>CM051235.1:310136210-310458710 GCA_027917425.1 Gastrophryne carolinensis
ACGCCCTAATTTGTCCCTGGAGAAGATGGGGAAGCGCAAGGGTCAGCAGCGGGACCCCAAAAGAGAGGAGGGAGGCGGCATCGCCCGCTATCTACGCCCCAGGTGATCCCTCGGGACCTGCGGGGAAATCCAAGATGGCGGCGAGCACGCAGAGAGGAGGAGGCGAGGAGGAGAGCGCAGCGCCTGGCGGTCTGGAGAGCCGGCGCGCCAAGGACCTGACACCAGCGGCGACCGTGCCGGCTCAGCAGCTGTCCCCGACATGTGAGCGGCGGGGAGAGAGAAAGGAACGCAGCACCTGTTGGTGGGCGGAGGCGTCCGGCAGTGTGGAGAGCCGGCGCGCAGATCATCTTCCAACACAGGCAGAGGTAACACTCACGCCACATCAGCAGCTGCCCCCGCCGTGCGACCAGTGAGGTGGGGAGAGAGAGGGGGACGCCTGTCAGTGGACGGAGGTGCCACCTGAACCACAGACGCCAGCCGCAACCGAAGAGTGGCTTCAGGTACAGGGGACTGCGGGCAGGGATTCCCCTCACCTCGGGAAGCCATATGCAGTGCAGGATCGGGGGGGGGGGGTGAGATGGAGTGGGCCCCCTTCCCTAGCCTGAAGCCTGGGTGTTCGAACTCCCCCCCTCGCCCAGGTGAAGCTCACCTTGACAAAAGAGAGATGGAGGGAGTCCCCGGCAGGATCCAAACCTAGCCAAGGCAGCAGAGCCAGCCCATTGCACCACCACGAGAGGCGCCTTATAGGGCCAGACACCCATCATCTTGCTGAGCTGGCCAGGCACCCCTCGACCTCTATGCGACAGGAAGACTGGGGAGAGCTGCCAGAGGAAGTGCCTGCATGTCAAGCGTGGATGGGGGATGGAGCAAGGAGGAGCATCCCAAACACATGGCCTGACCCAACCCTCCTAGAGCAGATGCCCGCGACAATGAGGCCCCCAAGGGGGGCACCAATCGCTCACGTTGCCACCCCACGGACCTGGTCCGTATCCTCAGACGGGATGCCCCCATCGTCCCCCTCGAGTCGAAACGGCGTGGCAAGCATCATCACCTCCCCGGGCCGTGAAGGTCCCTCCGGGTCGTGGGACCCGTGGATGCCGTCGCCGCCGCCTGCCAATACCCCGCCGCCTGCCACTACCACTCCCACTAGGAGAGACAACAGAGAAGCGCTCCCTCCCAAGAATGCGATTCTGACCCGGCAAGATCTGGACCTGGACCTGCGCTCTGTGTTGCTGTCCCTCCCCACGAATGCTGACTTGGAATCGATCCCCACCAAGGTGGATATGGAAACCATGATTTTGAGGATCGAAAAAGCCTTCCAAAAAGATCTGGAAGTTGTTCAACACAATGTTGCGGCAGTGGAAGATCGAGTTGCGGCTCTAGAGAATGCAAGAGCAGCTACAGAGGACCGCCTCACCCACCTGGAACAGACAAATGACCTACAAGCAACTCAAATTTCCAACCTAAAAATCCAAAATGATGACCTTGAGAACAGAAGTAGGCGGAACAACCTTCGTATACGTGGGCTTCCCGAACTACCTCAATATGCGGACCTAGAAGTGATTATCACCTCCGTCTTTAACCGGCTATTGGGCAACCCGCTGACCACTGTCATCAAGCTGGATAGAATCCATAGGGTGGCGGGGCGGTCGCCAGGCGCCCCTGATGCCCCTCGTGACATCCTCTGCAGAGCTCACCACTACAGAGTTAAGGAAGAAATCTTGAGGAAGGCCTGGGAGGCGGGCCAGATTGTCCACGACCTCCAACCCTTTGACCGTCCTGCCGGACCTGGCCCAATCCACCCTTTGGATGAGAAGGCAACTGAAGCCCCTCCTCCAGAAAATAAAAGAAAGTGGAGCAGCCTACAGGTGGGGCTACCCCTTCCACTTTATTGTCCGCAAGAATGGCGGATCCTTCACTCTCCGAACCCCCGGAGACCTAGACGGCCTGTTCGTGTTCCTGGATACCGCTCCGCTCGAGGTCCCTAACTGGCTGGACTTCCCTTTGTTTCAGCCACTACCACAGAGGATTCGCCGGAGAAGGGCCCCGCCCCGACAGGGGCCACCACGTAGGGGGGGTTCACCCGCTCCCTTGGAAGAGTGATTTTCCTTCCCCCCTGTGTCTTTGGCCTCGGATCAGCTGCTGCTCCCTGCCCTGACTCTTGCCTACCGTGGACTGCGGGGAGCCGGGGCTGCCGCCTGGGCGGTCGCCCGCACTTGTGTACCATTTTACTCCTCGACCTTGGACTCCCTGGTTGGTCCCCCGGCCTTACGTGACCCCCTCCGAGCCTGTGCTCCCCTACCTGCCTCCTGGCCCCTCGCAATTCTTTGCAGCCGCCGGTCTGGACCTCGACCTCTGCTTCCATTTTATCCCGGGACCTAAGATCTAGCTCTAATCGCGGGCCTGTATCCCTGCTTCCTGTGGGGGCTGTGATATCGAGGTCTGCTGTCGGGCGGTCCCCGGGCCCGCCTGGGGGTGTCGCCCTGGACCTTCTCTTGATCACCTCCTGGACTCCTGACGGGTGTGGCGTGGAACAACGGTGAAGGCCTCTTGGGCCTGGCTTCCTCGATGCCCCCCCGGTGATGCCTCGCCCCTGGTCTGGGGGGACCACGGGGCCTGGCTTCGGCCCCCCCCTTGGACTTCCTGTGGGGCGTAGCCCCGGACTCTAACCTATTCATGGTCGGACCTTGCTGGGGTGGGACCGGATGGGCGGTGTCGGGGCCTGGCTGGGGGTGGGCTCCCCCCCTCGCGCGTCGCGCTAACTCTACCTCGCCCTCCCCTGCTAGGCGATGGTTTGTGGCTTTTTTGGGGGGGCGAGCTCTGTGGGGGGCCCCTCCCGAGGGCGGGCTCCGTGGGGTCGGATGCGGGGCTGGTCGGTGTGGGGTGGCGGGCTGCAGCCTGCGGTGGGGGGCGGTCGGGTGGGGGAGCCGCTGGGCCCAGCGGCGTCCCTGCTCTTGGTCGGGCCCCGGCGAGGGAATGGTCTGACACGTTTTGTGTTCTTCCGGGTTCCTTTGTGATACTGGGGCCTGGGTCGGAGGGGGAACCGGGGAGCTCGCCGGCTGGGTCTGGTGGGACCATGAGGGGTTTATGAGGGGCGGTGAGTGGTGGCCATCCGAGGCCAGGATAGTGACTACATAATTCGTGTTTATTCAAGTTATATTCATGGTTGAAGTTGTTAATACTGGGACACTGAGGTCCCTGGTGGCATCCACCGGGGACAGGTAGGGTAAGTTAAGTTAAATTAAGTTAAGTTGTTGAACCGTTCCTCGCGAGAGGAACTGCCCTGGGCTGGGGGCGGGAGACCCCCGTTGTTGTGTAGCGCCACAGTTTTATTCCCCACATAGGTTAGCCCGTCAAGGTCTGGGAGACCTGTATGGACGGGCATCTTTCTACTCCCCTCTTACTTTACTCCCCACCCCCCCTTACTCCGCATTCTCCTTTCTTGCTCTTACTGCTCCCTTTGTCTTTGTCCCCCTCCCCACCCTCTGACTTGCGGGGGCTGGTGGGGGCTAGTCTTCCCTGCCCTCACCCCCTGGCTCGCCCCTGGTGCTCCCTCCATCCGGCTCCCTTCTGGGACCCGCCCTCAGGCTGGGTGTTTGCTCCCTCCTTTGCCCTACTCGGTTGCGCCACAGGTGCTGAGGACACAATGGAGCTACAAATTGTCTCTCTGAACGCCAAAGCCTCAACATCCCCGAGAAAAGGAGAATGTGCCTGACGTTGTTCTGGAAGCGTAGAGCTCAGGTACTGTTTATTTAAGAATCACACTTTCAGAAGGAAAAGGCACCAAAATTCTCAGACAGGCGCCTCCCATCGGGTTATCATTCATACTCGCCCGATGCGAGATCAATGGGAGTGAGCATTTTACTTGCCTCCTCGCTCCCCTGGACCTTCGTGGACAGCATGTCAGATGAGGAGGGGAGATTCATCTTCCTCATGGGTAAAATGGGAAACCAAATGTGTACGTTTGCGAATATCAACGCTCCCAATACTGACCAGATCCGATTCATAGAGCAAACTCTAGAGATTCTTCAGACCTTTTCGGAGGGTATGGTGATCTTTGGAGGGGACCTCAACGTGGCTCTCGACCCACTGCTCGATGTCTCCAGGAAGGCCTCCCATCTCTCATTTTCGGCCCTTAAAAAACTTAAAACAGCCCTTCGGCTGTCCCAACTAGTAGATCCTTGGCGTATACAAAACGCTCGGGAGAGGGATTATACTTTTTACTCATCCTCCCATGATTCTTACTCTAGGATTGACTATCTCTTCATAGAACATAGACACCTCCAGCTGGCACAGAAGGCCGAGATAGATTCTATTACAATCTCGGACCATGCCTTGATCTCTCTCTCGCTAAGAATATCCGAGTGGCCTGCAAAACCAAACTCGTGGATTCTCAATGAGTCCCTACTTCAGGACCCAATCATAAAGGAGGAGGTCAGGAGGGAGCTTGGACTCTATTTTGACCTGAACGCCAGGCCAGAGACGAGTCCCCTCAATCTGTGGGCAGCACACAAGTGCTATATTAGGGGCATCCTCTTGAAGATAGCGTCCAGAAGAAAAAGAGAGAGAGAAAAAGCCATCAGTGACTTGCTGGAGAAGATTGGTAGGCTGGAAGCCGAACATAAAAGACAGCAAGCAATAAATGTTGGACAGGAACTGGCAAGAGCACGAGAAAACCCAAGAGACATAATGCTGGTCAAGGCCAAGGCCTCGCTCCTGAGAGCTAGACGTTCCTTCTACGAATATGGAAATAAATGCGGACGCTCCCTGGCAAGGGCAATTCGCGAGCAGAGAGCGAACAATTTTGTTCTGCAGATCTTGGGAGCAGGAGGACGGGTATGCTCCAGTCCAGGCGACATTGCTGAGGCATTCAGGCAATTCTACCGCAAACTGTATAATCTAGACGAGGGGGGCCATGATAGGCCCAACCTGCTCCACAAGGTGAGAGATTAGGTGTCTACTTCAGGCCTCCCAACTCTAAACCCCGAGACCGTAGAGACGCTGGAAGAGCCTATCACTGAACTAGAGTGGGCTCAGGCAATCAAACTTTCACAGACAGGCAAGTCCCCAGGCCCGAATGGATTTACCCTGTCCTATTACAAATGGCTGGGAGACATCCTGACCCCGCGGGCGGTGGCCGCATTCAACTCTATTTCACCTGAACAGACACTCCCCCCCTGACATGCTAAGGGCCCAAGTTGCGATCATACCAAAACAGGGGAAGGATCCCCTTCTATGTTCCAATTACAGGCTGATATCTCTACTGAACGTAGACCTGAAACTATTTGCTAAAATACTGGCGAATAGACTGGTATTACATTTAAGTGAGTTGGTAGACCTGGACCAAGCAGGGTTCACCCCTAAGAGAGAAGCAAGAGACAACGTGACTCGAGTCCTTGACCTTATCCACCTGATCCATGAGGAGAAAGTCCCAGCTATGCTGCTCTCCACGGACACTGAGAAAGCATTCGATAGGGTCCACTGGGATTTTATCCGGGCTACCCTGGAACATCTGGGTCTGCAGAAAAATCTGAGGGCCTGGATATCATCTCTATACTCTTCTCCCTCGGCATGTGTAAAGGTCAATGGTATGCTCTCAGAGTCCTTCAATATAACAAATGGTACAAGGCAGGGATGCTCGCTATCCTCGATCATCTTCATTCTAACGCTGGAACCCTTCCTGTGTCGGGTGAGGGCGAATCCCGATATAAAAGGGGTGGCAGGCTGAACATAAAGTAGCAGCCTTTGCCGACGATTTGCTTTTCTGTATTACCCAACCGGTAATAACGATCCCCGACCTTCTACGGGAGTTCAAGGAGTACGCGGAACTCTCGAACTTCAAAATCAATGTACAAAAATCGGAAGCGCTTAACATCTTCCTGCCACAGAGGCTTCTGGCAAACATGGAAACCAGCTTTGCATTTCACTGGTCGGCTGTATCAATATCATACCTGGGGGTGCAGATTACCCCCTCTTTGAAGGATGTGTTCGCCAAAAACTTCCCACCACTGATGACAGTAATTAAGAAGGACCTCAACATCTGGAAAGACAGGGTACAGTCCTGGTTTGGCAGGTGTAATGTCCTTAAAATGAATGTCCTACCACGGCTGCTGTACCCCATTCAGGTGTTACTTATCCACCTACCAGCCTCCTTCTTGAAATCCCGTCGCACAGAATTTATAAAATTTGTGTGGGGAGGCAGGAGCCCGCGAATCTCACAAAGACTACTTACCTTACCGAAGGCGAGAGGGGGAGTGGGACTCCCAGACGTTAAAATGTATCATGCAGCGGCACACTTAGGCAGAATTGTGGACTGGAACCTCCATGGAAAACACAAACGCTGGGTCCAGCTGGAGCAAACGTGGTGCCCGGTGCCTCTGGCGGGCCTGCCTTGGTCCCCAGGAGCGGTTCCGGGTTCGCTCAAGACCCACCCAACGATAAGCCCAACCCTACAGGTATGGTACAGACAAGCTTCGAGGGGGGGGCATAGCCCCCGCACCGTCCCCTCTCAGACCGATCCTGGGGGCCCTAGATTTTATCCCGGGCCGGTTGGACGGGAGTTTCAGGACTTGGGGGGCACCCGGAAGAGGCACTGCCCGTGATTTCCTGAATGGCTCTAGATGGAAGACCAAACAGGAGCTTATGTCGTGGGGAGACCCACCCCACCTGTTCCTTTGGAGGGTGCTTCAAATTTCCCACTTTCTGGATAGCTTGCCCCCCCCCCCCCGAGGGGTTCGGGAGGGCGCTTACGCCCTTTGAGCAACTATGTGTGTCATCAGAACCGATCAAAGGGGCGCTATCCATGGTATATCAATTTCTGATGGATCCAGGAGAGACTTTTGTGCCAGGCTTTGTGGGAGCTTGGGAGAGAGACCTCGGAGTAACTTTTCCCCCAAATCAAGTAAAGAAACTTCTCGAGTTGGCCCATCGAGCGTCGGTCAGTAACACATACCAAGAGGCGGGATACAAGATCCTCTGCCGGTGGTACAGAACTCCTCAGACTCTGCACCGGTTCTACCCATCGGTTTTGCCATTATGTTGGAGGTGCGAAAAGGCCCAAGGCTCCATCCTACACATATTCTGGGAGTGCGAGAAAATAAGGGGCTTTTGGAGGAGCGTTGTGGACTGGACCTGCAAGATAAAGCATGAAGGCCCATAGCGCTCTTTGGTGAAAGTTCATCATTGCCAAAATAACCAGTGAGCATGAAATCTTTATCAGAGAACACAATAGACCAGATACAGATTTTGTGGGTGATAATTAGCTTGATTGAACATAGTGCTCCTTGTCTCAACAAATAACAACCATTAACCCATGTTTTGCTTCAATTATTAATGAAGACTTAGCTCCTCCAAAGCTGCTGAGATAAACAAATAATTAGAAAAAGTCCCTTGGTGCTTCTTGGTCAACAAAGAATTAACATGATGGCCCATGCGCTGCTTCTTGTCTCAAAACAAAAATTTGCATAGGTCCTATGGTTTTCTTTGTTCTTCAAAAAATTAGCATGAAGGCCCATAGTGCTCTTTGCTATAGCAAATAATTAGCGTGAGCCCTGTTTGCTTTCCGCTTTATGAAATAAAACGTAAGGCTTTTTAAGTTTAAAAATATCATTAAAATGATCATCATAAGGTTTCTGGGATACAGAAATAATTAGCATATATCCCATAGTGCCCCTTGGTCATCAAATAATTTGCATGATGGCCCAGAGTGCTCTTTGCTACTCTTTGCTACTACAAACAGCATGAGTCCGCTTGTGTTTTCACCAAGTAATTTCAAATTTGCCTTGTAAGGCGTTTTGGTTCAAAAAGTCATACATATGAGCCCTCTAGGGCTTTGAGGGTAAACAAATAATTAGTAAAATTCCTTTACAGATTTAATGGGCGATAATTAGCTTGATGACACATAGTGCTCCTTGTCTCAAAAAATAATAGCCATTATCCTCTTTTTTTTTTTATTATTCTTTATTTAGTTTTGACATATACAACCAAGGGTAGGTCAACAGGAAAAGAAGGGTAGGAGCAGAATTGTCCACGGATCCAAATCACAATTCACAGTCTGTACATGTTAGGGATATTGTCGTCATCAAACCAACACTTTTCAAAAGCTTTATCACAAGTGCATTATCATACCAACCGTTGCATAATCAACTAGATCACTTTTGAATACAATACTTATGATTGAGACTATGTGAACACTTAACGCAGGCTTTTCCCTTGTTGTGATCATATCCCATCTGTCTTTAGCAAACTGGGGCCTATTTCTCCCCTTATTAACTCTAGCTTGACTTTTCTCGAATCCGTTCGGACTACAAGGGGAAGGGGACACAAGAGGGGTGGCAGATTGTGGGGGTAAGTAATGAGGGATGGATACGGGGTAGGAAAACACAATAGGGTGGGATTTCCTCCCCCCCCCCCTACTGCCCTCTGGTTCCCACCAGTGTGTGGGCCTGTCCACCTCTCCCCTCCACCGCCCGTAACCCGTCTCAGATTGCTGCTGTTCCCATCGGTCCATCTCCAGCCAGCGTGCGAAATTCCCCAGATTCCTGGAAGATTAGCCACGGGAGCCAGGTATTCCTAAATTGATCGTCTCTCTCATGTAGGGACAGAGTCAAATCCTCCATTTCCTTAATGGATATAACCTCATTAAACCAATCCCTAATTGAAGGGGCCTTTCTTTGTTTCCAAAATCTAGGTATAACTTGTTTAGCCACATTCAGCAAATGGATCAAGAGTGATTTTTTGTATGTCCCTACAGCCCGTTCTGTTTGGTGCAGGAGGATCTCTGCCGGGTCACTATCAACGGTAATCTGGGATCCTGTGAGGTTGGCCATCATGGGAAGGATCTCCCCCCAAAATGATCAAATCTTGGGGCACTTCCAGAAAACATGGAACAAGGTCCCTCTCCTCCTTGCCGCATCTCCAACATGAGGGATCTGCAGAGACGAACATTTTACTCAATCTGTCTGGTGTGTAATACCACCTTGTTAATAATTTGTAATTGGCCTCTTGCACCTTGGTTGCAACCAACATTTGTGGGCCAGGAGTGCCATCTTTTCCCTCTGTTCATCCATAAGGGGCCTACCCAAATCCGCCTCCCACTCCCTCCAAAACGTTGGGGGAGTCATCTGTCTCCCAACTAGCAACGAATAAATCCTAGAAATCAGATGATTAAGTGGTTGCCCCCCGCACAGATCTCCTCGAACTCCGTACGGTTCCTACACCTCTCCCTACGGAAACCCTCACTTGACAAAAAGAATTGAAAATGCAGCAAAGTCCAGGGGTCTAAGTTGCTATCGGGCCATCTGGTTCTCAATGCCGCTATTGACGTCCACCCCTCTCTTGTTATCAGATCTCCACTTCTCAGTATGGGTATGCTGCCCCACTCCCTGAGGTCCGCCCCGGAGCAACTCATGGGTAACCGGGGATTATTTAACAATGACATCATAGGAGTGGGCCAGGGTGCCATGTCTTCTTGTCCCCTGTACCTCTGGAAGACTCGCAGTGTAGCGGATATGGTAGGGTGTGTTTTAACCTCCCCCAGGGGAACCTCCCTATTCCAAGGGGCCACGTTTAGTGGGGTCTGGGCCAGTACCCTTTCTAGTTGCACCCATCTCTTCGATCCCTGGCATAGCTGCCATTCACATACCCTCTGCAAGTGAGACGACACCCAGTATAACTTTATATCTGGCATCGTCATCCCACCCTGTCGTTTGGGTCTGCATAACAATTGCTGCTTTAGTCTAGCCTTTTTTTTCTGCCACACAAATCTATTGAAGGTCTTGTTAAGGTCCCTGAAGAAACGAGCAGGAAGCATGATTGGAAGGGTTTGGAAGAGATATAGTAATCTAGGTAACACCGACATCTTGAGTATATTAATTCTGCCCATCCAAGAAAATGTGGGCAAGTCCCACTTCTCCAAATCGGCTTTGATCTTCTGGACTAAAGGGACAAAATTTAGATAAAAGATGTTCGGTAGATAGGCTGGTAGCTGCGTCCCTAGATAGGTTATTGCCTTCTCTGCCCATTTAAAGGGAAAGGACCTCCGTAGATTCCTGCCCATCTCCCCCGGGAGCGTCACATTCAGAGCTTCTGATTTACCGAAATTGATTTTAAAGTGTGAGAGTCTCCCAAAGACCTCAAACTCCTTCATGAGCACCGGGAGGGATACAGAGGGTTTCTTGACAAAAAAGAGATCATCTGCATAAGCAGCTACCTTGTGCATCCCCTCAGGGGTCTCTAGGCCCTGTATATCCCCGTTGTCCCTTACTTTGCATAGAAATGGTTCTAAGGAGATGGCGAAGAGGAGGGGGGAAGGGGGACAGCGGACAGCCCTGCCGGGTCCCGTTGCGGATGTGAACTGGTTCCGACAATAAGCCATTCACTCTTATCCTGGCTGAGGGTGACGTGTATAGGGCCTCTATATATCTCCTCATCATGTCTCCCAATCCCACATGACGAAGTGTCTCCCCCATGAAAGCCCAGCCCACCCTAACAAACGCCTTTTCCGCGTCAGTGGAAATATTATCCTCTTTTTTGCTTCAAAAATGAATTTACATTTAGCTCCTCCAAGACTGCTGAGAAAAAGAAATAATTCACAAAAGGCACTTGGTGCTCCTTGGTCAACAAATAATTAGCATGAAGGCCCATAGCGCTCTTTGGTGAAAGTTCATCATTGCCAAAATAACCAGTGAGCATGAGCTCTTTATCACAGAACACAACAGACCAGATACAGATTTTGTGGGCGATAATTAGCTTTACTGAACATAGTGCTCCTTGTCTCAACAAATAACAACCATTTATTGCTTCAATTATTAAAGAAGACTTAGCTCCTCCAAAGCTGCTGAGATAAACAAATAATTAGCAAAAGTCCCTTGGTGCTTCTTGGTCAACAAAGAACTAACATGATGGCCCATGCGCTGCTTCTTTTCTCAAAACAAAAATTTGCATAGGTTCTATGGTTTTCCTTGTTCATCAAAAAATTAGCATGAAGGCCCATAGTGCTCTTTGCTATAGCAAATAATTAGCATGAGCCCTTTTGCATTTTGCTTAAAAAATTAATTTAGACTTAGCTCCTCCAAGGCTGCTGAGAAAAACAAATAATTAGAAAAAGTCCCTTGGTGCTTCTTGCTCAAGAAAGAATTAACATGATGGCCCATGTGCTTCTTCTTAATTCAAAACAAAAATTTGCATAGGTCCTATGGTTTTCCTTGTTCATCAAAAAATTAGCATGCAGGGGGGGCGTGGCCGGCGATGAGAGAGTGAAGACGTGCACCTCCTGAGCTCCCTCCGTCCGACCCGTTTTACTGGCTTTTTCTGGGGCTTTCTCCCACCCATACCTGTTACGAGGCACCATGGCAAAAGGAAGGAAGGGGGCACCCCCCCTGCGATCGGTGCTCCCCCGCTGGCTGGTGAGAGGGGAATGCCCGGGGAACATGACAGCTGTGCAGGCGAGGGGGGGACAGGTCTGATGATAACCCCTGCGCCACCTGCGGACTCAGAGGATCGGGGGCAGAGGAGCCCAGCCTCAGGGGGCCACACAGAGGAAATGTTAAAGAGGGGGGGCGTATCTGTGGGATCCCCCGGAGCCCCGCCACTACAACCCCCGGGGAGGGGACTCAGTACACCGACAGGCCCCGCTGGCCTGTGGGGGGCTGACCTGTGGCCACGGGAGACGACCATGCCCCCTCATCGTGGGAGAAGCCCTGCCAGGCATTGGGGAGGCTCATCCCCCAAATCAACTGGGAGCAGCGCAGCACCTCCCGGACCCAGAATCTCCCCTCCAAGCCCAGAGTCCATGGCTATGGATAGGCCGCCGCTAAGCCCCCACAGGGACTGGTTTACCCCCGGAGCCCGAAACGAGACACAACGATCCCCAATGTGGCTTTCACGCAGCAGCTCCGTGGGGACCACGTGGTGCAGGTGCAGGGAAGGCCTGGGAAAGAGCTCGGCACCCCCTGCTTTGCCCTCTGAACCCGGCGGGATACCTAAATTGTGGCTAAACCTCACAGGGGGCTACAGAAGAGAACACGGCACCAGTGATCAGACTGGATCCCATGCGGCCTGCGCCCTTGCGATACACCTGCGGTGGATGGTGACCGGCTGATCGGTGGGTCGGCTCCTCACCCACGTGCTTCATCCTCTCATGACCCAATCCTGGCAGATATTAGGGCGGAACTCAAAGCCCTCTCGACCAAAGCTGACCTTGAATCCTTTATTTCAAGAGTAGAGAGTTCATTCAAGAAAGATATATCTGACCTGCAAAACTCTGTAGAGGGCCTGGGATCTTCAGTTGCCGGTCTGGAACAATCCCACCTTACGACCATACGAAGAATTGAAGCTCTGGAAAAGAACCTGTCGCTCCAACAAGCTATTTCTCAAGCAACGGTCCTCCACCTGGACGACCTTGAAAACAGGAGCAGACGCAACAATATCAGGGTGAGGGGTCTGCCAGAGGCGACCGGCCAGGACCAGCTTCTACCTACGGTCGTGGGCATCTTCAACGGGATTCTCAGCCGCCCGCCAAACACAGAAATTGTGATCGACCGCCTCCACAGGGCCTTAGGGCCGAGAGCAACAGACCCCAACCGTCCGCGAGACGTGATTTGCCGCTTACATTATTACTCGGTCAAGGAGGAGATCCTCAGACGAGCCTGGGACAGAGAGAGAATCATGTTCGATGGGGCAACAATCCAGTTGTTTTTCGGACGTTTCTAGAAGAACACTCCAGATGCGCCGCTGCTTGAAGCCCCTTCTTCTCAGAATCCAGGAGTGCGGAGCCACCTACCAGTGGGGGTACCCCTTCCACCTGCTCGTCCGAAAGAACCAGAGGGTCTTCGCCTTAAGATCCTGCGCCGACCTCCCGGAACTGTTCGCCTTTTTGGACTCCCCTCCAATGGAGGTACGGGACTGGTTGGACCCTTCTCCTTTGCCCCCTCAGGCCTTCTTGGGCAGCGATCGCCCGCAGAGACCACGAGCGAGGAGAGCTCCATCTGCCTCGCGCTCAAGACGGCCCAGAAGACCTCCTGAGGGGCCAGCTCCGCTGCCGAATGAGCCTTGATGAGGGTTGTCGTCGCATGTTACGATACGGGACTGTTCTGATCCCCTGATATCCTTTGCCTCATATTTATATTTCTATGCCTGACGCATTACTTGCTATTGTTTTATTGCCTATTGACCATATGTTTAACCATTTTTCTTTTCGTTGCTCTCCATTTGTGGTGTGCTCCTTTGGCGCTCTTTTGCGCGGCCGGGCGGTCCCGCTCCTGCCGCCCGCGGCTGGTGGCGGGGCGGCCGGGCGGCGCTGGGTACGTCGGAGGTTGCATCTCCATATCCTGGGTTTCGTGGGTGGGCGATGCCACAGGAAAATTTCCTTGGAACCCATGATGGGGTCTTCAGGGAGCCCACTATGCACCACATGGGTTGGCTGGAGGGACTCCCCGTGCCTCTCTGACCCGTCGCTTTGTTGTTTTTTGGGAAACAATAACTTGTTCCCCAACCGGGTGGTGGCGTTCTTAGGTTGCTCCCGACCCGGTTTAGTTGGTTAGTTTTTGTCCTTTTTTTTTAAGTGTCTCCCTCCCCCTCTTCTTGTCTCGTCTTTCCCCCTGTAGTCCACTTATATCCCTTCACCTCCCCCCATCTAACCTACCCCGCCCCCTTCCTTGCATCCCCCGCTCGGACCGGCGTATTGATCTGGGCTCCCCCGGTGCTACAAAAGTATGGCGGCCAGGTGTCGGCGATTTTTCTATGAATACAGCAACAAATGCGGTAAGGCCTTGGCTAGAGCTCTGAAAGCGCAGCGAGCCAGAAATTTCATTTCTCACGTCCAAGATCAGGGAGGTAGAAGTCTCCATTTGACAAAGGATATAGCGAGGTCATTTAGGGAGTTCTATGAAAAGCTATATAATTTACCATTGAGTCACCAGGCTCCCTCAGCGAACAGCATAGAAAGGTACATTCGAGAATCTGGACTCCCTCGACTCAGACGTGAGGTGGCAGAGGCTCTTGAGGGAGACATATAGCTGGGTGAATTTCTGGGAGCCATCAGGAACACCACGCCAGGTAGAGCCCCGGGCCCCGACGGATTCAGCTTAGATTATTACAAGGAGTTTGCTGGGATTCTCGGTCCTCACTTTATCACATCGTTTGGCTCCTTAAGGGACGGGAAACCGCCTCCTAGAGATACCCTGAGAGCAAACATCACCGTAATCCCCAAACCTGGGAAGGACCCGGCGCAGTGTGGGAGTTATAGACCCATCTCACTGTTGAACAGCGACATCAAGTTGTTTAATAAGATAATAGCAGACAGCACCACTTATCCCATCCCTCATTCACTGGGATCAGGTTGGCTTTGTTCCCTCGAGTGAGGCTCGTTCATGGGGGGCCGGCTGCGATGCTTCTCTCGACGGACGCCGAGAAGGCTTTTGATAGGGTGAGCTGGGCCTTTATCTCCGCTACCCTTCGTCAAGTTGGCTTGGGGGAAAACATGACCCGTTGGGTTATGGCTTCCTATTCGTGCCCCTCGGCGTCCGTCGTGGTTAACGGGATGGCTTCGGAGCCGTTCAAGCTGAACGGGACCCGTCAGGGATGCCCCCTCTCCCCCCTGATATTCATTCTGACACTTGAACCCTTCCTGCGATATGTAAGGAAAAACGATGACATTGCTGGCATCAGAGCAGGGCGAGGGGAACACAAGGTCGCGGCATACGCCGACGACCTTATATTTTTTATCTCTAGACCTGAGACATCCCTCCCCATCCTTTTAGCAGAACTTAAAGCCTTCCAAACAGTTTCCAATTACAAGATTAATTATCAAAAGTCCTCCGCCCTTAACATCATCCTGCCCCCTGGGAGATTAAAGCAGATCGCTGAAAATTTCCCATTTAAGTGGGAAAGAGAAGCCATAACGTATTTGGGGACACAGATATCGGTCATTCCACAAAAATTATACAACACTGTTGAAGAGAGTGGAGGAGGACCTGCAGAGATGGAACAAAAATGCCTTCTCTTGGTTTGGTAGGTCCAATATCATTAAGATGAACATCTTGCCAAGGTTGTTGTATCTCTTCCAGGCCCTCCCGTTCATGGTTCCACATACTTTCTTCAAACGCCTGACAGGGATCTGTTCCAGGTTTGTCTGGGCGGGGAGACCGCATTGATTGGCGGCCCCCCTCCTCGCTCTCCCCAAGGGGAGGGGAGGATTGGGCCTCCCGGATTGGAGGGCGTACCATGCAGCAGCTCATTTGTTATGTGTGATTGACTGGTGTAGACACGCCTCTCTGAAGCAGTGGACACTTGTCGAACGGGAGGCCTTGGAGATCCCTTTGCCGGGGCTCCCGTGGATTCCGCTGGATCGGATCCCTGCCCTGAACAAACATCCCACAATAGGCCCTACCTGAAAAATAGTGAGCATATTCTTCTGGAAGCTGGGCATTCTTCCCTCTGCTTCGCCTATGATCCCTGTACTGGGGCACCCGGACTTTCCGGCAGGCCTAACTGACAGCACCTTTCATGCGTGGGTAAAACGGGACTGCTTCAGGGTTTTGCATTTTCGAGAAGGTTGGGATTGGGTTGGGGCGGAGGTCCTGGCGACAAGACATTCACTTTCCCCCCTGAATACCTGGCAGACCTTGCAGCTCTCACACTATCAGAGCTCCCTGACTGGAGCTATGGAAGTCGTGGGTCCTATCACCCCCTTTGAACAGTCCTGCGCGGGTAGCGGCCACTTCAAAGGAGCCATGTCTTATGCATATTCTCTGCTGATGGCCCCCCCAGACTCCTACAGACCCCCGTATATAGAGGCCTGGGAGAGGGAGCTAAATAGGATTTTCACGAAGGAACAGACGCAGGCCATGCTGCAGGTAGCTCACAAGTCATCTATGTCATGTAGATATCAAGAGGCCTCCTATAAAGTTCTTTCATGTTGGTACCTGGTACCGTCCAGGCTAGCGAGAATATTCCCCTCCTCCTCCCCCCTGTGTTGGAGGTGTTTAGGGGCCAGGGGCACAATGATACACATCTTCTGGGAGTGTGGGGCACTAGCTAGGTTCTGGAGCAACGTCAGGAAAATTATCCTGATTTTGACTGATATAGACTTGGGTGAGGATCCGGCAGGATACCTCCTTGGCCTGGCTCCTACATCCCTCAGGAGGAGGACCAAGTCTTTACTGGCTCCCCTTCTGAATGCGGCCAGGACTTGCATCCCATCCTGCTGGAAATCGACAGCACCTCCCACGACGGCCATGTGGCTCACCAGGGTTGCCGATATTGATAGGATGGAGGAGATGACGGCCTCGCTGAGAGGGAGGGTAGACGAGCATAGAGATAGGTGGCGGGTGTGGGAACAATTCATCTTTTCGGCAGAATACCTGCATGTACCCAGGCTAGGGAGCGGTCTTCCCTTGAGGTGTTTAACCTCCCCTCTTCCCCCCTTTCTCCCATCCCTTGCCTCCCCCATCCCCCGCCCCACCCCTTTGTTGTTTCTTTGTTGTCCTGTCACCTCCCCCCTTGTGTGTCGGTTATGTTACCTGCAGTTGATCTTTTGTACAGTTATTTCATGGTTTTAAAAGGAAAAACTTTGGAGGCATGGTGTACGGATTACACGCTTTATTACAATTTGATGCTCAGTAAGAGTTATGGTTAAAAATGGGCACCTCCGAGCTTTAGTCCCGTGGGATGAGGGGGACAGCCAACATCAGAGGTCACTAGTCCTCTTTTCTTCTTCCACTGTTCCTCATCTTGGCCCCTGTTGGCATCCTCTACAAGCCGGGTTGTTCTCATTGTTTTCATTGTTTTCAAGGTTTTTATTATCTCCGTGGTGTACCTGTATCCATTCTCATTGTTAACTGATGTCTGACTGCGCTGTTCGTGTTCTGTAATATGCCATGCTTCTTCACTAAAAACTACAATTTAAAAAAAAAATAAAAAATTAGCATGCAGGCCCATAGTGCTCCTTGCTGTAGCAAATAATTAGCGTGAGCCCTGTTTGCTTTCCGCTTTATGAAATAAGACGTAAGGCTTTTTAAGTTTAAAAAAATCATTAAAATGATCCCCATAAAGTTTCTGGGATAAAGACATAATCAGCATAATTCCCATAGTGCCCCTTGGTCATCAAATAATTTGCATGATGGCCCAGAGTGCTCTTTACTACTACAAACGGCATGAGTCTGCTTGTGTTTTTTGGTTTCACCAAGTAATTTCAAATTTGCCCTGTAAGGCGTTTTGGTTCAACAAGTTATACAAATGAGCCCTCTAGGGCTTCAGGGGTAAACAAATAATTAGTAAAATTTCTTTACAGATTTTATGGGCGACAATTAGCTTGATGACACATAGTGCTCCTTGTCTCAAAAAATAATTGCCATTATGCTCTTTTTTGCTTTAAAAATGAATTTACATTTAGCTCCTCCAAGGCTGCTGAGATAAAGAAATAATTCACAAAAGGCACTTGGTGCTCCTTGGTCAACAAATAATTAGCATGAAGGCCCATGCGCTACTTCTTGTCCCAAAACAAAATTTTGCATAAGTTCTATGGTGTTCCTTGTTCAACAAAAAATTAGCATGAAGGCCCATAGCGCTCTTTGGTGAAAGTTCATCATTGCCAAAATAACCAGTGAGCATGAGGTCTTTATCAAATAACACAATAGACCAGATACAGATTTTGTGGGCGATAATTAGCTTGATTGAACATAGTGCTCCTTGTCTCAACAAATAACAACCATTAACCCCTTTTTTGCTTCAATTATTAATGAAGACTTAGCTCCTCCAAAGCTGCTGAGATAAACAAATAATTAGAAAAAGTCCCTTGGGGCTTCTTGGTCAACAAAGAATTAACATGATGGCCCATGCGCTGCTTCTTGTCTCAAAACAAAAAATTGTATAGGTCCTATGGTTTTCCTTGTTCATCAAAACATTAGCATGAAGTGCTCTTTGCTATAGCAAATAATTAGCATGAGCCCTTTTGCTTTTTGCTTAAAAAATGAATTTAGCCCTTAGGTACCCTAAAACGAACGAGCAGCAACCTCAAAAGATGTCCAAGAGGAGGAAGACCAGGATGAGGGGTCTTCCAGAGGCGACCGGCCAGGACCAGCTTCTACCTACGGTCGTGGGCATCTTCAACGGGATTCTCAGCCGCCCGCCAAACACAGAAATTGTGATCGACCGCCTCCACAGGGCCTTAGGGCCGAGAGCAACAGACCCCAACCGTCCGCGAGACGTGATTTGCCGCTTACATTATTACTCGGTCAAGGAGGAGATCCTCAGACGAGCCTGGGACAGAGAGAGAATCATGTTCGATGGGGCAACAATCCAGTTGTTTTTCGGACGTTTCTAGAAGAACACTCCAGATGCGCCGCTGCTTGAAGCCCCTTCTTCTCAGAATCCAGGAGTGCGGAGCCACCTACCAGTGGGGGTACCCCTTCCACCTGCTCGTCCGAAAGAACCAGAGGGTCTTCGCCTTAAGATCCTGCGCCGACCTCCCGGAACTGTTCGCCTTTTTGGACTCCCCTCCAATGGAGGTACGGGACTGGTTGGACCCTTCTCCTTTGCCCCCTCAGGCCTTCTTGGGCAGCGATCGCCCGCAGAGACCACGAGCGAGGAGAGCTCCATCTGCCTCGCGCTCAAGACGGCCCAGAAGACCTCCTGAGGGGCCAGCTCCGCTGCCGAATGAGCCTTGATGAGGGTTGTCGTCGCATGTTACGATACGGGACTGTTCTGATCCCCTGATATCCTTTGCCTCATATTTATATTTCTATGCCTGACGCATTACTTGCTATTGTTTTATTGCCTATTGACCATATGTTTAACCATTTTTCTTTTCGTTGCTCTCCATTTGTGGTGTGCTCCTTTGGCGCTCTTTTGCGCGGCCGGGCGGTCCCGCTCCTGCCGCCCGCGGCTGGTGGCGGGGCGGCCGGGCGGCGCTGGGTACGTCGGAGGTTGCATCTCCATATCCTGGGTTTCGTGGGTGGGCGATGCCACAGGAAAATTTCCTTGGAACCCATGATGGGGTCTTCAGGGAGCCCACTATGCACCACATGGGTTGGCTGGAGGGACTCCCCGTGCCTCTCTGACCCGTCGCTTTGTTGTTTTTTGGGAAACAATAACTTGTTCCCCAACCGGGTGGTGGCGTTCTTAGGTTGCTCCCGACCCGGTTTAGTTGGTTAGTTTTTGTCCTTTTTTTTTAAGTGTCTCCCTCCCCCTCTTCTTGTCTCGTCTTTCCCCCTGTAGTCCACTTATATCCCTTCACCTCCCCCCATCTAACCTACCCCGCCCCCTTCCTTGCATCCCCCGCTCGGACCGGCGTATTGATCTGGGCTCCCCCGGTGCTACAAAAGTATGGCGGCCAGGTGTCGGCGATTTTTCTATGAATACAGCAACAAATGCGGTAAGGCCTTGGCTAGAGCTCTGAAAGCGCAGCGAGCCAGAAATTTCATTTCTCACGTCCAAGATCAGGGAGGTAGAAGTCTCCATTTGACAAAGGATATAGCGAGGTCATTTAGGGAGTTCTATGAAAAGCTATATAATTTACCATTGAGTCACCAGGCTCCCTCAGCGAACAGCATAGAAAGGTACATTCGAGAATCTGGACTCCCTCGACTCAGACGTGAGGTGGCAGAGGCTCTTGAGGGAGACATATAGCTGGGGGGAATTTCTGGGAGCCATCAGGAACACCACGCCAGGTAGAGCCCCGGGCCCCGACGGATTCAGCTTAGATTATTACAAGGAGTTTGCTGGGATTCTCGGTCCTCACTTTATCACATCGTTTGGCTCCTTAAGGGACGGGAAACCGCCTCCTAGAGATACCCTGAGAGCAAACATCACCGTAATCCCCAAACCTGGGAAGGACCCGGCGCAGTGTGGGAGTTATAGACCCATCTCACTGTTGAACAGCGACATCAAGTTGTTTAATAAGATAATAGCAGACAGCACCACTTATCCCATCCCTCATTCACTGGGATCAGGTTGGCTTTGTTCCCTCGAGTGAGGCTCGTTCATGGGGGGCCGGCTGCGATGCTTCTCTCGACGGACGCCGAGAAGGCTTTTGATAGGGTGAGCTGGGCCTTTATCTCCGCTACCCTTCGTCAAGTTGGCTTGGGGGAAAACATGACCCGTTGGGTTATGGCTTCCTATTCGTGCCCCTCGGCGTCCGTCGTGGTTAACGGGATGGCTTCGGAGCCGTTCAAGCTGGCGAACGGGACCCGTCAGGGATGCCCCCTCTCCCCCCTGATATTCATTCTGACACTTGAACCCTTCCTGCGATATGTAAGGAAAAACGATGACATTGCTGGCATCAGAGCAGGGCGAGGGGAACACAAGGTCGCGGCATACGCCGACGACCTTATATTTTTTATCTCTAGACCTGAGACATCCCTCCCCATCCTTTTAGCAGAACTTAAAGCCTTCCAAACAGTTTCCAATTACAAGATTAATTATCAAAAGTCCTCCGCCCTTAACATCATCCTGCCCCCTGGGAGATTAAAGCAGATCGCTGAAAATTTCCCATTTAAGTGGGAAAGAGAAGCCATAACGTATTTGGGGACACAGATATCGGTCATTCCACAAAAATTATACAACACTGTTGAAGAGAGTGGAGGAGGACCTGCAGAGATGGAACAAAAATGCCTTCTCTTGGTTTGGTAGGTCCAATATCATTAAGATGAACATCTTGCCAAGGTTGTTGTATCTCTTCCAGGCCCTCCCGTTCATGGTTCCACATACTTTCTTCAAACGCCTGACAGGGATCTGTTCCAGGTTTGTCTGGGCGGGGAGACCGCATTGATTGGCGGCCCCCCTCCTCGCTCTCCCCAAGGGGAGGGGAGGATTGGGCCTCCCGGATTGGAGGGCGTACCATGCAGCAGCTCATTTGTTATGTGTGATTGACTGGTGTAGACACGCCTCTCTGAAGCAGTGGACACTTGTCGAACGGGAGGCCTTGGAGATCCCTTTGCCGGGGCTCCCGTGGATTCCGCTGGATCGGATCCCTGCCCTGAACAAACATCCCACAATAGGCCCTACCTGAAAAATAGTGAGCATATTCTTCTGGAAGCTGGGCATTCTTCCCTCTGCTTCGCCTATGATCCCTGTACTGGGGCACCCGGACTTTCCGGCAGGCCTAACTGACAGCACCTTTCATGCGTGGGTAAAACGGGACTGCTTCAGGGTTTTGCATTTTCGAGAAGGTTGGGATTGGGTTGGGGCGGAGGTCCTGGCGACAAGACATTCACTTTCCCCCCTGAATACCTGGCAGACCTTGCAGCTCTCACACTATCAGAGCTCCCTGACTGGAGCTATGGAAGTCGTGGGTCCTATCACCCCCTTTGAACAGTCCTGCGCGGGTAGCGGCCACTTCAAAGGAGCCATGTCTTATGCATATTCTCTGCTGATGGCCCCCCCAGACTCCTACAGACCCCCGTATATAGAGGCCTGGGAGAGGGAGCTAAATAGGATTTTCACGAAGGAACAGACGCAGGCCATGCTGCAGGTAGCTCACAAGTCATCTATGTCATGTAGATATCAAGAGGCCTCCTATAAAGTTCTTTCATGTTGGTACCTGGTACCGTCCAGGCTAGCGAGAATATTCCCCTCCTCCTCCCCCCTGTGTTGGAGGTGTTTAGGGGCCAGGGGCACAATGATACACATCTTCTGGGAGTGTGGGGCACTAGCTAGGTTCTGGAGCAACGTCAGGAAAATTATCCTGATTTTGACTGATATAGACTTGGGTGAGGATCCGGCAGGATACCTCCTTGGCCTGGCTCCTACATCCCTCAGGAGGAGGACCAAGTCTTTACTGGCTCCCCTTCTGAATGCGGCCAGGACTTGCATCCCATCCTGCTGGAAATCGACAGCACCTCCCACGACGGCCATGTGGCTCACCAGGGTTGCCGATATTGATAGGATGGAGGAGATGACGGCCTCGCTGAGAGGGAGGGTAGACGAGCATAGAGATAGGTGGCGGGTGTGGGAACAATTCATCTTTTCGGCAGAATACCTGCATGTACCCAGGCTAGGGAGCGGTCTTCCCTTGAGGTGTTTAACCTCCCCTCTTCCCCCCTTTCTCCCATCCCTTGCCTCCCCCATCCCCCGCCCCACCCCTTTGTTGTTTCTTTGTTGTCCTGTCACCTCCCCCCTTGTGTGTCGGTTATGTTACCTGCAGTTGATCTTTTGTACAGTTATTTCATGGTTTTAAAAGGAAAAACTTTGGAGGCATGGTGTACGGATTACACGCTTTATTACAATTTGATGCTCAGTAAGAGTTATGGTTAAAAATGGGCACCTCCGAGCTTTAGTCCCGTGGGATGAGGGGGACAGCCAACATCAGAGGTCACTAGTCCTCTTTTCTTCTTCCACTGTTCCTCATCTTGGCCCCTGTTGGCATCCTCTACAAGCCGGGTTGTTCTCATTGTTTTCATTGTTTTCAAGGTTTTTATTATCTCCGTGGTGTACCTGTATCCATTCTCATTGTTAACTGATGTCTGACTGCGCTGTTCGTGTTCTGTAATATGCCATGCTTCTTCACTAAAAACTACAATTTAAAAAAAAAATAAAAAATTAGCATGCAGGCCCATAGTGCTCCTTGCTGTAGCAAATAATTAGCATGAGCCCTGTTTGCTTTCCGCTTTATGAAATAAGACGTAAGGCTTTTTAAGTTTAAAAAAATCATTAAAATGATCCCCATAAAGTTTCTGGGATAAAGACATAATCAGCATAATTCCCATAGTGCCCCTTGGTCATCAAATAATTTGCATGATGGCCCAGAGTGCTCTTTACTACTACAAACGGCATGAGTCTGCTTGTGTTTTTTGGTTTCACCAAGTAATTTCAAATTTGCCCTGTAAGGCGTTTTGGTTCAACAAGTTATACAAATGAGCCCTCTAGGGCTTCAGGGGTAAACAAATAATTAGTAAAATTTCTTTACAGATTTTATGGGCGACAATTAGCTTGATGACACATAGTGCTCCTTGTCTCAAAAAATAATTGCCATTATCCTCTTTTTTGCTTTAAAAATGAATTTACATTTAGCTCCTCCAAGGCTGCTGAGATAAAGAAATAATTCACAAAAGGCACTTGGTGCTCCTTGGTCAACAAATAATTAGCATGAAGGCCCATGCGCTACTTCTTGTCCCAAAACAAAATTTTGCATAAGTTCTATGGTGTTCCTTGTTCAACAAAAAATTAGCATGAAGGCCCATAGCGCTCTTTGGTGAAAGTTCATCATTGCCAAAATAACCAGTGAGCATGAGGTCTTTATCAAATAACACAATAGACCAGATACAGATTTTGTGGGCGATAATTAGCTTGATTGAACATAGTGCTCCTTGTCTCAACAAATAACAACCATTAACCCCTTTTTTGCTTCAATTATTAATGAAGACTTAGCTCCTCCAAAGCTGCTGAGATAAACAAATAATTAGAAAAAGTCCCTTGGGGCTTCTTGGTCAACAAAGAATTAACATGATGGCCCATGCGCTGCTTCTTGTCTCAAAACAAAAATTTGTATAGGTCCTATGGTTTTCCTTGTTCATCAAAACATTAGCATGAAGTGCTCTTTGCTATAGCAAATAATTAGCATGAGCCCTTTTGCTTTTTGCTTAAAAAATGAATTTAGCCCTTAGGTACCCTAAAACGAACGAGCAGCAACCTCAAAAGATGTCCAAGAGGAGGAAGACCAGGAGCACCTCAAAGCCCCACCAGAGAAACCCCATCTCAGGGTATTTTAGTGCCCCGGAACTGGAGAGCCCTGGATCTCCCCCGGCAACAATGGCGGCAGCTGACGGAAGACCGGGGGAGACGGAGGGACCGCAGCTCTCTGCCTCTGCAACACCTGTCTTACCTCCGAGGCGAGGGGGTGGGGGCGGGGGCGGGGGCTGTTTCGGTGTCCTCGTGCCCGCCGGAGAAGAGGAGGGAGCGCTGGGAGACCCAAGGTGAGATGGCACCGAGACAAACAGCCGCACCTGCTGCTGGAGACACTGAGCAGCGGAGGTCGGGGTGGGACCGCGATACCGGACTATTGACAGCTGGGAGGTCGCATGATAAGCAAGCACCAGATGGAGGAGTCACCCCACAGGGGGAGAGGAGATTGCACATGCCGGGGGAAGGGGGCTGCTGATAGAGGCCCTGATTCACGCTGCAGCAGATGGGGAGGGCAGATAGCCTCTGCACAAGGGACATTAGATGAGCCCCAGACCAGGCATAATGCCCACATGATGGAGAAGGCCTCTTAAAGGGACAGAACACCACAATATGCCCCTTGAACCACTCATCATCAGAGAGAGTAGGCAGCGGGCTGACCCCTGAGAGCCAACCGGCCAGATACTCTCACATGGCGCTGGCAGAGCGGGAGCTGGGATCCATGTCCCCAACTGGACCCCGCATCCCTAGGATTCTGGTTGGCCCTGGGGAGATGGGATGCCCCATGTCACCCACCGAAATTCAAGTGACTGGATGCTCTAGAGATGAGCTGGCAGAGTGGAGACAGGAGCCCACGTTCTCGCCGGGCCCCCACAGCCCCATGACCTTCTTACACACGGGGGGGATGGGGCGTCCCACGCTGGGGGAGCGGCAGCTCACACATGCCGAAGCAGACACCTTTGAGACACCTTTGCCTCGCGCACTGATCTCAGCTATAGCAGGATCGGTAAGATGCAACATCACTGATGCCCTCTCGCAGGTTCTCGCAGAACCCTCCAAATGCGGAGAACGCTAAAGCCTTTACTTGATCTAATACAGCGACAGGGGGCGACCTACAGATAGGGGCACCCCTTCCAGCTGCTTGTACGAAAAGACCGCAGAACATACGCCCTGAAAACGCAAGAACAACTGGAGGGTCTATTCGAGATCCTGGGAACGGCTCCCGTTATCGTCCCGAACTGGCTCGCCATAGACCTTGACGGAGGACCGGCCCCGCTTCTGCAGTGCACTAGGAGACGGGAAAGATATCGACGCAGACCGGCGCGGCGACCTGGTCCAGATCCGGGTAGAGATCCAGCCCCCATCAATGGGGAATGAGGAGATTGCCGGGCTGTCCTGGTGTCTGCTGTTCCCAGGGGGCCCCCGGGTGGATGTATCGTACCGGGCCCGTAAGTCGGGTCATTGCCTGAGATGCGGAATGTTCCTTGACTCGGAATAGATCCGATAGATCTGACTGGGTGGTGCGGGTGAGGGGAAGTAGCAATGGGTATCTATACCCAAATCAAAAGCCCAATGGAACTGGATGTTTCTCCTGTCTCCCTCTTCTCCAGTACTACGGCCATGACTCAGATTAATATTATAACTAATATGCGGGGCCCTGCTGTCCTGCTCGCTTGACCTGCGGGGAGGCTGTGACGGCCAGTACGCCCTTGTTGCCTCCTGGGCGGCCTGATGGCCCGTTGGGGAACTGCGGGCCGATCGGGATCCCCGTCCGGGGCACGGGTCGTCCCCCCATGTGGAGGTGGTCCCCGGTCGTTGTGGGGGCGGGACAGCAGACGGCCCTATACCAAAAGTTGAGTTACTGCTGATTAACTTTCACAATAACTGAGGTCACTGTTCCTTCCCAGATATACCTAGTATACGCACTCTGCTCGCGTCATGGACGATGGTAGATGAAATGGGATTTTGAGGGTCTTCTCTGATGTCTGATCGGGGGAGAGTGGCTGCTGCCGGTGGTCCTTTGGGTGTTTGGTTTTGGAGCGTCCTGTGTGGCCGGGTCCTGGTCCGGGGCCGCCGCTCACCGGAGGGCGACTGGATGCCCCGGTTAGCGTGCCACCGAGGGTGGCGGTGCCGCTGGGGCTGGCGGCCGCTCGGCTCTGAGGGGTGGGCGCTCCCTCGGTCCCTGGGGACCCCCCCGGGTCCGGGGGATCGCTCGCTGGGGAAGTGTGTCAGCCCGGTGTGGTGGGGTCCGGGGGCGCCCCTATCCGGGGGCGCCACCTGGGCGGCATTGGGGATTCCCCCCCACCTCTGGGGGGACTGGCCCGGCCTCCTTTAATGATGTGGGACTGCGCAGGGGTGGAGAGGTCACCTGAGGACGTGCGTGTGGGAGGATATGGGCACTGTTGGAGGGGATGGCCCCTGAGAGGGGAGACAGGAGAACTGTTAACCGCTCATCAATGCACTATGGCATGACACTTAAACTGTTTAGTGTATTTAATGTTGCTGCTCAACTGCAGATGTGTTTTGGGGGTGGAGAGGGATGCCGGGCTGGATAGATATAGATCAAGAGTTATATCTGTAGTTGCTCTGTTGGCTCTGGCTCCTCTTCACTTGGCATCCATTTTTCCCAAGTGATCCAGGTGTTCCTCTTGAGGAGGCTACCGGAGACTCCTCTAGAGGACTCTGGACTAGACCTCCCTATATTAGGGTGGTCAATACCTAGACTTTAACTGACCCAAATTTTTCCTTGGGTTCTCTCCGGAGTTTTGTTCCTTTCTAAAAAGTTAACTCTTTCTGATTCGTTACCCCCACCCCTGATTTTTCCCCTATCCCCTGTTCCCCACCCAACGTCACCGGGGTCTCCGGCTCCGCGCCCTACCTGCCCGCACAGAGCGGACAACCATTTCCAGAATCTATTTTTTCTTTTTCCTGGGGCCCCGCTGTCTGGGTCTTGGGGGGGGGGGGGGGCGAGATGGAGGCTCGGGGCTATCACCCGTCGGGAACGGACATGAGGGCGGTATCCCTGAACTGTAGGGGCCTCAATGTACCTGAAAAGAGATTGGCCATGATATCAGAACTGAGAAGATTGAGGGCCAAAATTGTTTTTTTGCAAGAAACACATTTCAAGGGAAACGCCTGCCCTAGGATGTCCCCTAGATATTTCCCACAGAGGTTTCTATGCTCCTCACCAGACTCCAAAACCATAGGAGTGGCGATACTGATAGCCAAAGATATCCCATTTCAGGTGACGGACACCTCTGTGGATGGAGAGGGCAGATACATAAAGGTGAAGGGTACGTTATTCAGAGAAAAATACACAATTGCGTCAGTATACGCCCCTAACAGCGGACAGGTGGACTTTCTCCTACTACGTTTTTTCACCAAACTGTCAGATTTTCAGGAGGGAGGGATTCTCTTGGGAGGAGACCTGAATGTTACACTGGGCCCACTTGTTGACTCGTCCACCGGTAAGTCTTCCATCTCATATGGCGGACTGCAGAAAGTTAAGCAGGCCCTACATAGACTACAACTGTGTGACCCCTGGAGAATTCACAACCCGAAAGGTAGAGACTACTCACACTTCTCGCCAGTGCATTCGATATACGCAAGATTGGACTACATGCTTCTCTCGCACAGTCTACTTCCTAGGGTAGCCGACTCCGCTATAGAGTCGGCGTCCCTATCGGATCACAATCCGGTATGGGTGTCTCTGGTCACTAGTGAGGAGAAAAGGAAGGCCTGGACATGGCGACTAAATGAGAGCCTGTTAAAAGACCCTGTAACCGTACAGGCAGCACGAACAGCCTTAACCGATTACTTTAAACTGAACTGTTGGGAAGAAGTAACACCAATGACAGTATGGCAAGCACATAAAGCTGTGATGAGAGGGATCCTCATCCAGCACGCAACCAGACTGAAAAATGCCCACACTACACAAAGAGACCAACTACTCTCACAAATACAGGAATTAGAAAGAAAACATAAAGAAACTCAGGCACGAGAGTCCCTAAGGGACCTGACAACATGCAGGGAGAAGCTAAACTCCCTACTGCTAGGAAAGGCAGCGTTTTCCATAAAGAGGTGTAAGCGATTTTATTACGAGTGGGGTAATAAGAGTGGCGCACTACTGGCCAGAGCTCTGAGAAAGCAGCAGTCTATCAACTTCATTGAGGCAATACTCGATGAGAAACAGCAGAAATGGCACAAAACAATAGACATTGCTAGAGTATTCCAGGAATACTACCGCAGGCTATATAACTTGCACCCACAGGGGGAGAGAAATACCCTAAGGGACATGTCCAAGATACGGCAATACATTGTGGCCTCACGCATGCCGAGACTTGGAGATGAAGAAATAGCCAAGTTGGAAGACCCAATCTCGGGAGCTGAGTTACACCAAGCAATAAAGTCCACACCGAATGGTAGATCCCCAGGACCGGATGGCCTAACCATAGCATACTATAAGAAATTCGTGGATATCCTGAGTAAGCACCTTCGGCCCTTAATGCCACTGGAAAAGAGGATGCTACCGCGGTATTCCCAGCTGAAGCATTGGAAGCCCTTATCACAGTTATCCATAAAGCAGGGAAGGACCCATTGAGCTGCAAAAGCTACTGCCCTATTTCGCTACTAAATGTAGATCTTAAGTTATTCACCAAAATACTCGCAACTCGGCTGGCAATACCCCTACTGGACCTGGTTGAGAAAGACCAATGCGGGTTCATCCCTGGCAGAGAAGCCAGGGACAATACGGTAAGGACCCTAAATCTTATCCACCGGTCACGGATAGATAACTCCCCGGTAATGTTGCTATCCACAGATGCTGAAAAAGCGTTTGATCGGGTAGACTGGAACTACGCGTTTGAAGTGCTAAAACATATAGGGCTCCATGGGAGGGCATTAAGGTTTATCCTGGGAATATACTCCGAACCAGGGGCCAGAGTAAAAGTAAACGGCCATCTCTCTCAACCTTTCCGGATCTCAAACGGGACCAGGCAGGGATGCCCCCTGTCCCCCCTCATCTTCGCTCTGGTAGTAGAACCTTTCTTAAGACACATAAGAAAGAATATGGACTTGAGAGGAAGTACTAGACGCAGAGCACAAGGTCTCCGCTTACGCGGACGACCTTCTGTTCTTCATTTCCAGCCCAGTGGTGGGACTCCCTAACCTCATGAGGGAATTCGAAAAATTTGGAAAACTTTCTGAACTTTCTGAGAGAGCTGGGCAGGGTGTTCACGAGGGAGGAATGGGAGAAAATATTCTCGCTCGCTCATAAATCGTCAATCTCAGCACAGGTGCAGGAAACAAACTATAAATATCTATCTAGATGGTACTACACTCCAAAGAAACTGCTTACCATCTTTCCGAGCTCCTCACCTATGTGCTGGAGATGTAAAACAGAAGAGGGCTCACTAATACACATCTTATGGTCATGTCCCAAAGTCACAGCCTTCTGGAAGAAGATCACAGGAACTATGACAGAGATCATGGGCTCACAAGTCCCGCTCTGCCCAGCCCTCATGCTGCTACATCACACCACTAGCAGTGTGACAGCATACAAAAAGTCGATTCTGAGGCACCTAATAAATGCAGCCAAAATGTTAATTCCCAGGCTTTGGAAGACCGAATACACCCCGACAGAAAATGATTGGATCCGAGAGGTGGACAAAATAAGGGAAATGGAAGAGCTGATGGCTGCAGCTCAGGACAATGAGGAGAAGACCCGATTACTCTGGACGCCGTGGTACATGTACCGACTCCCGACAACCTGCCCCGTCGCCCTCTGGGATCCAGTGCGGAACCTGAAGCGGATGACAGTCAGTTATGTGGCCAATCTGGCTATGTTCCTGCCTAGGAGTGGAGCGTGGAGACTTGGGGACCCCCCTCCTATACCTCTCCCCCTTCCTCCCCCCTTTTTTCCATTTTTCTTCTCTCTCCTTTTTTCTTTCTCCCTATCCCTTATACATTCACTCTCTCTTGCTGGCCTGGTTCTGGTCGTGTAATATCCCAAGTAGACCCCCAAATTTTCAAGATAAACCGGACAAATTGAACCTGACAGACCAGGAGCTCACTGAGATATCCTGGTAAACAGCGAATAGATACTCGGAGATCCGAGTCATTATTTTATGAGCCGAGAAAAGTGAATACAAGCCAAAACCCTTCTGGGGAGACAGGAGACAATGGTGAGATGCTGTCAGTGCCTACTTACGAACTCCTGGATCCACTAGGACACTTTAGAGACACATAAACCATAAGAATGTGGGGGTTAATCATACATATGATGGGCCAGAGCTACTGTTACCTGTATGCTATTCTTGCATCTACTTTGAACATTTTGTACCTGATACTTTATTACACTGTATTTGAAAACTAAATAAAGAATTAAAAAAAAAAAAATGAATTTAGACTTAGCTCCTTAGCTGCTGAGATAAACAAATAATTAGAAAAAGTCCCTTGGTGCCCCTTGGTCAAGAAAGAATTAACATGATAGCCCGTGTGCTTCTTCTTAACTCAAAACAAAAATTTGCATAGGTCCTATGGTTTTCCTTGTTCATCAAAAAATTAGCATGCAGACCCATAGTGCTCCTTGCTATAGCAAATAATTAGCGTGAGCCCTGTTTGCTTTCCGCTTCATGAAATATCATTAAAATGATCCTCATAAGGTTTCTGGGATAAAGAAATAATTAGCATATTTCCCATAGTGCCCCTTGGCTATCAAATAATTTGCATGATGGCCCAGAGTGCTCTTTGCTACTTCACATAGCATGAGCCCACTTGTATTTTTTGGCTTCACTAAGAAATTACAAATTTGCCCTGTAAAGCATCTTGGTTCAACAGATCATACAAATGTGCCCTCTAGGGCTTCGGGGGTCAACAAGTAATTAGTAAAATTCCTTTACAGACTTTATGGGCGATAATTAGCTTGATGACACATAGTGCTCCTTGTCTCAAAAAATATTATTATTATTATTATTATTCCCTTTTTCTGCTTCAAAAATGAATTTAGATTTAGCTCCTCCAAGGCTGCCGAGATAAGAAATAATTCACAAAAGACACTTGGTGCTCCTTGGTCAACAAATAATTAGCATGAAGGCCCATGCGCTACTTCTTGTTGCAAAAGAAAATTTTGCATGGTGTTCCTTGTTCAAAAAAAATTAGCATGAAGACCCATAGCGCTCTTTGGTGAAAGTATATCATTGCCAAAATAACCAGTGGGCATGAGTTCTTTTTAAAGAACACAACAGACCAGATAGAGATTTTGTGGGCGATGATTAGCTTGATTGAACATAGTGCTCCTTGTCTCAACAAATAACAACCATTATCCCCATTTTTTGCTTTTTGCTTCAGTTATTAATGAAGACTTAGCTGCTCCAAAGCTGCTGAGATAAACAAATAATTTGCAAAAGTCCCTTGGTGCTTCTTGGTCAACAAAGAACTAACATGATGGCCCATGCGCTGCTTCTTGTCTCAAAACAAAAATTTGCATAGGTCCTATGGTTTTCTTTGTTCATCAAAAGATTAGCATGAAGAATAGTACTCTATGTTATAGCAAATAATTAGCACGAGCCCTTTTGCTTTTTGCTTAAAAAATGAATTTAGACTTAGCTCCTCCAAGGCTGCTGAGATAAACAAATAATTAGAAAAAGTCCCTTGGTGCTCCTTGGTCATGAAAGAATTAACATGATGGCCCGTGTGCTTCTTCTTAACTCAAAACAAAGATTTGCATAGGTAATTAGTAATTACTATTACAAATTTGGCCTGTAAAGCTTCTTGGTTCACCAGATCATACAAATGAGCCCTCTAGGGCTTCGGGGGTCAACAAGTACTTTGTGCAGGTAGCTGTTTTATGTGCCAAGCGAACAATCACATCTTTCTGTTTTGGCGTGAGGGCGACATCCAGGTCCCGCTCCCACTTCGCACAGAAAGGCAGGGGGTCTTTGTCTTGGGGGCATATTAGAATTTTGTAGGTGCAGGAAAGGACATGTTGAACAGGTCCCCTCTCTTCCCCAAGCCTCTCAAACGGTGAAAGTTCCCTGAGCTCTCTGGCCTGTTGCTTAAGTGCGGCTAAGAAGTGGTTTATTTGCATTTTCTGCCAATTATCCCATCTGGGGAGGTCCCGTGATTGCGCAATTACATCCAGTGATTCCCATCTCCCCTGGGTGCGAAAGTGTCTGATCCTGCCTATCCCCTCTCCCATCCATCTCTCCGCCATCCCTCGCTCCATGCCCGGTGGGAATGCAGGATTCCCCAGTACAGGGAACAAGGGGGAGAATGTTGGTGACACGCCCTCAAGGGGAAAGTACTTTAGACATACTTTTAGCGAGGCTCCAATTGTAGGATGTTTTAATTCTGCACCTATATTCTGTCTTGGGAGCCAGGGGAGATAACCCAAAGGGGAAGTTGAGCAATCTTGTTTTATCTGGACTCATTGTTTGTGGTGCTTGTGTCTACACCAATCCACCACTCTCATTAAATGAGTGGCAGCATAGTATATGCCAGGGTCGGGAAGGCCTATTCCCCCCTTGTCCCTCGTCCTAACCAGCAGCTTTCTATTAATCCCCTTACCCAACCAAATGAATTTAGTAAAAAGGGCTCCTATTCGTTGTAGAAATGTGATGTGAATTGGCAAGGCCTGCATCACATATAGGAGGAGCGGGAGTATGTTCATTTTCAAGGCATTGCATCTCCCAAACCAAGAAAGCTTTTTGAGTGACCACGCCTCTAGATCCTTAGAAAACGCGCGGAGAAGTGGAGGGAAGTTTAGCGAAAATATCTTGTCAAGGGACCTGCCCAGCTTCGTACCCAAATAGGTGATGCATTCCTTAGCCCATCTAAAGGGGAATGCTTTCTGATTGTCTTCTCTAGCTAACAGAATATTAATGTTTAGCACTTCAGATTTTTGCATGTTTACCTTGTAGTTTGACAGGTTCTTATAGATCTCCAGCTCCTTTACAAGGTTTGGGAGCGTCACCTCTGGGCTAGTCACAAAAAAGAGCAGATCGTCAGCAAAGGCCGCAACTTTGTACTGGCCAGAGGGGAGGGAGATCCCCTGAACATTAGGATTCCCTCTCACTCTACAGAGGAAGGGCTCCAATGTCAGGATGAAGATTAAAGGGGAAAGGGGGCATCCCTGCCTCGTCCCGTTCCCGATGCCGAAGGCCTCCAACAGCAAACCGTTAACCCTAACTGAAGCAGTGGGATGTTGGTAGAGGCTTGCTATCCAGGACCGCATGCAGGGCCCAAGCCCAATATGGTCGAGGACCTCTAACATAAAGTCCCAGCTTATTCTGTCGAAGGCCTTCTCGGCATCAGTCGCAAGGAAAATCGAGGGGGGGCCCCCCACTAGGTTAAGTGCCTTCACAGTGTTATCGCGTGCCTCCCTATGGGGCGTGAATCCGACCTGATCTAGGTGGATCACCTGATGGAGATGGGGAGCCAGGCAGGTAGCTAGAATTTTGGCAAAGAGATTCATGTCAACATTAAGAAGGGAAATCGGGGGGGGCGTGTCCTAGCTATGGAGCCGTGAGGGAGCGTTTTCCTTGAGCTCCCGCATCGACAGCCCAATAGTTAAGTTAGCCGGCAGCAAACCAACCCCAAAAGCCATGGCCAGGAAGAGAAACCCCCAGAGACGTGGAGGGGGTCAGCGGAGGGGTCCCCAAAACCCCCCGACTGCAGATTTCCGGAGGGAAAGAGCCGAGGAGCGGAGATCCAAGATGGCAAGGAGCACGATGGGGGTCGGAGAGGCTGTCGTGCCCGCAGCGGTGGAGGAGCCCCCCCGAGGTCATGGAGCGGGGGACGGGCCGGAGAGGGAGAGACCACATGAGGCCGTGAAGAAAGGCGGGCGCACCGGCAGTGCGCCCACGGAGGAGGCGGCAGAGAGTGCAGCGGTGATGGCGGAGGAGTAACCACCTACCTGGTGGAGGGGAGGCGCCCGCGGATCCCGCCGTGGAAAGGACGCCGGGTGACTGCCTGTGGGGCAGAGAAGCTGCGGCAGCGGAGGCGCTGACTATGTGCACTGGCGGGTGCACCAACATGGCGGAGACGGCCAGCAGCACAGGCAGTGGGAGTCCAAAGATGGCGGCCGCCGAGACGATGACACGGAGGGGCGGGGCTACGGATGCCGATCGGGACTCCCCGGACCAGATGAGGGGGCAGAAGGAGCCCGGCCAGCACTCCGCCGCAAGCGAGGTGGGTGCACAGCTGACGGCGGGCAGAGAGCCTAGACAGGCAGCCAGCGTACCTGGGGAGCAGGCTGCACATATCCGCCTGGCCCTGCCCGCGCCGCCCCCCCCCCACCTGCCCTCCTGCACAGATTGATAAGGCCCTGTTCAGGAATAGAAGCGAGGCCACGCCCCCCTGCGCTCCAGGCACGAGGAAGCCAAGCGCTGCCATGGCAGGGCCCCAGGGAGACAAACTGGGAGCCACAAAACAGCTAACCCTGGCCAAATTTGCAGGGAACAGAGGGTGACGGAGCACCATTGACGGAGGGGCAGCCGGGGACCGGCGTGCACATGCCTGCGGGTCTACCCCAGAGGACCCCGAAGAGTCGGCATCCCCCCCCTTGGAGCCCGAGATCCTAGTGCGGCGGCAAGGGCCTACACCCCCAAGTCCCTGTACCCCACCGCTGCTGCCTTCGCCGGAGGCCTCGTGGCCCATGGGCCAGCCCAGCCCGACCCTGATGACCCCGCATCAGCCTTGCTTCTCTTCTGAGCCGGGACCGGAGCCGTGGGCTTCATGGGTGCATGACCCCGCCGAGGGGGAGCTGCGGCTGCACCCTGCCCCCCTGTCGGCTGGGAAACCTGGAGACCCCGGGCCCTCTCGCGACGTCGATATCCATAAGGAAACAATCACGCTTCTGCGGAACTTACCGTCCAGAACAGACATTGAGAGCCTTATTGCAAAGTATGAAGAGGCGCACAGACGCGAGCTGGCAGAGGTCAAGCAGCAAGTCTCGACAGTCGAGGAGAGGGTGACTGTGCTCGAGTCGGAGGGCCCTTCGACTGCAAACCGCCTTAGAGCTCTTGAGGAGAGGTGCGACCGGCAGGAATTCCTACTCTGGGCCCAGATGCTTCATATTGACGATGTCGAGAACCGCAGTCGTAGAAACAATCTCAGGCTGCGGGGCATCCCCGAAGCCTCGTCGGGGGAAGACCTCAAACGCGTCACAACAGTCATATTCAATACAGTGCTGGATAGGGATCCGACCACCCCGATCGAGTTGGACAGAGTCCACAGGGCGCTTGGCCCCCCTAACCTGGACCCGTCCAGACCGAGAGATGTCGTCTGCAGGGTGCACCGATACACATTGAAAGAACGGGACAGTGATGAGCGCTGGAGCGACATATAGGTGGGGGTACCCCTTCCACCTAATCATCAGGAGAGACCGCGACACCTTCCTGCTGAGGTCACCGGGGGACCTGGCGGACTTGTTTCTCTTCCTTCGGTGTGACCCGGTAGAGGTCCCGGACTGGCTGACGGCAAGAGTTACTCTTCCATCCTCCCGGCCTGGAGGAGCGCCTGGGAGAGACCCGGGAGGCCCTAGGGGCCCTGGAAGACGCCGACGGGCGAGAAGGCAGTCCAGGCCATACGACGCGGAGACGTGAGCCTGCTCGGGGTGTGGGATGTCCCGGCCACTCTCGCTCCTCCGGTAGGGAACCCAACCACCCGTAGACGACCCCAGCATTGGGTGGCGCGTGCCGCCGTGGGTCCGCACCCGCCTCCTCCTTTAGTCTGGCGTTCCCTGCCGGGGGGGAGGGGGATGCTGGGCTCCTCCCTTTACATAGAGCTATGCCCGGAAGGGCATGGACATGATCTGTTAATGTTATCAATGTTAATATTATTGCCTTCTTACTGTTCCTGGTTCGCTGCTCACTACTTTTACCCACGCTGACCTGTTGGCTGATCCGATGCAGGAGGGGGTGACTTGATCTGCGGCAAATACCGTCGGGCGCTCTACCCCGCATTAGGGCCATCTCGCAGGTTCACCGGACCTGTAGAGTTTTGTTTTTCTCCATAGAGGATATTTAGAGTTAATTTCTGTGTTTATTGTTAGCTGTTTGTGTGTTTGCCCCCCTTAGCCCCTCCAGAAGGAGGCGACTCCCCACTTGCCCAGTGTTCCCCCCCTCCTTCCCTCCACAGTTGTCCTCCGGAAGGGGAGAGTCCACTCTCTACCGACCCCCTCCCTCCTCACCCCCCCTCCCCCCCCACGAGGGCCACTCAGCATGGCGGGTATCAAAATCGTCTCATTGAACGCCAAGGGGCTGAACAGCCCTGAAAAGCGTTCCATGATACTACGAAACTTGAGAGGTCTTAAAGCCCAAGTGGGCTTCTTACAAGAAACACATTTTAGAGCCTCAAACCCCCCATCATTAGGTAACAGGTTTTATTCCAGGTCTTACAGTAGTTACTCCCCCAACTCTAGGTCCAGAGGGGTCAGCATCGTGTTAGCGAAATCCCTCATGTGGGAGCTTGAGGACTACAAAACGGACACAGAGGGTAGAGGGCTATTTGTAAAGGGGAAGTTGGCCTCTGAGATGATCACGCTAGTTTATGTCTATGCCCCGAACACCGGGCAGGTCTCTTTCATTGAGAACTTACTTGAGGCCCTGGTGGGTTTCCGGGAGGGGGAATTGATAATCGGCGGGGATTTCAATCTGGCGCTAGAACCTCTGCTGGACACTTCCAGTGGGGGGGCCTCACATTGCATACACTAAACTGAAACAGGTTAGGAAGATCCTTCACTTGCACCAGTTGGTGGACCCCTGATGAGTACAGCACCCTGAGACGAGGGATTACACCTTCTCCTCACATCCCCATAATTCCTACTCCAGGATTGATCTGTTCCTGGTCCCACATTCCCTGCTGCCTCGGGTGGAAGACTCAATGATAGGGAACATTACTTTGTCTGACCACGCCCCTATAACCCTCACCGTGGGAGGACGCTCCCTGGCCCCTAGGAGCTGGTCTTGGCGTCTCAATGACTCGCTGCTGGACGACCAGAGAGTGCTGGCGGACGTCCAGAAGGAGCTGAAAAGCTTCTTCGAAATAAATTCCACCCCGGAGGTGTCACCTGGGACCTTCTGGGAGACGCACAAGTGCTTTGTCAGGGGGCTCTTCATAGGACACGGAGCTAGGGTTAAAAAGGAAAAGATGGAATGCACTATGAACCTACTAAGGGAGATCAATAGGCTGGAAGCGCTGCATAAAAAGTCCCTGTCTGCCGCCTACTTGCCTACCCTGACTTCGCTACGAGAGAAATTGAAGACGCTATGTTGCGACAAAATCAAAGGGCAGCTAGTGCAATGCCGGCGCGCATTTTACGAGTCGGGGGACAAGTGCGGCAGACTACTAGCTGGTGCTCTGCGGGCCAAAAGGGCCAGGACCTTCGTACCCAAAATAGTCGACCAGGGGGGCAGGGTCACACACCTTACGGAAGACATAGCAGAGGCGTTCCCGAATATTTTACAGGGACCTATACAACTTACCGGAAGTCTGGGAGCCTGGGCAGGAGCAGAGATGCAGGGATTACATCAGGCTGTCAGGGATGCCGACCCTCCCAGAACAGGTGATGGTGGATCTTGAGACACCGATCTCCATGACGGAATTGCAGGCAGCGCTGTTAAGCTCGGCTAGGGGGAAGGCACCTGGTCCTGATGGACTCCACCTGCAGTACTACAACATTTTTTTTCCTGTCCTGGGCTCCAGACTTTTGTCCGTTATACAGGGGGCCACGCTCCCCAGAGACACACTCCGGGCTCACATCGCGGTGATCCCTAAGGAAGGCAGGGACCCCACTCTCTGTGCTAGCTACCGACCCATCTCCCTGCTGAATACTGACATTAAGCTCTTCGCCAAGATTTTGGCAACGAGGATTGCCCCCCACCTGCACCTGGGGATCGGCCCTGACCAGGTGGGCTTTATGCCCATGAGAGAGGCTCGAGACAACACCATAAAAGTGTTAAACGTGATCCACCTAGCCCAGAAACAAAAGACGCCTGTCCTTTTGCTCTCCACCGACGCCGAGAAAGCATTTGATAGGGTCAATTGGAAGTTCATGAGCTCGGTCCTAAGGCACATTGGCCTTGGCCCAAATGTGCTGAGCTGGATTGAAAGCCTGTACGGTCGCCCTTCGGCGTCGGTGAGAGTTAATGGACACTCGTCGGGATCCTTTGGGATCGCCAATGGGACAAGACAGGGCTGTCCGCTGTCTCCACTAATTTTCATATTGGCAATGGAGCATCTCTTGTGCAGGGTGAGGGGAAACCTGGATGTTAAGGGAATAGAGAATACATCGGGGCAATATAAAGTCACAGCTTACGCCGACGATTTAATCTTTTTCTTGTCCTGTCCGGAGGTGACCCTGCCGAACCTTATGAAAGACCTGAGAGAATATGGGAACTTATCAGGGTACAAGATAAACTACCAGAAATCTGAGGCCCTAAATGTCGGTATCCCGGCACCGCGGCTTGAGAAACTACAGGACTCCTTCAGGTTTAGATGGGTGAAGGACAGTGTTGGTTACTTGGGAACCAAGATTAGTGGTGACCTCACCAAAATATTTGCCCTCAACTTCCCCCCGCTATTGGAGCACTTTGAAGAAGACACCAACAGGTGGGTAAAGGGGAAGCTTTCTTGGTTTGGAAAATGCAACGCAGTGAAGATGACTCTCCTGCCCCGTCTGCTTTATCTCATGCAGGCTCTGCCAGTAATGATCCCCCGCTCCTACCTTCAGAAGGTGCCAGCCCTATTTATCAAATTCATCTGGGCTGGAAAGAGGCCAAGGATAAGAGGGAGCCTGCTGATGAGAACGAAGGAGAGAGGGGGGGTGGGCGTCCCAGATCCGGCGATGTACCATCTGTCTGTCCACCTAAACAGGGTGGTGGATTGGTGCATCCACGGACGGCACAAGCAGTGGGTTGGCCTGAAACAAAGCTTCCTGACGTTTACGATTGGGGGTGCCCCCTGGCTACCACAAGAGGGATTGGCGCAGGCTGCGCTGCACCCTACTATCGGCCCGACGCTAAGGGCCTGCAGGGCGGCGCTGCAACGGGAGGGGATCTCACCCTTCCCCTCCCCCATGTACCCTATTCTGGGGAACCCAGGTTTTGGGCCGGGATGCAGGGGGTCGATCGCCACAGCATGGTCTAGAGCAAATGTATACAGGGCAGGTCATTTCAGGACACAGGATGGGTGGGCCTTGCTCGCGGGGCTGGCACAGAGACATGGGATCCCTGAGTGGTCTCATTGGCAAGACATGCAGATCGGCAACTTCCTAGCTTCCCTACAGGATTTTAGAGGGAGCAGATGTGACACCACGGCCTTTGAGGAAATGTGTCAGAGTAAGGAGGTTGAAAGACACACTCTATCTAGGATATACAGGTTGCTGATAGACCCCCCAGAGGATGAAATACCCCCCTAGCAAAATGGGAAAGAGATCTTAATGAAACATGGTCGCCTGAGCAGTGCCGAAAAATTCTGCTACTCTCACATAAATCATCAATATGTACTAGGTACCAGGAATGCGGATACAAACTGCTCTCCAGGTGGTACAGGGTCCCCTTGACTCTCAACAAGTGGTCGCCGGAGACGCCCGCAGAGTGTTGGAGGTGTGGTAACGAGAAGGGTGACTTGCTGCACGTGTTCTGGGCCTGCCCTGGGCTGCGGGAGTTCTGGAGCAGGGTGAGATTGGTGGTGGAAAAGGTCTCAGGCTCAGAGATCCCTGAAGATCCTGCTCTGTGTCTCCTCCATAGGACTGAGGTCCCAATTAAAAGGTACCACAAATCGATCACGTGCCATCTGTTGAATGCAGCAAAGGCCTGCATTCCCCAGCTATGGAAAAGCAAGGACCCCCCAAGCATACTTACCTGGTTCCAACGAGTAAATGACATGATGAGGTTCGAGAACATGATGGCCTCCCGGGATGGCACATACGAGAGATTTGCCTCCACATGGCGTGGTTGGATGGTCTTCACTGAGTCCGCTGAGGGGAAGAGCCTCTTGGGCATAGTTTGAGAGACCCTCCAGCCCCCTCCCCTGCTGTGTTACCCCCCCCCATTCCAATAAGAACAGAGACACATTGTAATTGAAGTTTATTTATTGATCTGCAATGCTTGAATTATTAAGGACACTCATTTAGTACGTTACACCTGCGAGTATAGACTATCAAGCTGTTATGTCGGTGTGTATACTATTTCTGTTCCACTTGTTATATGTTTGTTTATTTGTGAAAAATCTCAATAAATAAAGAATGTATAAAAAAAGAAGGGAAATCGGTCTATAGCTTGAACTGATTGTTGGGTCTTTCCCCTCTTTCGGTATGGCCGAAATGTGTGCATGGAGACTGTCAATGGGGAGCGCGTTATCCGTCCTCAGGGAATTGAAGACCCCAGTGAGCCTAGGCATTAGGATTGATCTAAATTCTTTATAGTACAGTAGGGGGAGCCCATCAAGCCCTGGTGTTTTCCCATTGGCTGACCCCTTAATGGCCATCTCCAGTTCTTCCTGTGTAATTGGGGCTTCTAGATCCTGTAACATGGCTCGAGGGAGCCTAGGCATTCCCAAATTTCTGATGTAATCTCCTATCTCTGCCCCTCCGCTGTTTGACTGCGATGGGGGGATGTTGTATAAGGACTAGTAGAACCCCCTAAACACTCCCGCCATGTCTTTGTCTGTGTGTACCATGTTTCCCCCCTGATCACGGATTTCGGGGATATAGGTTCTGGCCCTCTCCCTCCTCATTGCCGAGGCCAGCAAGCGTCCGCACTTGTCTCCAGTTTCATAAAAGATTTTCCGGCTCTTAATGAGCTGGAGTTTGGTTCTGTCACAGTATATCGTCTTTAGCCGCTCTCTGAGGGTGGTCAGGGTGTCCAGGTGTGTCACGGCCAATGACTGCTTGTGGAGAATTTCAAATTTCCGAATCTCCCCAAGCAATTCTAGAATCTGTTTGCTTCTCTCCTTTTTAACCCTGGTTCCGTGTTGAATCATCAGTACACGTAATACACATTTATGTGCTTCCCAGATCACAGGCAGGCAGACTGACATCAGGGGTAGAGTTGGTACTGAAAAATTCTTGCAGGCTTTTTGTCACGTCCTCTTTAATCAATGGATCCTGGATTAGAGAACTATTCAGTCTCCAGGAACCAGGGACGCGGGACCTGTGACTGCTCTGCAAGCTTGAGTGTAATTGGGGCATGATCTGAGAAAGTGATGTTTCCTATCGACACAGCCGTCACCTGTGGGAGCAGGTAATGTTGTATCAAGAAGTCAAGACTTCAGGGTTAAGTATGCGCCATGGGTCAATTAGCTGGTGAGTGTGTAGGAGTCTCTTAATCCTCCTGAGTTTGGGGTAGGAGATGTAGGAGTGTCCTTTGGAGGTATCAATAAGGGGTTCTAAGGAGAGGTTAAAGTCACCCCCCACTATTAGTTTGCCCTCTGCAAAATTTGCCATCTTGTCAAATACCTCCTCAAGGAATGATATTTGCCCAGTGTTGGGTGCATATATAAAGGTAAAAACTTCCGTCCTAATCTTACCTTTTAAAAAGAGCCACCTTCCGTTCCCACCACCCAGAGAGCCCACCTCTTCCCAAGGAGTTGCCCTGGAAAGCAATATACTCACTCCCCTTGATCGCGAGTCTAGAGAGTAACTGTGGTACGAAATTGGAAATACCTTACTCCGCAGGGTTGGGGGGTTGGAGGCCTTGAAGTGAGTCTCTTGTAGGAAAGCCACCTGAGCCTTCAGAGCCTTGAGGGTATTCAAAATCATAGATCGCTTTTCGGGGGTATTCAAGCCTTTTACATTAAAAGAGACCAGGTTAGCTTCACTCATTATGGCATGTATGGAAGGACCTCAGTACCGAAGACAGAGATCGAGTAGGGAGGGGTTGGTGGCTGCGCGCAGAACAGGAAGCACCACCTGCCCTGCGCTGGGAACCTCTCCCCACTCTCTGCCGATCGCAAAGAGATAATAGAGAAAAGGGTAGAGAGACAGAAAGTCAGTAGGAAGGGACAAGAGAATAGGGAGGATAAGGAAGAAGGGTAAAGAACAAAGAGAGAGGGAGCAGATGGGAACAGAAACAGGACAAACCACTTGCCCAGCTAGAGGGTCAGGGGGAACCAAAACTTTGGAATGAGGGGATATAAATGAGGGTGATATCGCGTGTCTAACTAAAGGGCTAGGGGGAACCAAAACTAATTAGCAAATGCTCTTAGCTTTGATCCTCCTCCAGTAAGAGGAGGGCAAAGCTTGGCCTAAGTGGGGGACTGTGTCCAGCGACGAACTATGGAGTTATATACTCCTGAGATACTAGGGCAGGTTGGTCTACTGGGCTACTAATCTATGAGAGAAACAGTCAGTAATAAACAACGAACAACTGCAAACAAGATTACGTTCTGAGTTCCCACAAGCAGCGGCCACTCACCAGTCTCCGCCACCCGCCGGCAAAGAGAGGTGCAAGGTCGCCACCACTGGGGCAGGCCTAGGTCCATAGCGAGCTACCGGCTCTCCAAAGCCAGATAGGTTCACATAGAACCTCTCGTCACCGGCGGCCACCCCAAGACCCCGCCGCGCCCACGGAACAGTCAGAAACAAAACAACTGGATTAACTGAAACCTAAGAAGAAAGCTGATTGGATAGTCCAAAACCGTGGTGTGGGTGTTCAGATTTCGTTGTCTTGTGGTCGAGGTCTGTGGTCGGTACGGCCTCTTGGTCTGGCCGATCTAAATTGACGGGAGAAGCCTCTGCGTTGCCTCTGCGGGAGGGGTTCAGTTGTAGGTAACAGGCAGTTGGGCACCCTCACCGGATCACACCCCAGGAACGAGAAGTCCTGGTAGGTTTTAAGGAAGAACGTGTCTCGCCCCTTAGAGACTATCAGGTGGAATAGGAACCCCCATCGGTATGTGGCGCCCACGTTCCGTACTGCATCTAGCACCAGTCTCATCTGCAGCGTTCGTCTGGAGAGGTCCGGGAGGATGTGAATTCTGGCGCCATCAAATTCCACAGGGCGTGCCCTTCTCTCTCTTCCTTCACTCTATAGAAGTGTATCCGACATATAACATCACGTGGGAACGCCGGATCAGGATTGCGCGGGCCCAGGGCCCTATGTGCCCTATCGATTTCGATTGGGGTGTCAATGTTTCTGTCCAGGAGGGTATTGAAAATGGTGGTAATAATTTGTTTCACATCTTCTCCGGACGACGCCTCTGGTATTCCTCTAAGCTGAAGGTTGTTCCTCCTATGTCTGTTTTCCAAGTCGTCATGCATAAGTTGAAGCTGTAGGATTTGGGAGCTTTGAGCTTCCACGCGTGCCGTTAGGTCCGCAATGGCGGACTCATTCCCCGACCGGTGGGACGTAACTCTGGAGTCGAGTGCCTGGAGCTGGCCCCTTACCTCCGCGATGTCTTTCTTATACGCCAACTCATATCTTGTTATAAGCGCCTCAAAATCTGCTCTTGTGGGGATAGCTTTAAGGAAGGAGAGAGTTTCACTGTGAATGTTGCCTGTTGGTGCTGATATGGCTGTGTCGCTGTAGGGTTCTGAGGAGAGGATGGAGGGCTTGAACCCATCGGGGATGGGAGTATAACCTCATTCGCAGGCGAGAGCCGCACATCAGAGGGGAGGAGTTCTTCCTGAGAGATATTTAGCAGGGGTGGAGGGCTGGGGATGCTGGCGTCTTCTGAGGAAGACCATTCCATAGATAGATTGTGGGGTGGGTGGGACAGGTTCGGTGGCTGGGAGGCCGCAACAATCGACGCTTCTCCGTTCCCAGCGCTCCACATCATTCCCCCGGGTCTTGGGAGGCTTCTAGACCTTGGGGTTCTTTGCGGGAGGCCACTTCCGGAGGGTAGGGAGGTAGAGGAACTCACTACATGCTGGGGTAACCGAGAGACCCGTGCTTCTAGCGGTGGGGGTATATGCAAATCTGCCGAGGTTTCACCAAGCAGCTTGTCCCCCCTTCAGTCCATGGGTGGGAGACAGTGGGTCTGCAGTCGGGTTTCCATATGCTGGGGCATTCAGAGCATCATCCTCCCTGCTAACCTTTCCACGCATATTCTGTGCCTTTAATCCCCGCTGCAAGCTGGTGGCATATGAGTATGGTGCCGCTTGGAATCGATCAGCAAGCTTCCCAATAGGGAGATGGGAGCCTTCTCCGCGGCCAGCGTGAACTGTGCCCCCCGGGAGATCATGTGGTGTCCTCCCTGAGCTGCCCACTAAGGTTTCCCCAGCGTACCTCAGACCCGTCGACTCAGAATAGGTCTAGGAGGACCCGGCACCATTTCGCTGCAGCTCTTCGTCCTGACAGCTGCCTTGATCTTCTGATCCCCTGGCCACTCCAGCCGCGGGCTGCTCCCCCCGCTGCGTTCTCGACTCCCCGCCGCCGGCACCTCTGCTATGATTCGAGGGGGGGCGGGTGCTGCCGCCGCCGCCTCGCCTCGCCTGACGTCTGCCTCTCACGTTCCCGTGATAGGTCCGGAGACACGGCCTCCGTTCCGCCATCGCTCAGACGTCCCTCCTCACTGCTGACAGATGTCTCCGTTGGAGGTGAAGGAGACGCCGCCATGGACCCGCCGCTCACGTGCTCCCCGCCGCCGGCCGTCAGGTCTCTCTGCCGGGGGTCACGATCTCTTCTCTTGTGCTTCTTACCAGCCATCAAAGAAGGGAGGATAGGAGCCAAGTAGCCTGGGATAGTCACAATCAGCCCTTGGAATCTCAGGAGTGCTCTCCTCTACGTCCTCTCCATTCGCCTGCCAGGCCACGCCCCCTTGCATAGGTTCTATGGTGTTCCTTGTTCAACAAAAAATTAGCATGAAGACCCATAGCGCTCTTTGGTGAAAGTTTATCATTGCCCAAATCACCAGTGAGCATGAGATCTTTATCAAAGAACACAACAGACCAGATACAGATTTTGTGGGCGATAATTAGCTTGATTGAACATAGTGCTCCTTGTCTCAACAAATAACAACCATTAACCCCTTTTTTGCTTCAAATATTAGTGAAGACTCTGCTCCTCCAAAGCTGCTGAGATAAACAAATAATTAGCAAAATTCCCTTGGTGCTTTTTGGTCAACAAAGAATTAACATGATGGCCCATGCGCTGCTTCTTGTCTCAAAACAAAAATTTGCATAGGTCAATGGTTTTCCTTGTTCATCAAAAGATTAGCATGAAGGCCCATAGTACTCTTTGTTATAGCAAATAATTAGCACGAGCCATTTTGCTTCAAAAATGTATTTAGACTTAGCTCCTCCAAGGCTGCTGAGACAAACAAATAATTAGAAAAAGTCCCATGGTGCAATTTGGTCAAGAAAGAATTAACATGATCGCCCATGCGCTTCTTCTTAACTCAAAACAAAAATTTGCATAGGTCCTATGGTTTTCCTTGTTCATCAAAAAATTAGCATGCAGGCCCATAGTGCTCCTTGCTATAGCAAATAATAAGCGTGAGCCCTGTTTGCTTTCCGCTTTATGAAATTAGGCGTAAGGCTATTTAAGTTTAAAAAAAATCATTAAAATGATCCTCATAAGGTTCCTGGGATAAAGAAATAATTAGCATATTTCCCGTAGTGCCCGTTGGCCATCAAATAATTTGCATGATGGCCCAGAGTGCTCTTTACTACTACAAACAGCACGAGTCCGCTTGTGTTTTTTGGCTTCACCAAGTAATTACAAATTTGCCCTGTAAGGCGTCTTGGTTCAACAAGTCATACAAATGAGCCCTCTAGGGCTTCGGGGGTAAACAAATAATTAGTAAAATTCTTTTACAGATTTTATGGCCGATAATTAGCTTGATGACACATAGTGCTCCTTGTCTCAAAAAAATAATTGCCATTATCCTCTTTTTTGCTTCAAAAATGAATTTACATTTAGCTCCTCCAAGGCTGCTGACATAAAGAAATAATTCACAAAAGGCACTTGGTGCTCCTTGGTCAACAAATAATTAGCATGAAGGCCCATAGTGCTCTTTGGTGAAAGTTCATCATTGCCAAAATAACCAGAGAGCAGTGCTCCTTGCTATAGCAAATAATTAGCGTGAGCCCCGTTTGCTTTTCGCTTCATTAAATAAGACATAAGGCTTTTTAGTTTAAAAAAATCATTAAAATGATCCTCATAAGGTTTCTGGGATAAAGAAAAAATTAGCATAATTCCCATAGTGCCCCTTGGTCATCAAATAATTTGCATGATGGCCCAGAGTGCTCTTTGCTACTACACATAGCATGAGCCTACTTGTGTTTTTTTGGCTTCACTAAGTAATTACAAATTTGCCCTGCAAAGCGTCTTGGTTCAACAGATCATACAAATGAGCCCTCTCGGGCTTCGGGGATCAACAAGTAATTAGTAAAATTCCTTTACAGACTTTATGGGCGATAATTAGCTTGATGACACATAGTGCTCCTTGTCTCAAAAAATAATAGCTATTATCCCTTTTTGGCTTCAAAAATGAATTTAGATTTAGCTCCTCCAAGGCTGCTGAGATAAAGAAATAATTCACAAAAGACACTTGGTGCTCCTTGGTCAACAAATAATTAGCATGAAGGCCCATGCGCTACTTCTTGTCGCCAAAGAAAATTTTGCATAGGTTCTATGGTGTTCCTTGTTCAACAAAAAATTAGCATGAAGACCCATAGCGCTCTTTGGTGAAAGTTCATCATTGCCAAAATAACCAGTGAGCATGAGATCTTTATCAAAGAACACAACAGACCAGATATAGATTTTGTGGGCGATAATTAGCTTGATCGAACATAGTGCTCCTTGTCTCAACAAATAACAACCATTATTCCCTTTTTCGCTTCAAATATTAGTGAAGACTTAGCTGCCCCAAAGCTGCTGAGATAAACAAATAATTAGCAAAAGTCCCTTGGTGCGTTTTGGTCAACAAAGAATTATCATGATGGCCCATGCGCTGCTTCTTGTCTCAAAACAAAAATTTGCATAGGTCCTATGGTTTTCCTTGTTCATCAAAAGATTAGCATGAAGGCCCATAGTACTCTTTGTTATAGCAGATAATTAGCACGAGCCGTTTTGCTTCAAAAATGTATTTAAACTTAGCTCCTCCAAGGCTGCTGAGATAAACAAATAATTAGAAAAAGTCCCATGGTGCAATTTGGTCAAGAAAGAATTAACATGATCGCCCATGCGCTGCTTCTTGTCTCAAAACGAAAATTTGCATAGGTCCTATGGTTTTTCTTGTTCATCAAAAAATTAGCATGAAGGCCCATAGTGCTCTTTGCTATAGAAAATGATTAGCATGAGCCCATTTGCTTTTTTGCTTAAAAAATGAATTTAGACTTAGCTCCCCCAAAGCTGCTGAGATAAACAAATAATTAGAAAAAGTCTTTTGGTGCTTCTAGGTCAAGAAAAAATTAACATGATGGCCCATGCGCTGCATCTTAACTCAAAACAAAAATTTGCATAGGTCTTATAGTTTTCCTTGTTCATCAAAAAATTTGCATGCAGGCCCATAGTGCTCCTTGCTATAGCAAATAATTAGCGTGAGCCCCGTTTGCTTTCCGCTTCATTAAATAAGACGTAAGGCTTTGTAGTTTAAAAAAATCATTAAAATGATCCTCGTAAGGTTTCTGGGATAAAGAAATAATTAGCATAATTCCCATAGTGCCCCTTGGTCATCAAATAATTTGCATGATGGCCCAGAGTGCTCTTTGCTACTACAAATTGCATGAGCCCACTTGTGTAAAGCATCTTGGTTCAACAAATCATACAAATGGTTAGTAAAATTCCTTTACAGATTTTATGGGCGATAATAAGCTTGATGACACATAGTGCTCCTTGTCTCAAAAAATAATAGCCATTATCCTCTTTTTTGCTTCAAAAATTAATTTAGATTTAGCTCCTCCAAGGCTGCTGAGATAAAGACATAATTCACAAAAGACACTTGGTGCTCCTTGGTCAACAAATAATAAGCATGAAGGCCCATGTGCTACTTCTTGTCGCAAAAGAAAATTTTACATAGGTTCTATGGTGTTCCTTGTTCAACAAAAATTAGCATGAAGGCCCATAGCGCTCTTTGGTGAAAGTTCATCATTGTCAAAATAGCCAGTGAGGAGAGAGGCGTGGCTTCGGCATGAGAGAGGGAGGCCACGTTTAGGCGAGCTCCCGTTTAGCCCTATTTTTTTCAGTAGATCTACTACCCCGTTGTCCGCCCTGACCAGCCAGATGGGGGGCAATAAGAAGAGGAAGACCGGAGGCAGCGCCAAAAGACCCCCCAAACCCGCCATTGGCAGCTTTTTTCAGCCCAAAGCCCAATTGGGGCTGAAAGACCAGCAGGTCAAGATGGCGTCGGACCCACCACATGACGCCTGTGACAGACAGGAAGAGCCGTGGAGAAGTGTGGCTGCAGCCCTATCCTCTGAGGAGCCCCGGGAAGCGAATGGCGCGAGGAGAGAGCCGGGACCTACCTTTAGTCTGGCCGGAGGAGTGGGGCCCGAGCCGGGGAGCCAGCGCGCCGCCGCAGCAAGAAGACCTGCTTCCGGCGCGGCGTCGGGAGGCGAAACCGGCCGGGAGATGCGGAGGAACGGCGCAGAGCGGGGGCGTCCGTCCGCTGGTGTATCCCGAAGCGGTTCGGGGGAGGACACCTCGGGAGATGACGTCAGCGTCTGCTCGGAGGTGAGATGCAGGAGCAGGACCGGGGACCGCAGTGGAGGAGGCAGTGAGTATGAGACACTGACAGCCGCCCTGCTGGAGCGCAGTGCAGGAGGCTGTGTGCCCCTACGTGAACTCACACGCACGCAGGGAGATGGAGTTGGGGGCAGACTGGCAACCCCAGTGGAGGACTCTCTAGCGGGCCACAGCCCAATGAGCGGGGGCACCTGGCAGTTATCATCCCACAATGAGCCCCAATCACCAGCCTTAAAAGGGAGCTCCCATGCTATTGTTTTACCCCAGAACAGAATGAATGTGGGGGCAGCAGTCTTTACCCTAACAACCAGTATGGGGCATGGGGACATCCACCCTACCCCGGCCACCACCAGTACCGCCAATAGTCCTCATCCAGGATCCCTGCAGAACCCTAATTCCATCGACCTGGAGTGGTCGCCTGGTTCCAGCGTCAATTTTATGAGCAGCACCAGTCCTGGACAAGGGGGTGGAGGGGCCCCAGGGAGCATCGATCTGAGTCCCCCCCAACACGTGGATGTTTTCTTTGCCGATTCTTCCCCCGGGTCACCTCCGGGATGCCCCCCTGGTGGCCATCTGTCCACAGCTCTAGCCATTGATCCCAGCCTCCGCGCCATCCTACAATACCTGCCAATGAAAACAGAGCTTAAAGCAGACCTGGAGGCAGTGGCGATCAGAATTGAGAGAGCGCTGCGCAGGGAAATTGAGGATATTCAACAGAAGTCATCTGCCTTGGAAACCAAAGTTGCCACCCTTGAGGACTCCCGTACTGATCACGAGACTCGGTTGTTAAATTTGGAAAGAATGCAAGAAGTGCATCGTCAACAGATGACGGAACTCCGGCTCCAAGTAGACGACCAAGAGAATAGGAACAGGCGCAACAACCTGAAGATACGGGGTGTTCCTGAGTCGGTTCGAGCGGAGGCATTGCGCTCTTCAGCAATAGAGTTATTTAACTCCCTGTTGGGGAGACCTCAAGACGCAGAAGTGACTATCGACCGGATCCACAGGGTGGTATGACGCCCGGCCAGAGACCCACAGGCCCCTAGGGATGTCCTATGTCGGATTCACTTTTTCACTATTAACCCTTTAAGTGCCAGCCCACCTGGAGATTTTGTCACGCTCTGTTGCCAGAGCATTTTTTACTATTTTGAGCTACACATGTTCAACTGTAATTTTTGAAGGGATTTTCTGGGACTTCCCATAACAATTAGATATTGTTTTTTTCAGCAGAATCTGGGCTTTAACAGCATATGTCTTGTTAATCAATGTTGTAGTCTTATCCTAATTATTTTGGGCGAAATATGTGAAAGAAAATTAAAAATAGACAAGTTTTTATATTTTGCAGTGTTTTTCTTTAATCGAAAATAAAGGTTTTCCAATAAAAACATATTGAGGGTAAAAGCCGCGTTTCTCCTGGTTACCACGGTACCACACATGTATTAGTAGACACCCTTTCCTGCCCAGGAGACCCCAGAAACTGCAAAGAGCGCTAGAGGAGATTTTCAGATAAAATACAAATACTATGCGCTCCTCGCAGTTTTTCAAAAAATACAACCCTTTACATTTGAAATACCCCCCACAAACGATATATTTTTGGAAAGTACATACCTCAAGGTTTCTAAGCCTACTGGGCTTGTTGGTGTGGGTGCACTGGTTTGGACTCTATTCATTGGCCGAGTCTCTGGTTCCAAAGGATTTCCCTAAAAAAATAAGCAAAAAGCTGATTCAAAACCATATTTTCCTATAAAAACAATAAGCAAGCACAAACTAACACAGTAAATCTGAAAGCACATTGTCTGCTGAACAACACAATACCCCACTTGCATAGGTACTTTGAAGGGTAGAGTTGCCAAACACCCCAAAGTCAAGCGTGTGTTTGAGGGTCATTTTACTGGCAACAATCAGCTGCGCACACAAAGTGTGCACCTTGCAGTTTCTCCAAATTTACAACCCTTTACATTTGAAATACCCCCACAAACTATATATTTTTGGAAAGTACATACCTCAAGGTTTCTAAGCCTACTGGGCTTGTTGGCGTGGGTGCATTCGTTTGGACTCTATTCATTGGCAGAACCTCTGGTTCCAAAGGATTTCCCTAACAAAATAAGCAAAAAGCAGATTGAAAACCATATTTTCCTATAAAAACAATAAGCAAGCAAGAAATAACACAGTAAATCTGAAAGCACAACGTCTGCTGAACAAAACAATACCCCACATGCATAGGCACTTTGAAGGGTAGAGTTTCCAAACACCCCAAAGTCAAGCGTGCGTTTGAGGGTCATTTTACTGGCAAAAATCAGCTGCGCACACAAAGTGCGCACCTTGCAGTTTCTCCAAATTTACAACCCTTTACATTTGAAATACCCCCCACAAACTATATATTTTTGGAAAGTACATACCTCAAGGTTTCTAGGCGTGCTGGGTTTTTTGTTGTGGGAACCTTTTTATGGATGAAAAACCTTGAGGTGTTCATAGTTTGCAACGGATATCCCTAAACAATATTAATAAATATGCAGCATACAAGAAAGTTTTCCTAATATATCAATATGCAAACAAGAAAAAACTCAATAAATCTGAAACCGCAGGGTCCCTGGAACAGAACAATACATAACATGCATAGAGGGTAGAGTTGCTTAACACCCCAAAGTAAAACATATGCGTAAGGGTAATTTTACTTCTATAGTTTAGTTCTGCACTTTTCAAACAAAAAAACATTTACCTGTCGAATACCTAAAATGAAGCTTTTGCGATCTAGGGATGCTATTGTGGACACAGACCGCTAGACAAATAGCACAGAAGTTAAAGAAAATCTGAAAAAGCAATGCAAAATAAACTCAATAATGGTACTAATAGGTTCTGCTAGGATTAGTCATGGGAGGATTAGCCTTGTGCTGATAGATTGTGAACGTCAGTAAACACTGAAATCCTAATGAAGGGCCCCATGTTTTCATCATCTATCACAAGTATCCAGCGGCTCCTCCTTCACCATTTCCTACATCATCTTTTGGCTTTGCAAGTACCAAAAATAAAAAAACAACACAGGGACAAGAAAGTGTAATTATCTAACTGAATTTTTAACTAGAGAAAGTATAAATTAAAGTTGCAAATAGCCTAAAAGATTCCAGGTCTGGCCACTTACCTTCACCCAGATGTGGAGATGTATTCTGTTATTATAGATCTGGGGGGTTTTGCAGAGCAGGGTATTCCAAACCAGGATGACCCTACAGCACGGAACAAAACCTAACCTAAAGCCTACATACAGTCTAAAGTTAAATCTAAAAATCCAGAATAAAACAAATTAAAAATCCAGAATAAAACAATTTACAAATTAAAAATCGAATTTAGTATGGTATGCCTCAAAGCAACCTTCCAAACACAAACCAGGTTGGCTGGGACATGTCGGGCAGTAGTAGCGCACATCTCTCCTAAAGCCACGCCTACTACATACCCTACAAGGCTTCTGGGGATACCTCTTCCTATTGATGGAGGGGATGCACTTTATGAAATGCTTCCCCACTAATCTAGCCTCGTCATCGTTACCAGCCATCTCTGGTGCCTGCTTGGTATCCCCAAATAACAGAGCAGGGAGTATCTGCAGCTGATATTTTACAAACGACAAAATGGAGCCTGGTACTGCTGCCTTGAAGACAACAAAGGAGTTATAAGTTGCTAATTGGACCAAATGGATAGCAACTTTTTTGTACCAGGCTCTGGATTTTCTGGTGGCATTGTAATATGTTAAAATTTGGTCTGTTTTATCAACGCCACCCATGAATTTATTATAATCTTTGATACAACGTGGATTTTGGGAAGGGGCTCGGGGACCACGTTGCCGTAATTTCACGACTGACTCCTCGTGGATTGTCGTCAGCATGAAAACATTTTTTTTGTCCATGTACTTTACGGCCAGGAGCTCATCGCTTCTTACAGCATACGACTCTCCACGATTTATTTTTTGTTTCAGCAATGACCTGGGCAAGCCTTTTCGATTACGATTGATGGTGCCGCAGGCCGGTGTGTCCAATGAGTAGAGGGCTCAAAATAGGGGGATGCTGGTATAAAAGTTATCCACATATAAGTGGTAACCTTTCCTCAGTAGAGGAGTCATGAGTTCCCAAACTATCTTGCCACTGACAGACAAATCAAGGGGACAACCAGGGGGGTCCAGATGTGTGTCCCTTCCCTCGTAAAGATGGAAAAATTTGGTGTAGCCGGTCGAGCTTTCACACAGTTTGTAAAATTTTATCCCATAGCGGGCACGCTTACTAGGGATAGACTGACGAAATACAATGTGCCCTTTATAAAGCAGAAGCGATTCGTCAATACTTAAACACTCAACGGAGGGGAGAGATTTGCGCTGATCAGCGACCGGTCGTGGCAGCAGCGATCACATCCTACCTCCCACCAAAGCTCACATACCGATCGGTGGCCACTCAGGGACACACCGATTGCCAGACAGTACAAGACAGGTCAGAGAGTGAGAGCTGGTCTGGCAATCACATGGGGGTAACACAAGGAGCCGTGTTACCCCCCCATATGATCGCTTACACACTGATCGGTGGAGGAAGGGCGGCTCCTAATGTTCACCCACTCCCTGCATGTGATCGCCACTGCCCCGACCGGTCACTGATCACCGCTAATCTCTCCCCCCTCCCGCCGATCTGAGAGATTTGCCCTGATCAGTGAGAGGTTGGGGCAGTGGCGATCACATGCAGGGAGTGGGGGAATACGAGGAGCCGCCGTCCCTCCAAAGCTCACAAATGGCTAGGGAATGGCACAGTCGGGGGCGGCCAGGTCCGGAGCAGCGGCGATCACAGCAGGAGCAGCCGCTGCCCTCCAAAGCTCAAACACTGATTGGAGGCCACTGAGGGACACACCAATCGGCAAATAGAACTTGCCAGGCAAGAGTGAGGGACAAGTGGCAGGGCCTCTGTCACTCATGCTGATCAGTGGCAGGCATGGGCAGCGGCATCACTCCCTGCATGTGATCACCACTGCCCTGACCCATCACTGATCAGCGCAAATCTCTCTCCCCTCCTCTGATCGGTGGAGAGATTTGCAATGATCAGTGACAGGCCAGGGCAGAAGCGTAGGTGAGGGATCACATGCAGGGTGATGGGCACCTTGAGAGAACGGCACAGGCGGGGGTGGATCACATGTAGGGAGGGGGCAACACGAGCAGCCGCCCCCCGTCAAAGCTTTGTGTGGACAGGTCAGTGTCAGAGACAGGTCTGGGCAGCGGCATCACTCCCTGTATGTGGTTGCAGCTGCCCGACCTGTCACTTATCAGCGCAAATCTCTCTCTCCTCCACCATCAGTCACTGATCAGCACAAATCTCTCCCCTCTCTGCCCATCGTCGGAGGGGAGAGAGATTTGCGCTGATCATTGACAGGTCAGGGCAGCAGCGTAGGTAAGGGGAAGCTTAGTGTGCCCAGGTCAGTGACAGGTCTGGGCAGTGGCATCACTCCCTGCATGTGATTGCCGCTGCCCCGACCTGTCACCGACACGCCATTATGGATGCACGTTCCAAACCGAATGCCTGAGTGCATGCGCAGACGTGATTGCATCATCCGTCTGGGGCCTAAGGGGCGGGGGAAGCGGGGCGGATGCCGCAAGCGACGGAGGACAGAAGCCAAGAGAGCCTGCGAGACACCTGCTGGTGTAATAACAGTACACTGTAACATGAGGAACTGTATTGCGGGGTCATGGCATTAGAAAGGTTGAGAACCACTGCTCTACTGTATCCACGTCTGTGCCGAGGTGTATCATGAACATGTAACATCAATGCTGCCCCGACCTGTCACTGATCAGCATGAATCTCCACCCCCTCTGCCAAGGGGCAATGGCGATCATGCTGCCCCGACCTGTCACTGATCAGCGGGAATCTCTCCCTCCTCCGCCCGTCGGAGGGGAGAGATGTTCATGCTGATCAGTGACAGGTTGGGGCAGTGTGATCGCCCCTAGCCCGAGACCTAACCTAGGGTTAGGGCTAGGGTTAGGGGTGTCTCTCCAACGCTCGCTCCTTCCATTCCCCCTCATCCCATCCCATATGCAGTGTGGCATTCCCCCCACCCCATTCTCATATGCAGCGTGGCATTCCCCCCACCTCATTCCCATATGCGGTGTGTCATTCCCTCCCATCCCATTCCCATATGCAATGTGGCATCCCCCCACCTCATAGACAGTGTGGCATTCCCCCCACCTCATTCCCATTTGCAGTGTGGCATTCCCCCCACCTCATTCCCATATGCAGTGTGGCATTCCCCCCACCTCATTCCCATATGCAGTGTGGCATTCCCTCCCATTTCATTCCCATTTGCAGTGTGGCATTCCCCCCACCCCATTCCCATATGCAATGTGGCTTCCCCCCACCCCATAGACAGTGTGGCATTCCCCCCACCTCATTCCCATTTGTAGTGTGGCATTCCCCCCACCTCATTCCCATATGCAGTGTGGCATTCCCCCCACCTCATTCCCATATGCAGTGTGTCATTCCCTCCCATTTCATTCCCATTTGCAGTGTGGCATTCCCCCCACCCCATTCCCATATGCAGTGTGGCATTCCCCCCACCTCATTCCCATATGCAGTGTGGCATTCCCTCCCATTTCATTCCCATATGCAGTGTGGCATTCCCCCCACCTCATTCCCATATGCAGTGTGGCATTCCCCCCACCCCATTCCCATATGCAGTGTGGCATTCCCCCCACCCCATTCCCATATGCAGTGTGGCATTCCCCCCACCCCATTCCCATATGCAGTGTGTCATTCCCTCCCATCCCACTCCCATATGCAATGTGGCATCCCCCCACCCCATAGACAGTGTGGCATACCCCATCCCAATTCCATGGGCAGTGTGGCATCCCCCCCCTCATATACATCCCATTGACCCCCCCCTCCCCCTCTAGACAGCCAGCAGAGATCGGGAGGAATGGTGGGGGAGGGAGGCAGTGGGGGAGGAACGAGGGAAGGGAGGGGGGACAACACAAATTCCCAATGACAGGGGCAGCGTGAGCGCGGCAGCCCCGATCTGTCACAGACAGCAGAGATCGGGCAGAAGGATGGGGGAGGGAGGCAGTGCGGGAGCCACGAGGGAAGGGGGGGGCAACACAAATTACCAATGACAGGTCGGGCCAGCGTGAGCGCGGCAGCCCTGATCTGTCACAGACAGCAGAGATCGGGCAGAAGGATGGGGGAGGGAGGCAGTGGGGGAGCCACGAGGGAAGGGAGGGGGGGAAAACACATATGCCCAGTGACAAGGGACAGACCGGGGGAGCGTGATCATGCTGCCCGACCTGTCATTGATCAGCATGAATCTCTCTCCCCTCTGCCGATGGGCGGAGGGGAGAGAGATTCATGCTGATCAATGACAGGTCGGGCAGCGTGATCACGCTCCCCCGATCTGTCCCTTGTCAGTGCAGGTCGGCAGCGTGATGGGAGGGGGGACAACACAAGGGACACAGGCAGGAATCAAGGAGGACCCTACTCACCTCAGATCCAGGCAGCAAAAGGCCATATGCCATGTGACCTGGGCTTTTATAGCAGTGTGGCGCCAGGTGATGACAGCTGCAGAAGCCGCACTTTGATTCAAAGGTACAACCCTCAGCTCACCTCTGGATGACCCCCCAAGTCTCGTCTTCAAGAAGAATCCAGAACTGTGGTGCTGCGACCTTCCAATCGGCTTTAAGGTAAGAAAATGTCAGCTATGTGAGTCTCACGTAGCTGGCACTTAACGGTAGGAGAGGCAGCTACGTGAGAGTCACGTAGCTGGCACTAGAAGGGTTAAAGAGGGCATCCTGCGAAGGGCCTGGGAGAGAGGCAGGTTCGAATGGAGGGGTTCACGGATCACCATACTACCTGATTTTTCGCGCCGCACCCTCCAGGAGACTCACTTCTGTACCGGAAAAATGCCGGAGATCAAAAACAGATACTATGACAGATGGTTCCACAGCCCCAATCCCGAAAATAAGTCCAAGGGGGTATCTATCGCTGTGCATAGAAACGTTCCCCTGGAGCAACCGGAGGTCAAAGTAGACCCGAAGGGTAGATTCTTATTTCTTAAGTTTGTGTTATGTGAAGCGAGATGCACCTTAGCCAACCTGTATCTACCCAACCAGGGGCAAGTGGAGTCAGGTTTGGGGATGCTACGAGCGCTAAAGGAGTTTGTTGAGGGTACCCTGATTGTGGGGGGTGATTTCAACATGACACTTGACCCGAGGATAGATTCCTCTCAGGGCAAATCAGTGATCTCCCACTCCGGGCTCAACCGGTTCCGCAGGGCCCTCCAAGCCCTGCAGGTAGTGGATGTCTAGAGAGTGAATTAAAAAAGCAGGGAGATTCCTCCTAATATTAGTATGTGCGCTGCCATACACGTATATGGCGTCCCACTAACCAACATAGACACCCATAAATGACACCCAAGGACAAGGTTATCTGTGGGACCGGCACTATAACTCAGACAAAGGATAAAGATACCCGTCCGGAAAAAACGAAGACGGCGGGGGCAAAAGTGTCGCAAACAGAGTGAAGACACTCAGGGGTATAAGGAAACCTGTGAAAAAATGGCCAACTTAAAGGAAGGAAGAGACAAACCATTATCCCTAAACATTATTAATCTGTCAGATTTTAGACTGGATGAGGATCATATTTCAGTCCTCTCAAGGGGCCTGTCCTTCTCACCTGTGGCGGGGGGTGATGAAATTATGCTGTATAAGGATACGGCTTTGTTCCTACGGAAATTAATGTTTAGAGCTATGTATGCTAACAAAACTGATTCCACTACACCGCCATCTGTACAGCCAGTTGAGATGGACATGTCGGTTGAGGATGACTTGGATGATCCGGTCCCGGACCTGATGCCGAACTTGGATAAGTTTAGGGCTAAATCAAAAAGATTTCCTCCCCTCTCTTTGAATCGCCATATTTCACCTTTTTTCCAGCTGGTTCAGCGGGATCTTCATGGGGTCGATTGGACCAACCAAGGGTCGGTCAACAATTTATCTCCAGGTGAGAAGAGGGCCCTGTATGAGCTCTCACGGGCTCCCAAGATTATTGTTCGCCCCAGTGACAAGGGGGGAAATGTGGTGATCCTCAGCGAGGAGTACTATGTGAGGGAAATTGAAGGTCAGTTATCTCAAAAGAATACTTACTCAACATTGACAGGGAACCCATTTCCCATGGTAGTATCGATGCTGAATGACAAATTGGACTGGGCTGGGGAGGAGAGGCTTCTCACCCCTAAAGTACTTGATTTCCTAAGAGTTAAGGACTATAATGTCCCGGTGTTACACACTAAGATACCAAAGATCCACAAGGACCCGGTGGCTCCGCCGGGTAGGCCCATCGTATCGGGGAGTGGAGGTCCACTCGAAGGCATCGCACGTTTCGTGGACGAAAATCTGAAGCCACTTGTCAGGATACTCCCATCCTTCGTTCTGGACAGCAGCGATGTGTTGCGCAGGCTGATGTCCTTTTATATGGAGGAGGGTTGGCTCCTGGCAAGTGTCGACGTTGAGAGTTTGTATACCTCCATTCCCCATGCGGTGGGCCTGGAGGCGGCAACATGGTTTTTGGATGAATTGGGCCCTTGTGAGGCCTCATACAATGAATTTGTGATAGAGCTTTTGGACTTTGTCCTAAAAAACAACTACTTTCGATTCAATGGCAAGTACTATCATCAGGTGTGTGGCACGACGGTCGATTTACTGAAAGTGAAGTCCCCCATGGCCCGACTCAGGGATGATGGGCAGCAAATCCGCCTTATCACTCAGTATGGGGCACATTGGGAACGATTTCGGGGGATTTTGGAGGCCCATTGGCACGTGCTGGCACTGGATCCTATAGTGGGGAAACTGGCAGGGCCGCGTCCCCTACTTACTGCCCGAAGAGCCAAAAATATGCAAGATATGCTAGTACATAGCGAATACAAATCAAAACGCAACACGGATATTCGGTCAATAGAGAAGTTGAATGGGTCTTTTAAATGCGGCCACTGTAGTGTCTGCAGGTATATGCAGAAAACTAGTACTTTTGTAGGTGCTAACGGCTCTCCCCCCCGACAGATACAGGGCCTTATTAACTGTGCCACCTCAATGGTCGTGTACATGCTCACCTGCCCGTGCGGTAAAAAAATGTTGGTAAGACGAAACGGGAGTTGAGAGTACGGGTGGGTGAGCATGTGCGGGATATTAGAAAACTGAACGAAAAAAGCCCAGTGGCAGAACACTTTAAGATGTGGCACAGGGGTGATCCCAAGGACCTCCAAGTATGTGGCATCTTTGTTCTTAAGAGAGTAGGGAGGAGGGGGCAATGGGAGCAGAGGCTGTTGCAGCAGGAGTCACGTTTCATCTATGAATTGGGGACATTGGCACCCCATGGATTGAATACAGATCCTGGTCTGAGTGCCTTCTTATAGCTGAGTGAGTGGGGGATTTATTGTAGCCCCCAGTCCACATTGCCAGCATTCCAATTCCTTGGATTGGTCAGATCACTTACGACCAATAAGGGTTGTAGACCCAAGGGTTGTGTAGGTATGGTGGGGGATGGTGCCTTTGTCAAAAACCCCCTCAGACTACACCCCCATATCTCTCCCTCTTTCCCCTTTTCTTGTCTCCTCTTGTTTATTTATTTATGTATTTATTATTTTTGTGTGTCCCTCCCGTTACGCTCCCTCTCTCCTCGGTTTATAGCGTGCAGTCGCTTGCCCTGTGTCTCCCTCCCTGCTATCTGTATATTGCTCCTATTCCTCTATTCTCTGTGTGCAGGGAATATGGATTATATAGCTTGTGTGAGGAGGTGTGTTAGCATGACGCCCTATGGTGATTACAATAGGCCACAGTATGTCCGTGGGGAGGGCGATCAGTTCACCGATATGTGCCAATTCTGATGCCCTTGCGTGATTGGGCGTGTAGGTATACCTGGTGTGGATGGTCCCAAAGCTGCGCTTAAACGCGAGCAGTAGAACTGGCTATACAAGATGATGATTGATGGTGCAGCCACGCAACTTCAGAGGATTGCTGATTGGCTCAACATATTGCACCTGTCTTGAAACAAACAATGACGTCCACAGGGCGGAGCTCATCTACGTGAGGTTAAGAGGCATCGTGATTGTCCGGGCGTCACCCTGACGAAGCCCCGGTGGGCGGGGCGAAACGCGCGTCGGATGTGGGCGGCCCTACCTCGCCTCGTGTCCCTCCACCATCTGTTGTGCTGATATGGACTAAGCACATGGCCGGTATATGGCAATAACGCCAGCGCACAGCAGCATGAAGTCTGAAGTCTGAACTGGCCAGCAGCAGCGAGCGGATGACTTCACCAAGCTAAGTACATTAGCATATCTGTCAGTCTATCAGCAATTGCAAAGGCTTGAACCGTGACATGTGTTGACAGTGCGCGGTTTCGTCCGCGCTGTGGAAGCTGTGTTGCAGATTGACATAATATTGCTGACACGGCCAAGGACACTTGAATGCATATACTTCTGCCTAGCTGAGTTTATGGTGCCTTTCCCTGTGGAGTTAACTCCGGCAATACACGCCTTGGCGGTTTGGTGTTGAGGTCACCCATTAATGAGATCAACTGTGAGATGAGAAGTGCGGACTGACCTATTATATCCCACCTCTGGCCACCTTGAATTTTGCATAATGCATTTTACCATACCTCTGAGCCGCGGAGGAAGGCTGAGATAATGTGTCTATAGTGACTGCCCCTTTGACATCCAGAGGCTCTCTCGTTGGGTGCCCAACTCCGGAGTATCACCTCTCCTGCATAATGGCCGGTGTGTTTGTCCTAAGCGCATGACGCTTGTGTGGTAGTGGATGATAGATTGAGGCGGTGGCGCATGTGCGGTTTGGGGGCCCCCCATTTTTTAAAGCACAACGTTGTGTGATTTTATTAACTTTTTGGTGTAATTATGATGCTTAGAGGGTGTGTGCAATATTCTAATAAAGATGTCTTATCTATTCTCCTAAATTGCTCCCTGGCTTCTTTACTATCTTTATCCTTTGTCTGAGTTATATTGCCGGTCCCACAGATAACCTTGTCCTTGGGTGTCATTTATGGATGTCTGGAGAGTGCTACACGGATGCGAGAGGGATTATACCTTTTTCTTACACACCCACAACACTTATAGTTGTCTGGACTATCTTTTCCTCAGCCACCATGCCCTCGCACGGGACCCGGTGGCCTCCATTGGACAGATTCTTTGGTCCGACCATGCGCCCGTCTTTCTGACCATCCCGATCCTGGACGCAACCCCGATGCAGTACACTTGGCGCCTCAACGACAATTTACTAAAAGACGTCCCTTGTTTGGAGGAAATCAAGGCTAATATGGCTGGTTTCCATCTAGACCACCGCTGTGACAACACTCCGTTGCCAATACAGTGGGAGGCGCTTAAGTGTGTGCTTTGGGGGATCTTTATTAAGCATGGAGCTAGGCTCAAGAGGGAGTGGGCGCAGCAGATTAAGGATACATTGGGTAGAATAGCTGAACTGGAGAGCGCACACAAATCCTCATCTAACCACGCAGAGCTGAAAGAACTACTGGAAACCAGGCAGAAGTTGAGGGGTTTGTACGACCAATGTTACCTTAGATTCCATGACAGATGCAGGGCACATTTCTATGAGCAGTCGGATAAGTGTGGGAGGACGTTGGCTTGGTCTTTACACCCAAGGCAGGGCTGTACATTCATCCCTAGCATCAGATCCACGGGAGGGGAGAAAGTGCACAAGACCTCGTTAATCGCTGAGGAGTTTCAAACCTTCTATTCTAATCTGTACAATATTGGGGGTCTGGCCGGCCAGGGGGCGCATCACGATTCTGCCGCCCTGATAGACAAATAAATCGAGGAAACAGCCTTGCCAACTATACCCCTAGCGGAAAGTGAGGTCTTGGAAGATCCCATAAAGTGGGAGGAGGTGTTGGAAGCCCTGGGGAAGATTCCAGCGGGGAAGAGTCCCGGCCCTGATGGGTTCACCCCCCGGTTTTACAAGGTATTGGGACCCCTGATCGCCCCCTTCCTGATGCCCAGCGGTCAGGACTTTTTGGGGACAGGTGTTGGCAATCTTTAAGTTCTTGGTGTTCGAGAGCGTCCCCAATCTTCCACAGGTGACCCTTTTGTCAATGCTCCCCGGATCAGTGGCAGCAGGGGGGAGGGGACTGTTGAGACACCTACTCACAGCAGCCAGGACTGTGATTCCTCGCCACTGGCGGACTAATATTACCGCCTCCTTATTGGAATGGTACAGAGAGGTAGAGAATATAAAGAGGGCTCTAGTCCCTTCCCGAGACAGGCCCAGGAGGCGCAAATAGCGGTCATCCCGAAACCAGGCAAAGATGGGTCCCTGCCTGGCAACTATAGGCCGATCTCCTTAATTAATATTGATGTCAAGCTTTATGCTAGGATTATCGCCAATAGGATCCAGCCCTTGCTCCCCTCATTAATAAACACCGACCAGGTGGGTTTGTCACCGGGAGGGAAGCCAGGGATAACGTTATCAAGACCATATCCCTGATACACTATGCTCAGTCCAGGGAGATCCCTGCCTGCCTGTTAGCGGTCGATGCCGAAAAAGCATTTGATAGGGTCCATTGGGGGTTCCTGAGGGCCACTCTGACCCAAGCGGGAATAGACCCGGTCATGGTAGGGAGAATTATGGCCCTGTATCAGGATCCCACCGCGAGGGTGAAAATTAATGGTACCCTTTCGGGATCGTTTAACATTAGGAATGGCACACGGCATGGGTGCTCCTTGTCCCCTTTACTGTATGTCCTCATCATGGAACATCCCGCTAATGCATTACGGGCTAACCCATCCATTAAGGGAATAACCTGTGGCAAAGGGGAGTACAAGCTCTCCCTATTTGCCGATGACCTGCTTCTATACATCACCTCGCCTCACACCTCCCTACCCTCTATCATAGCGGAGTTCGACCGCTTTAGTAAAACAAGTAACTTTAAGGTTAACCTGTCCAAAATAGAGGTACTGAACATCTCCCTGAAAACCCAGACCCGGCATCTACTGGAAGCAAACTTCCCTTTTAAATGGCAGTTGGAATCAATAAAATACCTAGGGGTTAGGTTGCCTACAGACCTGGGAAGGTTATTTAGGCTCAATTATGCCCCGCTCCTAAACGCCACACTCAGTAGCTTGCAAACCTATGGAAGGAAACAATACTCGTGGTTGGGGCGAATCAATATCTTGAAAATGGACGTGCTACCCCGGTTCCTATATGTGTTCCAGGCTCTACCAATCGTCCCAGAGCAAGGGTTCTTTAAGATGCTACAGGAGGCCTTTTTTAAGTTCATTTGGTGCAGCAAGAGACCCAGAGTGAGAAGAGACACATTATGCAGACCCAAGTCTGAAGGGGGGCTGGTCCCGGAACTTAAGAAATATCATGCGGCGGCAGTCCTGGTGCGGCTCTCGGACTGGTTTCACCATAAAGAGAGTAAGCAGTGGGTTGTTCTTGAGAGGGACATCTCCCCACTTAGTCTGACAGCTTTGCCTTGGGTGGAGCTTTCTCGTCGTCCTAGGAAACAAGAGCTCCTGTACCTGGTAAACCCCTTGCTGACCCTGTGGGACAGGCTTATAAAGCGGGATAACATTTCACACAGACCGGGTCCTCTCACCCCACTATTTGACAACCCGGCATTCCTTATTTGGAACGCTTCCCAGGATACAAGACTGGGAGAAATTGTTTCTGGGTCTGGTGTTCCCACCCTTGCGAAACTCTGGGAGCGTGGCGGTAGTGGGCGTGGACTGTCCTGGTTCTTGCATGCTCAGTTGCTGGCCTCTATTAACTCGTTTTCCCCCAGGATGATGTTGACTCGCCCCCTTACAGAGTTAGAGAAGATTTTAAAGGCTCCAACCCCCCCCCACACGTGTACTCTCTGGGCTTTATAAGATCCTCCGGGAAGGGGGGGAGCTCCCTCAGTTCTGTAGAAGGTGGGAGGAAGAACTGGGACAACAATTTGAGGCGAGTGAATGGAGGAAATCCTTTGCCCTAACTCATAAATTCTCTATGGCCTGCAGGGCTCAGGAGAAGAATTACAAATTTTTGTCCAGATGGTATAAATGTCCAGCGGACCTGGTGAGGTTTGGGGACTCGGAGTCCGGGGAATGCTGGAGATGTAACCAGGCCCCGGGGATGCTTACACATGTCTGGTGGGAATGCCCAGCGGTCAGGACTTTTTGGGGACAGGTGTTGGCAATCTTTAAGTTCTTGGTGTTCGAGAGCGTCCCCAATCTTCCACAGGTGACCCTTTTGTCAATGCTCCCCGGATCAGTGGCAGCAGGGGGGAGGGGACTGTTGAGACACCTACTCACAGCAGCCAGGACTGTGATTCCTCGCCACTGGCGGACTAATATTACCGCCTCCTTATTGGAATGGTACAGAGAGGTAGAGAATATAAAGAGGATGGAGGAACTGGCACTGGAGAGGACGGATGGGGGGACTCAGAGGTACCTTGGAGTCTGGACAGTCTGGGAAGTCTCTAAGGGCTCTCCGGGCCTTCAGGATCTCTTACAAGACGTGTAGGTGGGTAGACGTGAGATGGGTCGGAGAGTGGTGGTGGTCGTCGGGGGTCTGGGGCCCAGACATGGGATGTGGGTTCCTTCTCTTCTTATTCTCTTAGCTTCTTTCTTTTTCTATTTTTGTCTCTCTCTTCTCGGGGCAAGCTTGTCCCCTCTCTCTCTTCCTATCCCCGGGTTGGCCGTGGCAGTATAGAGCAAGGGCAGTCCACGGGGTCCACCCAGGGGCGAGTTGAGGACATGTTCCCCTGGCTAGCCCATGGGACTGGCATCATCTGCAGCTGCCAATTCTATATCGATGACCCACTTGCAAAAACGCAACTTGCCTCTTGTTTACCATTAGACAGGTCGCTTTAGGGAGGGTTTCGGCACCTTGAATGTTGAACACGGTTAATAATGCATTGTATTGCTGTCACGTACGCCCTGCTTGCATCCTGGTACCTGTTTTTTTTTTCTTTTCCCTTTTTCCTTGTGAACTTCTTATGTATATTCGTTTCAAACTCAATAAAGATATATTGCAAAAGAAAAAAAAAATAGCCAGTGAGCACGAGATCTTTATCAAAGAACACAACAGACCAGATACAGATTTTGGGGGGGATAATTAGCTTGATTGAACATAGTGCTCCTTGTCTCAGCAAATAACAACCATTACCCCCTTTTTTGCTTCAGTTATTAATGAAAACTTAGCTTCTCCAAAGCTGCTGAGATAAACAAATAATTAGCCAAAGTCCCTTGGTGCTCCTTGGTCAAGAAAGAATTAACATGATGGCCCATACACTGCTTCTTATGTAAAAAAAAAATTTGCATAGGTCAATGGTTTTCCTTGTTCATCAAAAGATTAGCATGAAAGCCCATAGTACTCTTTGTTATAGCAAATATTTAGCACGATTCCTTTTGCTTCAAAAATGTATTTAGACTAAGCTGCTGAGATAAACAAATATTTAGAAAAAGTCCCATGGTGCAGTTTGGTCAAGAAAGATTTAACATGATCGCCCATGCGCCTCTTCTTAAGTCAAAACAAAAATTTGCATAGGTCCTTTGGTTTTCCTTGTTCATCAAAAAATTAGCATGCAGGCTCATAGTGCTCCTTGCTATAGCAAATAATTAGCGTGAGCCCTGTTTGCTTTCCGCTTTATGAAATAAGACGTAAGGCTTCTTAAGTTTAAAAAAATCATTAAAATTATCCTCATAAGGTTTCTGGGATAAATAAATGATTAGCATATTTCCCATAGTGCCCCTTGGTCATCAAGTAATTTGCATGATGGCCCAGAGTGCTCTTTACTACTACAAACAGCATGAATCCGCTTGAGTTCTTTGGCTTCACCAAATAATTTCAAATTTGCCCTGTAAGGCGTCTTGGTTCAACAAGTCATACAAATGAGCCCTCTAGGGCTTCGGGGGTAAACAAATAATTAGTAAAATACCTTTACAGACTTTATGGGCGATAATTAGCTTGATGACACATAGTGCTCCTTGTCTCAAAAAATAATAGCTATTATCCCCTTTTTTGCTTCAAAAATGAATTTAGATTTAGCTCCTCCAAGGCTGCTGAGATAAGAAATAATTCACAAAAGACACTTGGTGCTCCTTGGTCAACAAATAATTAGCATGAAGGCCCATGCACTACTTCTTGTCGCAAAAGAAAATTTTGCATAGGTTCTATGGTGTTCCTTGTTCAACAAAAAATTAGCATGAAGACCCATAGCGCGCTTTGGTGAAAGTTTATCATTGCCAAAATAACCAGTGAGCATGAGATCTTTATCAAAGAACACAACAGACCAGATACAGATTTTGTGAGTGATAATTAGCTTGATTGAACATAGTGCTCCCTGTCTCAGCAAATAACAACCATTACCCCCTTTTTTGCTTCAGTTATTAATGAAGACTTAGCTCCTCCAAAGCTGCTGAAATAAACAAAGAATTAGCAAAAGTCCCTTGGTGCTCCTTGGTCAACAAAGAATTAACATGATAGCCCATGCACTGCTTCTGGTCTCAAAACAAAAATTTGCATAGGTCAATGGTTTTCCTTGTTCATCAAAAGATTAGCATAAAAGCCCATAGTACTCTTTGTTATGGCAAATATTTAGTACGATTCCTTTTGCTTCAAAAATGTATTTAGACTTAGCTCTTCCAAGGCTGCTGAGATAAACAAATATTAAGAAAAAGTCCCATGGTGCAGTTTGGTCAAGAAAGAATAAATATGATCGCCCATGCGCTTCTTCTTAAGTCAAAACAAAAATTTGCATAGGTCCTTTGGTTTTCCTTGTTCATCAAAAAATTAGCATGCAGGCCCATAGTGCTCCTTGCTATAGCAAATAATTAGCGTGAGCCCTGTTTGATTTCCACTTTATGAAATAAGACGTAAGGCTTTTTAAGTTTAAAAGAATCATTAAAATGATCCTCATAAGGTTTCTGGGATAAAGAAATGATTAGCATATTTCCCATAGTGCCCCTTGGTCATCAAATAATTTGCATGATGGCCCAGAGTGCTCTTTGCTACTACACATAGCATGAGCCTATTTGTGTTTTTTGGCTTCACTAAATAATTTCAAATTTGCCCTGTAAGTCGTCTTGGTTCAACAGATCATACAAATGAGCCCTCTTCGGGGGTCAACAAGTAATTAGTAAAATACCTTTACAGACTTTGTGGGCGATAATGAGCTTGATGACACATAGTGCTCCTTGTCTCAAAAAATAATAGCTATTATCCCCTTTTTTGCTTCAAAAATGAATTTAGATTTAGCTCCTCCAAGGCTGCTGAGATAAAGAAATAATTCACAAAAGGCACTTGGTGCTCCTTGGTCAACAAATAATTAGCATGAAGGCCCATGCGCTATTTCTTGTCGCAAACGAAAATTTTGCATAGGTTTTATGGTGTTCCTTGTTCAACAGAAAATTAGCATGAAGGTCCACAGCGCTCTTTGGTGAAAGTTCATCATTATCAAAATAACCAGTGAGCATGAGATCTTTATCAAAGAACACAACAGATCAGATACAGATTTTGTGGGCGATAATTAACTTGATTGAACATAGTGCTCCTTGTCTCAACAATCAACAACCATTATCCCCTTTTTCGCTTTTTGCTTCAAATATTAGTGAAGACTTTGATCCTCCAAAGCTGCTGAGATAAACAAATGATTAGCAAAATCCCTTTCTGCTTTTTGATTAACAAAGAATTAACATGATGGACCATGTGCTGCTTCTTGCCTCAAAACAAAAATTTGCATAAGTCAATGGTTTTCCTTGTTCATCAAAAGATTAGCATGAAGGCCCATAGTACTCTTTGTTATAGCAAGTAATTAGCATGAGCCCTTTTGCTTCAAAAATTTATTTAAACTTAGCTCCTCCAAGGCTGCTGAGATAAACAAATAATTAGAAAAATTCTCATGGTGCAATTTGGTCAAGAAAGATTTAACATGATCGCCCATGCGCTTCTTCTTAAGTCAAAACAAAAATTTGCATAGGTCCTATGGTTTTCCTTTTCATCAAAAAATTAGCATGCTGGCCCATAGTGCTCCTTGCTATAGCAAATATTTAGCGTGAGCCCTGTTTGCTTTCTGCATTATGAAATAAGATGTAAGGCTTTTTAAGTTTAAAAAAAAAACCTTAAAATGATCCTCATAAGGTTTCTGGGATAAATAAATGATCAGCATATTTCCCATAGTGCCCCTTGGTGATCAAATAATTTGCATGATGGCCCAGAGTGCTCTTTGCTACTACAAACAGCATGAGTCGGCTTGTGTATTTTGGCTTCAGCAAGTAATTACAAACTTACCCTGTAAAGCATCTTGGTTCAAAAAATCATACAAATGAGCCTCCAGGGCTTCGGGGGTAAAGAAATAATTAGTAAAATTGCTTTACAGATTTTATGGGTGATAATTAGCTTGATGACACATAGTGCTCCTTGTCTCAACAAATAACAACCATTATCCCCTTTTTTGCTTAAAAAAAATGAATTTACATTTAGCTCCTCCAAGGCTGCTGAGATAAAGAAATAATTCACAAAAGGCACTTGGTGCTCCTTGGTCAACAAATAATTAGCATGAAGGCCCATGCGCTACTTCTTGTCGCAAAATAACATTTTGCATAGGCTGTATGGTGTTCCTTGTTCAACAAAAAATTGGCTCTTTGGTGAAAGTTCATCATTGCCAAAATAACCAGTGAATATGAGATCTTTATCAAAGAACACAACAGACCAGATACAGATTTTGTGGGCGATAATTAGCTTGATTGAACATTGTGCTTTTTGTCTCAACAAAAAACAACCATTATTTCCTTTTTTGCTTTTTGCTTAAAATATTAATGAAGACTTTGCTCCTCCAAAGCTGCTGAGATAAACAAATAATTAGCAAAAATCCCTTGGTGCTCCTTGGTCAACAAAGAACTAACATGATGGCCCATGCGCTGCTTCTTGTCTCAAAACAAAAATTTGCATAGGTCCTATGGTTTTCCTTGTTCATCAAAAAATTAGCATGCAAGCCCATAGTGCTTTTTGCTACAGCAAATTATTAGCATGAGCCCTTTTGATTTTTGCTTAAAAAATGAATTTGAACTTAGCTCATCCAAGGCTGGTGAGATAAACAAATAATTAGAAAAAGTGCTTTGGTGCTCTTTGGTTAAGAAAAAATTACCATGATGGCCCATGCGCTGCACTAAAAAAAAATTTGCATAGGTCCTATGGTTTTCCTCGTTCATCAAAAAATTAGTATGCAGGCCCATAGTGCTCCTTGCTTTAGCAAATAATTATCGTGAGCCCTGTTTGCTTTCCGCTTCATAAAATAAGACGTAAGGCATTGTAGTTTAAAAAAAATCATTAAAATTATCCTCATAAGGTTTCTGGGTTAAAGAAATAATTAGCATATTTCCCATAGTGCCCCTTGGTCATCAAATAATTTGCATGATGGCCCAGAGTGCTCTTTACTACTATAAACAGCATGAGTCTGCTTGTGTTTTTTGGCTTCACCAAGTAATTTCAAATTTGCCTGTAAAGCGCCTTAGTTCAACAAATCATACAAAGGAGCCCTCTAGGGCTTCGGGGGTAAACATATAATTTCTAAAATTCCTTTACAGTTTTTATGGGCGATAATTAGCTTGATGACACATAGTGCTCCTTGTCTCAAAAAAAAATAGCCATTATCTCTTTTTTTGCTTCAAAAATGAATTTAGATTTAGCTCCTCCAAGGCTGCTGAGATAAAGAAATAATTCACAAAAGGCACTTGGTGCTCCTTGTTCAACAAAAAATTAGCATGAAGGCCCATAGCGCTCTTTGGTGAAAGTTCATCATTGCCAAAATAACCAGCGAGCATGAGATCTTTATCAAAGAACACAACAGACCAGAAACAGATTTTGTGGGCGATAATTAGCTTGACTGAACATAGTGCTCCTTGTCTCAACAAATAACCATTAACCTCTTTATTGTTTCAATTATTAATGAAGACTTAGCTCCTCCAAAGCTGCTGAGACAAACAAATAATTAGACAAGTCCCCTGGTGCTTCTTGGTCAAGAAAGAATTAACATGATGGCCCATGAGCTTCTTCTTAACTCAAAACAAAAATTTGCATAGGTCTTATGGTTTTCCTTGTTCATCAAAAAATTAGCATGCAGGCCCATAGTGCTCCTTGCTATAGCAAGTAATTAGCATGAGCCCCGTTTGGTTTTCGCTTCATTAAATAAGACGTAAGGCTTTTTAGTTTAAAAAAATCATTAAAACGATCCTCATAAGGTTTCTGGGATAAAGAAAAAATTAGCATAAATCCCATAGTGCCCCTTGGTCATCAAATAATTTGCATGATGGCCCAGAGTGCTCTTTGATACTACACATAGCATGAGCCTACTTGTGTTTTTTGGCTTCACCAAGTAATTACAAATTTGCCCTGTAAGGCGTCTTGGTTCAACAAGTCATACAAATGAGCCCTCTAGGGCTTCGGGGGTAAACAAATAATTAGTAAAATTCCTTTACAGATTTTATGGCCGATAATTAGCTTGATGACACATAGTGCTCCTTGTCTCAAAAAAATAATTGCCGTTATCCTCTTTTTTGCTTCAAAAATGAATTTACATTTAGCTCCTCCAAGGCTGCTGACATAAAGAAATAATTCACAAAAGGCACTTGGTGCTCCTTGGTCAACAAATAATTAGCATGAAGGCCCATAGTGCTCTTTGGTGAAAGTTCATCATTGCCAAAATAACCAGAGAGCAGTGCTCCTTGCTATAGCAAATAATTAGCGTGAGCCCCGTTTGCTTTTCGCTTCATTAAATAAGACGTAAGGCTTTTTAGTTTAAAAAAATCATTAAAATGATCCTCATAAGGTTTCTGGGATAAAGAAAAAATTAGCATAATTCCCATAGTGCCCCTTGGTCATCAAATAATTTGCATGATGGCCCAGAGTGCTCTTTGCTACTACACATAGCATGAGCCTACTTGTGTTTTTTTGGCTTCACTAAGTAATTACAAATTTGCCCTGCAAAGCGTCTTGGTTCAACAGATCATACAAATGAGCCCTCTCGGGCTTCGGGGATCAACAAGTAATTAGTAAAATTCCTTTACAGACTTTATGGGCGATAATTAGCTTGATGACACATAGTGCTCCTTGTCTCAAAAAATAATAGCTATTATCCCTTTTTGGCTTCAAAAATGAATTTAGATTTAGCTCCTCCAAGGCTGCTGAGATAAAGAAATAATTCACAAAAGACACTTGGTGCTCCTTGGTCAACAAATAATTAGCATGAAGGCCCATGCGCTACTTCTTGTCGCCAAAGAAAATTTTGCATAGGTTCTATGGTGTTCCTTGTTCAACAAAAAATTAGCATGAAGACCCATAGCGCTCTTTGGTGAAAGTTCATCATTGCCAAAATAACCAGTGAGCATGAGATCTTTATCAAAGAACACAACAGACCAGATATAGATTTTGTGGGCGATAATTAGCTTGATCGAACATAGTGCTCCTTGTCTCAACAAATAACAACCATTATTCCCTTTTTCGCTTCAAATATTAGTGAAGACTTAGCTGCCCCAAAGCTGCTGAGATAAACAAATAATTAGCAAAAGTCCCTTGGTGCGTTTTGGTCAACAAAGAATTATCATGATGGCCCATGCGCTGCTTCTTGTCTCAAAACAAAAATTTGCATAGGTCCTATGGTTTTCCTTGTTCATCAAAAGATTAGCATGAAGGCCCATAGTGCTCTTTGCTATAGAAAATGATTAGCATGAGCCCATTTGCTTTTTGCTTAAAAAATGAATTTAGACTTAGCTCCCCCAAAGCTGCTGAGATAAACAAATAATTAGAAAAAGTCTTTTGGTGCTTCTAGGTCAAGAAAAAATTAACATGATGGCCCATGCGCTGCATCTTAACTCAAAACAAAAATTTGCATAGGTCCTATAGTTTTCCTTGTTCATCAAAAAATTTGCATGCAGGCCCATAGTGCTCCTTGCTATAGCAAATAATTAGTGTGAGCCCCGTTTGCTTTCCGCTTCATTAAATAAGACGTAAGGCTTTGTAGTTTAAAAAAATCATTAAAATGATCCTCGTAAGGTTTCTGGGATAAAGAAATAATTAGCATAATTCCCATAGTGCCCCTTGGTCATCAAATAATTTGCATGATGGCCCAGAGTGCTCTTTGCTACTACAAATTGCATGAGCCCACTTGTGTAAAGCATCTTGGTTCAACAAATCATACAAATGGTTAGTAAAATTCCTTTACAGATTTTATGGGCGATAATAAGCTTGATGACACATAGTGCTCCTTGTCTCAAAAAATAATAGCCATTATCCTCTTTTTTGCTTCAAAAATTAATTTAGATTTAGCTCCTCCAAGGCTGCTGAGATAAAGACATAATTCACAAAAGACACTTGGTGCTCCTTGGTCAACAAATAATAAGCATGAAGGCCCATGTGCTACTTCTTGTCGCAAAAGAAAATTTTACATAGGTTCTATGGTGTTCCTTGTTCAACAAAAATTAGCATGAAGGCCCATAGCGCTCTTTGGTGAAAGTTCATCATTGCCAAAATAGCCAGTGAGGAGAGAGGCGTGGCTTCGGCATGAGAGAGGGAGGCCACGTTTAGGCGAGCTCCCGTTTAGCCCTATTTTTTTCAGTAGATCTACTACCCCGTTGTCCGCCCTGACCAGCCAGATGGGGGGCAATAAGAAGAGGAAGACCGGAGGCAGCGCCAAAAGACCCCCCAAACCCGCCATTGGCAGCTTTTTTCAGCCCAAAGCCCAATTGGGGCTGAAAGACCAGCAGGTCAAGATGGCGTCGGACCCACCACATGACGCCTGTGACAGACAGGAAGAGCCGTGGAGAAGTGCGGCTGCAGCCCTATCCTCTGAGGAGCCCCGGGAAGCGAATGGCGCGAGGAGAGAGCCGGGACCTACCTTTAGTCTGGCCGGAGGAGTGGGGCCCGAGCCGGGGAGCCAGCGCGCCGCCGCAGCAAGAAGACCTGCTTCCGGCGCGGTGTCGGGAGGCGAAACCGGCCGGGAGATGCGGAGGAACGGCGCAGAGCGGGGGCGTCCGTCCGCTGGTGTATCCCGAAGCGGTTCGGGGGAGGACACCTCGGGAGATGACGTCAGCGTCTGCTCGGAGGTGAGATGCAGGAGCAGGACCGGGGACCGCAGTGGAGGAGGCAGTGAGTATGAGACACTGACAGCCGCCCTGCTGGAGCGCAGTGCAGGAGGCTGTGTGCCCCTACGTGAACTCACACGCACGCAGGGAGATGGAGTTGGGGGCAGACTGGCAACCCCAGTGGAGGACTCTCTAGCGGGCCACAGCCCAATGAGCGGGGGCACCTGGCAGTTATCATCCCACAATGAGCCCCAATCACCAGCCTTAAAAGGGAGCTCCCATGCTATTGTTTTACCCCAGAACAGAATGAATGTGGGGGCAGCAGTCTTTACCCTAACAAGCAGTATGGGGCATGGGGACATCCACCCTACCCCGGCCACCACCAGTACCGCCAATAGTCCTCATCCAGGATCCCTGCAGAACCCTAATTCCATCGACCTGGAGTGGTCGCCTGGTTCCAGCGTCAATTTTATGAGCAGCACCAGTCCTGGACAAGGGGGTGGAGGGGCCCCAGGGAGCATCGATCTGAGTCCCCCCCAACACGTGGATGTTTTCTTTGCCGATTCTTCCCCCGGGTCACCTCCGGGATGCCCCCCTGGTGGCCATCTGTCCACAGCTCTAGCCATTGATCCCAGCCTCCGCGCCATCCTACAATACCTGCCAATGAAAACAGAGCTTAAAGCAGACCTGGAGGCAGTGGCGATCAGAATTGAGAGAGCGCTGCGCAGGGAAATTGAGGATATTCAACAGAAGTCATCTGCCTTGGAAACCAAAGTTGCCACCCTTGAGGACTCCCGTACTGATCACGAGACTCGGTTGTTAAATTTGGAAAGAATGCAAGAAGTGCATCGTCAACAGATGACGGAACTCCGGCTCCAAGTAGACGACCAAGAGAATAGGAACAGGCGCAACAACCTGAAGATACGGGGTGTTCCTGAGTCGGTTCGAGCGGAGGCATTGCGCTCTTCAGCAATAGAGTTATTTAACTCCCTGTTGGGGAGACCTCAAGACGCAGAAGTGACTATCGACCGGATCCACAGGGTGGTATGACGCCCGGCCAGAGACCCACAGGCCCCTAGGGATGTCCTATGTCGGATTCACTTTTTCACTATTAACCCTTTAAGTGCCAGCCCACCTGGAGATTTTGTCACGCTCTGTTGCCAGAGCATTTTTTACTATTTTGAGCTACACATGTTCAACTGTAATTTTTGAAGGGATTTTCTGGGACTTCCCATAACAATTAGATATTGTTTTTTTCAGCAGAATCTGGGCTTTAACAGCATATGTCTTGTTAATCAATGTTGTAGTCTTATCCTAATTATTTTGGGCGAAATATGTGAAAGAAAATTAAAAATAGACAAGTTTTTATATTTTGCAGTGTTTTTCTTTAATCGAAAATAAAGGTTTTCCAATAAAAACATATTGAGGGTAAAAGCCGCGTTTCTCCTGGTTACCACGGTACCACATATGTATTAGTAGACACCCTTTCCTGCCCAGGAGACCCCAGAAACTGCAAAGAGCGCTAGAGGAGATTTTCAGATAAAATACAAATACTATGCACTCCTCGCAGTTTTTCAAAAAATACAACCCTTTACATTTGAAATACCCCCCACAAACGATATATTTTTGGAAAGTACATACCTCAAGTTTTCTAAGCCTACTGGGCTTGTTGGTGTGGGTGCACTGGTTTGGACTCTATTCATTGGCCGAGTCTCTGGTTCCAAAGGATTTCCCTAAAAAAATAAGCAAAAAGCTGATTCAAAACCATATTTTCCTATAAAAACAATAAGCAAGCACAAACTAACACAGTAAATCTGAAAGCACATTGTCTGCTGAACAACACAATACCCCACTTGCATAGGTACTTTGAAGGGTAGAGTTGCCAAACACCCCAAAGTCAAGCGTGTGTTTGAGGGTCATTTTACTGGCAACAATCAGCTGCGCACACAAAGTGCGCACCTTGCAGTTTCTCCAAATTTACAACCCTTTACATTTGAAATACCCCCACAAACTATATATTTTTGGAAAGTACATACCTCAAGGTTTCTAAGCCTACTGGGCTTGTTGGCGTGGGTGCATTCGTTTGGACTCTATTCATTGGCAGAACCTCTGGTTCCAAAGGATTTCCCTAACAAAATAAGCAAAAAGCAGATTGAAAACCATATTTTCCTATAAAAACAATAAGCAAGCAAGAAATAACACAGTAAATCTGAAAGCACAACGTCTGCTGAACAAAACAATACCCCACATGCATAGGCACTTTGAAGGGTAGAGTTTCCAAACACCCCAAAGTCAAGCGTGCGTTTGAGGGTCATTTTACTGGCAAAAATCAGCTGCGCACACAAAGTGCGCACCTTGCAGTTTCTCCAAATTTACAACCCTTTACATTTGAAATACCCCCCACAAACTATATATTTTTGGAAAGTACATACCTCAAGGTTTCTAGGCGTGCTGGGTTTTTTGTTGTGGGAACCTTTTTATGGATGAAAAACCTTGAGGTGTTCATAGTTTGCAACGGATATCCCTAAACAATATTAATAAATATGCAGCATACAAGAAAGTTTTCCTAATATATCAATATGCAAACAAGAAAAAACTCAATAAATCTGAAACCGCAGGGTCCCTGGAACAGAACAATACATAACATGCATAGAGGGTAGAGTTGCTTAACACCCCAAAGTAAAACATATGCGTAAGGGTAATTTTACTTCTATAGTTTAGTTCTGCACTTTTCAAACAAAAAAACATTTACCTGTCGAATACCTAAAATGAAGCTTTTGCGATCTAGGGATGCTATTGTGGACACAGACCGCTAGACAAATAGCACAGAAGTTAAAAAAAATCTGAAAAAGCAATGCAAAATAAACGTAATAATGGTACTAATAGGTTCTGCTAGGATTAGTCATGGGAGGATTAGCCTTGTGCTGATAGATTGTGAACGTCAGTAAACACTGAAATCCTAATGAAGGGCCCCATGTTTTCATCATCTATCACAAGTATCCAGCGGCTCCTCCTTCACCATTTCCTACATCATCTTTTGGCTGGGACACAGGGACAAGAAAGTGTAATTATCTAACTGAATTTTTAACTAGAGAAAGTATAAATTAAAGTTGCAAATAGCCTAAAAGATTCCAGGTCTGGCCACTTACCTTCACCCAGATGTGGAGATGTATTCTGTTATTATAGATCTGGGGGGTTTTGCAGAGCAGGGTATTCCAAACCAGGATGACCCTACGGCACGGAACAAAACCTAACCTAAAGCCTACATACAGTCTAAAGTTAAATCTAAAAATCCAGAATAAAACAAATTAAAAATCCAGAATAAAACAATTTACAAATTAAAAATCGAATTTAGTATGGTATGCCTCAAAGCAACCTTCCAAACACAAACCAGGTTGGCTGGGACATGTCGGGCAGTAGTAGCGCACATCTCTCCTAAAGCCACGCCTACTACATACCCTACAAGGCTTCTGGGGATACCTCTTCCTATTGATGGAGGGGATGCACTTTATGAAATGCTTCCCCACTAATCTAGCCTCGTCATCGTTACCAGCCATCTCTGGTGCCTGCTTGGTATCCCCAAATAACAGAGCAGGGAGTATCTGCAGCTGATATTTTACAAACGACAAAATGGAGCCTGGTACTGCTGCCTTGAAGACAACAAAGGAGTTATAAGTTGCTAATTGGACCAAATGGATAGCAACTTTTTTGTACCAGGCTCTGGATTTTCTGGTGGCGTTGTAATATGTTAAAATTTGGTCTGTTTTATCAACGCCACCCATGAATTTATTATAATCTTTGATACAACGTGGATTTTGGGAAGGGGCTCGGGGACCATGTTGCCGTAATTTCACGACTGACTCCTCGTGGATTGTCGTCAGCATGAAAACATTTTTTTTGTCCATGTACTTTACGGCCAGGAGCTCATCGCTTCTTACAGCATACGACTCTCCACGATTTATTTTTTGTTTCAGCAATGACCTGGGCAAGCCTTTTCGATTACGATTGATGGTGCCGCAGGCCGGTGTGTCCAATGAGTAGAGGGCTCAAAATAGGGGGATGCTGGTATAAAAGTTATCCACATATAAGTGGTAACCTTTCCTCAGTAGAGGAGTCATGAGTTCCCAAACTATCTTGCCACTGACAGACAAATCAAGGGGACAACCAGGGGGGTCCAGATGTGTGTCCCTTCCCTCGTAAAGATGGAAAAATTTGGTGTAGCCGGTCGAGCTTTCACACAGTTTGTAAAATTTTATCCCATAGCGGGCACGTTTACTAGGGATAGACTGACGAAATACAATGTGCCCTTTATAAAGCAGAAGCGATTCGTCAATACTTAAATTTTGGGAGGGGGTGTACACTTCTGCAAAGCGCTCAGACAGACTATCGATCAGGGGACGTACTTTGTGAAGTCTGTCGTGACCGGGCTCACCACGGGGAATTGCAGTGGCATTATTATTAAAATGTAGAAACTGCAGTAAAATTTGGTAGCGGTTTCTGGTTATTATGGCCGGAAATAATGGGGTTGCCAAAAGGGTTCGGGTATCCCAGTAGGAGGCGATACTAAATTTTTTGCAGATACCCATGGCTAAAGTGAGCCCCCAACATTTTTTCAACTCACTTATGTTTGTGGGATGCCATGCGTGTGCCTTTGTGGGGGATTTTGTGCTAGGACCCACTCAGCATAGCAGTTTGTATGGTAGACCATGTCCTGTAGGATGGCCTCTGTGATGAACAATTTGAAAAAGTCAACAGGACGGAAGTTTGTTGTGCCAACATTGACTCCGGGGACCGAATCGAAAGGGGGAATTTCGGGGGAATAATTATTAGGAGGCCTCCACGCAGGCACTCCATCACCAGCTGCAGCACTCTCCATCTGATCTACACTCTCCTCCAGCGTGGCTTCTCCTTGTGCGCTACCATCCCTCCTAGGACTCACTATCTGAGGGAAAATATTCTGACCCTGAATCACTATACTCTTCTGAGTCTGACTCCATCATGTAAGCAGCTGCTTCCTGGGCAGAGTACCTTTTCCCAGCCATCCTGAAATCTGCTAAACAAAGGCTAAAACCAAATGAAAACAATAAAAATACTACACTAAAGGGGAGAAACTAGGGGGAAGTTTACAGTAACTAAAAGCTAAATCTAAAGCCTAGAACTAAAGTTGGGGAACAAAACAGCCAAAAAGCAAATACTCAAAAGTAAACGTCAGTCAGCAAGCTTGCAGAACCAAGAATCTTCGAGAGCAATCGCAATCTAAAAGGAAGTTAAAGTAACAGAACATTACAATTAAGAAGGATGGTTGAAACCACCTGCAGCTGTAGTGCCCATGTACAGAGAGGCTGCGGGAGGAGCAGGTGTGTACACAATATGTATATGCTGGAGTTGTACCTCTCTGTACATGGGCCCCTCCAAGATAGAAACAATGAATGGACAATTGCAGCGGCGCAACATGGAAGAAAGGAGCTGGTCCGGCGATCAGTGATCGCTTACACACCGAGCAGTGGAGGGAGGTGGGGATGGGGCGGCTCCTTGTGTTCCCCCCACTCAACGGAGGGGAGAGATTTGCGCTGATCAGCGACCGGTCGTGGCAGCAGCGATCACATCCTACCTCCCACCAAAGCTCACATACCGATCGGTGGCCACTCAGGGACACACCGATTGCCAGACAGTACAAGACAGGTCAGAGAGTGAGAGCTGGTCTGGCAATCACATGGGGGTAACACAAGGAGCCGTGTTACCCCCCCCCCATATGATCGCTTACACACTGATCGGTGGAGGAAGGGCGGCTCCTAATGTTCACCCACTCCCTGCATGTGATCGCCACTGCCCCGACCGGTCACTGATCACCGCTAATCTCTCCCCCCTCCCGCCGATCTGAGAGATTTGCCCTGATCAGTGAGAGGTTGGGGCAGTGGCGATCACATGCAGGGAGTGGGGGAATACGAGGAGCCGCCGTCCCTCCAAAGCTCACAACTGGCTAGGGAATGGCACAGTCGGGGGTGGCCAGGTCCGGAGCAGCGGCGATCACAGCAGGAGCAGCCGCTGCCCTCCAAAGCTCACACACTGATTGGAGGCCACTGAGGGACACACCAATCGGCAAATAGAACTTGCCAGGCAAGAGTGAGGGACAAGTGGCAGGGCCTCTGTCACTCATGCTGATCAGTGGCAGGCATGGGCAGCGGCATCACTCCCTGCATGTGATCACCACTGCCCTGACCCATCACTGATCAGCGCAAATCTCTCTCCCCTCCTCTGATCGGTGGAGAGATTTGCAATGATCAGTGACAGGCCAGGGCAGAAGCGTAGGTGAGGGATCACATGCAGGGTGATGGGCACCTTGAGAGAACGGCACAGGCGGGGGTGGATCACATGTAGGGAGGGGGCAACACGAGCAGCCGCCCCCCGTCAAAGCTTTGTGTGGACAGGTCAGTGTCAGAGACAGGTCTGGGCAGCGGCATCACTCCCTGCATGTGGTTGCAGCTGCCCGACCTGTCACTTATCAGCGCAAATCTCTCTCTCCTCCACCATCAGTCACTGATCAGCACAAATCTCTCCCCTCTCTGCCCATCGTCGGAGGGGAGAGAGATTTGCGTTGATCATTGACAGGTCAGGGCAGCAGCGTAGGTAAGGGGAAGCTTAGTGTGCCCAGGTCAGTGACAGGTCTGGGCAGTGGCATCACTCCCTGCATGTGATTGCCGCTGCCCCGACCTGTCACCGACACGCCGTTATGGATGCACGTTCCAAACCGAATGCCTGAGTGCATGCGCAGACGTGATTGCATCATCCGTCTGGGGCCTAAGGGGCGGGGGAAGCGGGGCGGATGCCGCAAGCGACGGAGGACAGAAGCCAAGAGAGCCTGCGAGACACCTGCTGGTGTAATAACAGTACACTGTAACATGAGGAACTGTATTGCGGGGTCATGGCATTAGAAAGGTTGAGAACCACTGCTCTACTGTATCCACGTCTGTGCCGAGGTGTATCATGAACATGTAACATCAATGCTGCCCCGACCTGTCACTGATCAGCATGAATCTCCACCCCCTCTGCCAAGGGGCAATGGCGATCATGCTGCCCCGACCTGTCACTGATCAGCGGGAATCTCTCCCTCCTCCGCCCGTCGGAGGGGAGAGATGTTCATGCTGATCAGTGACAGGTTGGGGCAGTGTGATCGCCCCTAGCCCGAGACCTAACCTAGGGTTAGGGCTAGGGTTAGGGGTGTCTCTCCAACGCTCGCTCCTTCCATTCCCCCTCATCCCATCCCATATGCAGTGTGGCATTCCCCCCACCCCATTCTCATATGCAGCGTGGCATTCCCCCCACCTCATTCCCATATGCGGTGTGTCATTCCCTCCCATCCCATTCCCATATGCAATGTGGCATCCCCCCACCTCATAGACAGTGTGGCATTCCCCCCACCTCATTCCCATTTGCAGTGTGGCATTCCCCCCACCTCATTCCCATATGCAGTGTGGCATTCCCCCCACCTCATTCCCATATGCAGTGTGGCATTCCCTCCCATTTCATTCCCATTTGCAGTGTGGCATTCCCCCCACCCCATTCCCATATGCAATGTGGCTTCCCCCCACCCCATAGACAGTGTGGCATTCCCCCCACCTCATTCCCATTTGTAGTGTGGCATTCCCCCCACCTCATTCCCATATGCAGTGTGGCATTCCCCCCACCTCATTCCCATATGCAGTGTGTCATTCCCTCCCATTTCATTCCCATTTGCAGTGTGGCATTCCCCCCACCCCATTCCCATATGCAGTGTGGCATTCCCCCCACCTCATTCCCATATGCAGTGTGGCATTCCCTCCCATTTCATTCCCATATGCAGTGTGGCATTCCCCCCACCTCATTCCCATATGCAGTGTGGCATTCCCCCCACCCCATTCCCATATGCAGTGTGGCATTCCCCCCACCCCATTCCCATATGCAGTGTGGCATTCCCCCCACCCCATTCCCATATGCAGTGTGTCATTCCCTCCCATCCCATTCCCATATGCAATGTGGCATCCCCCCACCCCATAGACAGTGTGGCATACCCCATCCCAATTCCATGGGCAGTGTGGCATCCCCCCCCTCATATACATCCCATTGACCCCCCCATCCCCCTCCAGACAGCCAGCAGAGATCGGGAGGAATGGTGGGGGAGGGAGGCAGTGGGGAAGGAACGAGGGAAGGGAGGGGGGACAACACAAATTCCCAATGACAGGGGCAGCGTGAGCGCGGCAGCCCTGATCTGTCACAGACAGCAGAGATCGGGCAGAAGGATGGGGGAGGGAGGCAGTGGGGGAGCCACGAGGGAAGGGAGGGGGGGAAAACACATATGCCCAGTGACAAGGGACAGACCAGGGGAGCGTGATCATGCTGCCCGACCTGTCATTGATCAGCATGAATCTCTCTCCCCTCTGCCGATGGGCGGAGGGGAGAGAGATTCATGCTGATCAATGACAGGTCGGGCAGCGTGATCACGCTCCCCCGATCTGTCCCTTGTCAGTGCAGGTCGGCAGCGTGATGGGAGGGGGGACAACACAAGGGACACAGGCAGGAATCAAGGAGGACCCTACTCACCTCAGATCCAGGCAGCAAAAGGCCATATGCCATGTGACCTGGGCTTTTATAGCAGTGTGGCGCCAGGTGATGACAGCTGCAGAAGCCGCACTTTGATTCAAAGGTACAACCCTCAGCTCACCTCTGGATGACCCCCCAAGCCTCGTCTTCAAGAAGAATCCAGAACTGTGGTGCTGCGACCTTCAAATCGGCTTTAAGGTAAGAAAATGTCAGCTATGTGAGTCTCACGTAGCTGGCACTTAACGGTAGGAGAGGCAGCTACGTGAGAGTCACGTAGCTGGCACTAAAAGGGTTAAAGAGGGCATCCTGCGAAGGGCCTGGGAGAGAGGCAGGTTCGAATGGAGGGGTTCACAGATCACCATACTACCTGATTTTTCGCGCCGCACCCTCCAGGAGACTCACTTCTGTACCGGAAAAATGCCGGAGATCAAAAACAGATACTATGACAGATGGTTCCACAGCACCAATCCCGAAAATAAGTCCAAGGGGGTATCTATCGCTGTGCATAGAAACGTTCCCCTGGAGCAACCGGAGGTCAAAGTAGACCCGAAGGGTAGATTCTTATTTCTTAAGTTTGTGTTATGTGAAGCGAGATGCACCTTAGCCAACCTGTATCTACCCAACCAGGGGCAAGTGGAGTCAGGTTTGGGGATGCTACGAGCGCTAGAGGAGTTTGTTGAGGGTACCCTGATTGTGGGGGGTGATTTCAACATGACACTTGACCCGAGGATAGATTCCTCTCAGGGCAAATCAGTGATCTCCCACTCCGGGCTCAACCGGTTCCGCAGGGCCCTCCAAGCCCTGCAGGTAGTGGATGTCTAGAGAGTGAATTAAAAAAGCAGGGAGATTCCTCCTAATATTAGTATGTGCGCTGCCATACACGTATATGGCGTCCCACTAACCAACATAGACACCCATAAATGACACCCAAGGACAAGATTATCTGTGGGACCGGCACTATAACTCAGACAAAAGATAAAGATACCCGTCCGGAAAAAACGAAGACTGCGGGGGCAAAAGTGTCGCAAACAGAGTGAAGACACTCAGGGGTATAAGGAAACCTGTGAAAAAATGGCCAACTTAAAGGAAGGAAGAGACAAACCATTATCCCTAAACATTGTTAATCTGTCAGATTTTAGACTGGATGAGGATCATATTTCAGTCCTCTCAAGGGGCCTGTCCTTCTCACCTGTGGCGGGGGGTGATGAAATTATGCTGTATAAGGATACGGCTTTGTTCCTACAGAAATTAATGTTTAGAGCTATGTATGCTAACAAAACTGATTCCACTACACCGCCATCTGTACAGCCAGTTGAGATGGACATGTCGGTTGAGGATGACTTGGATGATCCGGTCCCGGACCTGATGCCGAACTTGGATAAGTTTAGGGCTAAATCAAAAAGATTTCCTCCCCTCTCTTTGAATCGCCATATTTCACCTTTTTTCCAGCTGGTTCAGCGGGATCTTCATGGGGTCGATTGGACCAACCAAGGGTCGGTCAACAATTTATCTCCAGGTGAGAAGAGGGCCCTGTATGAGCTCTCACGGGCTCCCAAGATTATTGTTCGCCCCAGTGACAAGGGGGGAAATGTGGTGATCCTCAGCGAGGAGTACTATGTGAGGGAAATTGAAGGTCAGTTATCTCAAAAGAATACTTACTCAACATTGACAGGGAACCCATTTCCCATGGTAGTATCGATGCTGAATGACAAATTGGACTGGGCTGGGGAGGAGAGGCTTCTCACCCCTAAAGTACTTGATTTCCTAAGAGTTAAGGACTATAATGTCCCGGTGTTACACACTAAGATACCAAAGATCCACAAGGACCCGGTGGCTCCGCCGGGTAGGCCCGTCGTATCGGGGAGTGGAGGTCCACTCGAAGGCATCGCACGTTTCGTGGACGAAAATCTAAAGCCACTTGTCAGGATACTCCCATCCTTCGTTCTGGACAGCAGCGATGTGTTGCGCAGGCTGATGTCCTTTTATATGGAGGAGGGTTGGCTCCTGGCAAGTGTCGACGTTGAGAGTTTGTATACCTCCATTCCCCATGCGGTGGGCCTGGAGGCGGCAACATGGTTTTTGGATGAATTGGGCCCTTGTGAGGCCTCATACAATGAATTTGTGATAGAGCTTTTGGACTTTGTCCTAAAAAACAACTACTTTCGATTCAATGGCAAGTACTATCATCAGGTGTGTGGCACAGCCATGGGGGCAGCCTGTGCCCCATCATACGCGTGCCTGCACCTTGGGCGGTGGGAGAGCTTGGAGGTGTTTGGGCGGCGGATTTTGGGGCACGGGTAGCCCTATGGCTTCGCTACATCGATGATGTACTTGTAGTATGGTGGGGTACCCCGGTAGAGTTTGACGAATTTGTGGCATCGCTAAATAGCAATGATAGAAATATTCGTCTTACGTATAAAATTGGGCCCGCTGAAGTGGAATTTCTGGATTTACGTATCAGGTGCGAGGGTAATAGGTTGGTGACTACTACTTTTCGGAAGCCTACAGCGGGCAATACACTCCTACATTTTAATAGCCACCATCCCACACCGCTACAACGCGGTATTCCCCTGGGCCAGTTTTTGCATATCCGCAGAAATTGTAGTTCTTATGAGGACTACAGAAAGGAGGCTCGACAGCTGACCGAGAGGTTTAGAGCAAGAGGGTACCCCTATAGACTCCTTAGGACATGTGCTAATAAAGCGTGGGAGAGGACACGGGTCGATTTACTGAAAGTGAAGTCCCCCATGGCCCGACTCAGGGATGATGGGCAGCAAATCCGCCTTATCACTCAGTATGGGGCACATTGGGAACGATTTCGGGGGATTTTGGAGGCCCATTGGCACGTGCTGGCACTGGATCCTATAGTGGGGAAACTGGCAGGGTCGCGTCCCCTACTTACTGCCCGAAGAGCCAAAAATATGCAAGATATGCTAGTACATAGCGAATACAAATCAAAACGCAACACGGATATTCGGTCAATAGAGAAGTTGAATGGGTCTTTTAAATGCGGCCACTGTAGTGTCTGCAGGTATATGCAGAAAACTAGTACTTTTGTAGGTGCTAACGGCTCTCCCCCCCGACAGATACAGGGCTTTATTAACTGTGCCACCTCAATGGTCGTGTACATGCTCACCTGCCCGTGCGGTAAAAAGTATGTCGGTAAGACGAAACGGGAGTTGAGAGTACGGGTGGGTGAGCATGTGCGGGATATTAGAAAACTGAACGAAAAAAGCCCAGTGGCAGAACACTTTAAGATGTGGCACAGGGGTGATCCCAAGGACCTCCAAGTATGTGGCATCTTTGTTCTTAAGAGAGTAGGGAGGAGGGGGCAATGGGAGCAGAGGCTGTTGCAGCAGGAGTCACGTTTCATCTATGAATTGGGGACATTGGCGCCCCATGGATTGAATACAGATCCTGGTCTGAGTGCCTTCTTATAGCTGAGTGAGTGGGGGATTTATTGTAGCCCCCAGTCCACATTGCCAGCATTCCAATTCCTTGGATTGGTCAGATCACTTACGACCAATAAGGGTTGTAGACCCAAGGGTTGTGTAGGTATGGTGGGGGATGGTGCCTTTGTCAAAAACCCCCTCAGACTACACCCCCATATCTCTCCCTCTTTCCCCTTTTCTTGTCTCCTCTTGTTTATTTATTTATGTATTTATTATTTTTGTGTGTCCCTCCCGTTACGCTCCCTCTCTCCTCGGTTTATAGCGTGCAGTCGCTTGCCCTGTGTCTCCCTCCCTGCTATCTGTATATTGCTCCTATTCCTCTATTCTCTGTGTGCAGGGAATATGGATTATATAACTTGTCATGCCTCTCCCTCCTCTGTGTGCATGCCTGTGTGAGGAGGTGTGTTAGCATGACGCCCTATGGTGATTACAATAGGCCACAGTATGTCCGTGGGGAGGGCGATCAGTTCACCGATATGTGCCAATTCTGATGCCCTTGCGTGATTGGGCGTGTAGGTATACCTGGTGTGGATGGTCCCAAAGCTGCGCTTAAACGCGAGCAGTAGAACTGGCTATACAAGATGATGATTGATGGTGCAGCCACGCAACTTCAGAGGATTGCTGATTGGCTCAACATATTGCACCTGTCTTGAAACAAACAATGGCGTCCACAGGGCGGAGCTCATCTACGTGAGGTTAAGAGGCATCGTGATTGTCCGGGCGTCACCCTGACGAAGCCCCGGTGGGCGGGGCGAAACGCGCGTCGGATGTGGGCGGCCCTACCTCGCCTCGTGTCCCTCCACCATCTGTTGTGCTGATATGGACTAAGCACATGGCCGGTATATGGCAATAACGCCAGCGCACAGCAGCATGAAGTCTGAAGTCTGAACTGGCCAGCAGCAGCGAGCGGATGACTTCACCAAGCTAAGTACATTAGCATATCTGTCAGTCTATCAGCAATTGCAAAGGCTTGAACCGTGACATGTGTTGACAGTGCGCGGTTTCGTCCGCGCTGTGGAAGCTGTGTTGCAGATTGACATAATATTGCTGACACGGCCAAGGACACTTGAATGCATATACTTCTGCCTAGCTGAGTTTATGGTGCCTTTCCCTGTGGAGTTAACTCCGGCAATACACGCCTTGGCGGTTTGGTGTTGAGGTCACCCATTAATGAGATCAACTGTGAGATGAGAAGTGCGGCCTGACCTATTATATCCCACCTCTGGCCACCTTGAATTTTGCATAATGCATTTTACCATACCTCTGAGCCGCGGAGGAAGGCTGAGATAATGTGTCTATAGTGACTGCCCCTTTGACATCCAGAGGCTCTCTCGTTGGGTGCCCAACTCCGGAGTATCACCTCTCCTGCATAATGGCCGGTGTGTTTGTCCTAAGCGCATGACGCTTGTGTGGTAGTGGATGATAGATTGAGGCGGTGGCGCATGTGCGGTGTGGGGGGCCCCCATTTTTTAAAGCACAACGTTGTGTGATTTTATTAACTTTTTGGTGTAATTATGATGCTTAGAGGGTGTGTGCAATATTCTAATAAAGATGTCTTATCTATTCTCCTAAATTGCTCCCTGGCTTCTTTACTATCTTTATCCTTTGTCTGAGTTATATTGCCGGTCCCACAGATAACCTTGTCCTTGGGTGTCATTTATGGATGTCTGGAGAGTGCTACACGGATGCGAGAGGGATTATACCTTTTTCTTACACACCCACAACACTTATAGTTGTCTGGACTATCTTTTCCTCAGCCACCATGCCCTCGCACGGGACCCGGTGGCCTCCATTGGACAGATTCTTTGGTCCGACCATGCGCCCATCTTTCTGACCATCCCGATCCTGGACGCAACCCCGAGGCAGTACACTTGGCGCCTCAACGACAATTTACTAAAAGACGTCCCTTGTTTGGAGGAAATCAAGGCTAATATGGCTGGTTTCCATCTAGACCGCCACTGTGACAACACTCCGTTGCCAATTCAGTGGGAGGCGCTTAAGTGTGTGCTTCGGGGGATCTTTATTAAGCATGGAGCTAGGCTCAAGAGGGAGTGGGCGCAGCAGATTAAGGATACATTGGGTAGAATAGCTGAACTGGAGAGCGCACACAAATCCTCATCTAACCACGCAGAGCTGAAAGAACTACTGGAAACCAGGCAGAAGTTGAGGGGTTTGTACGACCAATGTTACCTTAGATTCCATGACAGATGCAGGGCACATTTCTATGAGCAGTCGGATAAGTGTGGGAGGACGTTGGCTTGGTCTTTACACCCAAGGCAGGGCTGTACATTCATCCCTAGCATCAGATCCACGGGAGGGGAGGAAGTGCACAAGACCTCGTTAATCGCTGAGGAGTTTCAAACCTTCTATTCTAATCTGTACAATATTGGGGGTCTGGCCGGCCAGGGGGCGCATCACGTTTCTGCCGCCCTGATAGACAAATAAATAAATCGAGGAAACAGCCTTGCCAACTATACCCCTAGCGGAAAGTGAGGTCTTGGAAGATCCCATAAAGTGGGAGGAGGTGTTGGAAGCCCTGGGGAAGATTCCAGCGGGGAAGAGACCCGGCCCTGATGGGTTCACCCCCCGGTTTTACAAGGTATTGGGACCCCTGATCGCCCCCTTCCTGGTGAAGGTGTTCAACTCAGTGTCGGGCTCTAGTCCCTTCCCGAGACAGGCCCAGGAGGCGCAAATAGCGGTCATCCCGAAACCAGGCAAAGATGGGTCCCTGCCTGGCAACTATAGGCCGATCTCCTTAATTAATATTGATGTCAAGCTTTATGCTAGGATTATCGCCAATAGGATCCAGCCCTTGCTCCCCTCATTAATAAACACCGACCAGGTGGGTTTGTCACCGGGAGGGAAGCCAGGGATAACGTTATCAAGACCATATCCCTGATACACTATTCTCAGTCCAGGGAGATCCCTGCCTGCCTGTTAGCGGTCGATGCCGAAAAAGCATTTGATAGGGTCCATTGGGGGTTCCTGAGGGCCACTCTGACCCAAGCGGGAATAGACCCGGTCATGGTAGGGAGAATTATGGCCCTGTATCAGGATCCCACCGCGAGGGTGAAAATTAATGGTACCCTTTCGGGATCGTTTAACATTAGGAATGGCACACGGCATGGGTGCTCCTTGTCCCCTTTACTGTATGTCCTCATCATGGAACATCTCGCTAATGCATTACGGGCTAACCCATCCATTAAGGGAATAACCTGTGGCAAAGGGGAGTACAAGCTCTCCCTATTTGCCGATGACCTGCTTCTATACATCACCTCGCCTCACACCTCCCTACCCTCTATCATAGCGGAGTTCGACCGCTTTAGTAAAACAAGTAACTTTAAGGTTAACCTGTCCAAAATAGAGGTACTGAACATCTCCCTGAAAACCCAGACCCGGCATCTACTGGAAGCAAACTTCCCTTTTAAATGGCAGTTGGAATCAATAAAATACCTAGGGGTTAGGTTGCCTACAGACCTGGGAAGGTTATTTAGCCTCAATTATGCCCCGCTCCTAAACGCCACACTCAGTAGCTTGCAAACCTATGGAAGGAAACAATACTCGTGGTTGGGGCGAATCAATATCTTGAAAATGGACGTGCTACCCCGGTTCTTATATGTGTTCCAGGCTCTACCAATCGTCCCAGAGCAAGGGTTCTTTAAGATGCTACAGGAGGCCTTTTTTAAGTTCATTTGGTGCAGCAAGAGACCCAGGGTGAGAAGAGACACATTATGCAGACCCAAGTCTGAAGGGGGGCTGGTCCCGGAACTTAAGAAATATCATGCGGCGGCGGTCCTGGTGCGGCTCTCGGACTGGTTTCACCATAAAGAGAGTAAGCAGTGGGTTGTTCTTGAGAGGGACATCTCCCCACTTAGTCTGACAGCTTTGCCTTGGGTGGAGCTTTCTCGTCGACCTAGGAAACAAGAGCTCCTGTACCTGGTAAACCCCTTGCTGACCCTGTGGGACAGGCTTATAAAGCGGGATAACATTTCACACAGACCGGGTCCCCTCACCCCACTATTTGACAACCCGGCATTCCCCGCTGGGGTGGGTGTTCCAGCATTCCTTATTTGGAATGCTTCCCAGGATACAAGACTGGGAGAAATTGTTTCTGGGTCTGGTGTTCCCACCCTTGCGAAACTCTGGGAGCGTGGCGGTAGTGGGCGTGGACCGTCCTGGTTCTTGCATGCTCAGCTGCTGGCCTCTATTAACTCATTTTCCCCCAGGATGATGTTGACTCGCCCCCTTACAGAGTTAGAGAAGATTTTAAAGGCTCCAACCCCCCCAACACGTGTACTCTCTGGGCTTTATAAGATCCTCCGGGAAGGGGGGGAGCTCCCTCAGTTCTGTAGAAGGTGGGAGGAAGAACTGGGACAACAATTTGAGGCGAGTGAATGGAGGAAATCCTTTGCCCTAACTCATAAATTCTCTATGGCCTGCAGGGCTCAGGAGAAGAATTACAAATTTTTGTCCAGATGGTATAAATGTCCAGCGGACCTGGTGAGGTTTGGGGACTCGGAGTCCGGGGAATGCTGGAGATGTAACCAGGCCCCGGGGATGCTTACACATGTCTGGTGGGAATGCCCAGCGGTCAGGACTTTTTGGGGACAGGTGTTGGCAATCTTTAAGTTCTTGGTGTTCGAGAGCGTCCCCAATCGTCCACAGGTGACCCTTTTGTCAATGCTCCCCGGATCAGTGGCAGCAGGGGGGAGGGGACTGTTGAGACACCTACTCACAGCAGCCAGGACTGTGATTCCTCGCCACTGGCAGACTAATATTACCGCCTCCTTATTGGAATGGTACAGAGAGGTAGAGAATATAAAGAGGATGGAGGAACTGGCACTGGAGAGGACGGATGGGGGGACTCAGAGGTACCTTGGAGTCTGGACAGTCTGGGAAGTCTCTAAGGGCTCTCCGGGCCTTCAGGATCTCTTACAGGACGTGTACGTGGGTAGACGTGAGATGGGTCGGAGAGTGGTGGTGGTCGTCGGGGGTCTGGGGCCCAGACATGGGATGTGGGTTCCTTCTCTTCTTATTCTCTTAGCTTCTTTCTTTTTCTATTTTTGTCTCTCTCTTCTCGGGGCAAGCTTGTCCCCTCTCTCTCTTCCTATCCCCGGGTTGGCCGTGGCAGTATAGAGCAAGGGCAGTCCACGGGGTCCGCCCAGGGGCGAGTTGAGGACATGTTCCCCTGGCTAGCCCATGGGACTGGCATCATCTGCAGCTGCCAATTCTATATCGATGACCCACTTGCAAAAACGCAACTTGCCTCTTGTTTACCATTAGACAGGTCGCTTTAGGGAGGGTTTCGGCACCTTGAATGTTGAACACGGTTAATAATGCATTGTATTGCTGTCACGTACGCCCTGCTTGCATCCTGGTACCTGTTTTTTTTTTTCTTTTCCCTTTTTCCTTGTGAACTTCTTATGTATATTCGTTTCAAACTCAATAAAGATATATTGCAAAAGAAAAAAAAAATAGCCAGTGAGCACGAGATCTTTATCAAAGAACACAACAGACCAGATACAGATTTTGGGGGGAAAATTAGCTTGATTGAACATAGTGCTCCTTGTCTCAGCAAATAACAACCATTACCCCCTTTTTTGCTTCAGTTATTAATGAAAACTTAGCTTCTCCAAAGCTGCTGAGATAAACAAATAATTAGCCAAAGTCCCTTGGTGCTCCTTGGTCAAGAAAGAATTAACATGATGGCCCATACACTGCTTCTTGTGTAAAAAAAAAATTTGCATAGGTCAATGGTTTTCCTTGTTCATCAAAAGATTAGCATGAAAGCCCATAGTACTCTTTGTTATAGCAAATATTTAGCACGATTCCTTTTGCTTCAAAAATGTATTTAGACTAAGCTGCTGAGATAAACAAATATTTAGAAAAAGTCCCATGGTGCAGTTTGGTCAAGAAAGATTTAACATGATCGCCCATGCGCCTCTTCTTAAGTCAAAACAAAAATTTGCATAGGTCCTTTGGTTTTCCTTGTTCATCAAAAAATTAGCATGCAGGCCCATAGTGCTCCTTGCTATAGCAAATAATTAGCGTGAGCCCTGTTTGCTTTCCGCTTTATGAAATAAGACGTAAGGCTTCTTAAGTTTAAAAAAATCATTAAAATTATCCTCATAAGGTTTCTGGGATAAATAAATGATTAGCATATTTCCCATAGTGCCCCTTGGTCATCAAATAATTTGCATGATGGCCCAGAGTGCTCTTTACTACTACAAACAGCATGAATCCGCTTGAGTTCTTTGGCTTCACCAAATAATTTCAAATTTGCCCTGTAAGGCGTCTTGGTTCAACAAGTCATACAAATGAGCCCTCTAGGGCTTCGGGGGTAAACAAATAATTAGTAAAATACCTTTACAGACTTTATGGGCGATAATTAGCTTGATGACACATAGTGCTCCTTGTCTCAAAAAATAATAGCTATTATCCCCTTTTTTGCTTCAAAAATGAATTTAGATTTAGCTCCTCCAAGGCTGCTGAGATAAGAAATAATTCACAAAAGACACTTGGTGCTCCTTGGTCAACAAATAATTAGCATGAAGGCCCATGCACTACTTCTTGTCGCAAAAGAAAATTTTGCATAGGTTCTATGGTGTTCCTTGTTCAACAAAAAATTAGCATGAAGACCCATAGCGCGCTTTGGTGAAAGTTTATCATTGCCAAAATAACCAGTGAGCATGAGATCTTTATCAAAGAACACAACAGACCAGATACAGATTTTGTGAGTGATAATTAGCTTGATTGAACATAGTGCTCCCTGTCTCAGCAAATAACAACCATTACCCCCTTTTTTGCTTCAGTTATTAATGAAGACTTAGCTCCTCCAAAGCTGCTGAAATAAACAAAGAATTAGCAAAAGTCCCTTGGTGCTCCTTGGTCAACAAAGAATTAACTTGATAGCCCATGCACTGCTTCTTGTCTCAAAACAAAAATTTGCATAGGTCAATGGTTTTCCTTGTTCATCAAAAGATTAGCATGAAAGCCCATAGTACTCTTTGTTATGGCAAATATTTAGTACGATTCCTTTTGCTTCAAAAATGTATTTAGACTTAGCTCTTCCAAGGCTGCTGAGATAAACAAATATTAAGAAAAAGTCCCATGGTGCAGTTTGGTCAAGAAAGAATAAATATGATCGCCCATGCGCTTCTTCTTAAGTCAAAACAAAAATTTGCATAGGTCCTTTGGTTTTCCTTGTTCATCAAAAAATTAGCATGCAGGCCCATAGTGCTCCTTGCTATAGCAAATAATTAGCGTGAGCCCTGTTTGATTTCCACTTTATGAAATAAGACGTAAGGCTTTTTAAGTTTAAAAGAATCATTAAAATGATCCTCATAAGGTTTCTGGGATAAAGAAATGATTAGCATATTTCCCATAGTGCCCCTTGGTCATCAAATAATTTGCATGATGGCCCAGAGTGCTCTTTGCTACTACACATAGCATGAGCCTATTTGTGTTTTTTGGCTTCACTAAATAATTTCAAATTTGCCCTGTAAGTCGTCTTGGTTCAACAGATCATACAAATGAGCCCTCTAGGGCTTCGGGGGTCAACAAGTAATTAGTAAAATACCTTTACAGACTTTGTGGGCGATAATGAGCTTGATGACACATAGTGCTCCTTGTCTCAAAAAATAATAGCTATTATCCCCTTTTTTGCTTCAAAAATGAATTTAGATTTAGCTCCTCCAAGGCTGCTGAGATAAAGAAATAATTCACAAAAGGCACTTGGTGCTCCTTGGTCAACAAATAATTAGCATGAAGGCCCATGCGCTATTTCTTGTCGCAAACGAAAATTTTGCATAGGTTTTATGGTGTTCCTTGTTCAACAGAAAATTAGCATGAAGGTCCATAGCGCTCTTTGGTGAAAGTTCATCATTATCAAAATAACCAGTGAGCATGAGATCTTTATCAAAGAACACAACAGATCAGACACAGATTTTGTGGGCGATAATTAACTTGATTGAACATAGTGCTCCTTGTCTCAACAATCAACAACCATTATCCCCTTTTTCGCTTTTTGCTTCAAATATTAGTGAAGACTTTGATCCTCCAAAGCTGCTGAGATAAACAAATGATTAGCAAAATCCCTTGCTGCTTTTTGATTAACAAAGAATTAACATGATGGACCATGTGCTGCTTCTTGCCTCAAAACAAAAATTTGCATAAGTCAATGGTTTTCCTTGTTCATCAAAAGATTAGCATGAAGGCCCATAGTACTCTTTGTTATAGCAAGTAATTAGCATGAGCCCTTTTGCTTCAAATATTTATTTTATTTATTTAAACTTAGCTCCTCCAAGGCTGCTGAGATAAACAAATAATTAGAAAAATTCTCATGGTGCAATTTGGTCAAGAAAGATTTAACATGATCGCCCATGCGCTTCTTCTTAAGTCAAAACAAAAATTTGCATAGGTCCTATGGTTTTCCTTGTTCATCAAAAAATTAGCATGCTGGCCCATAGTGCTCCTTGCAATAGCAAATATTTAGCGTGAGCCCTGTTTGCTTTCTGCATTATGAAATAAGATGTAAGGCTTTTTAAGTTTAAAAAAAAACCTTAAAATGATCCTCATAAGGTTTCTGGGATAAATAAATGATCAGCATATTTCCCATAGTGCCCCTTGGTGATCAAATAATTTGCATGATGGCCCAGAGTGCTCTTTGCTACTACAAACAGCATGAGTCGGCTTGTGTTTTTTGGCTTCAGCAAGTAATTACAAACTTACCCTGTAAAGCATCTTGGTTCAAAAAATCATACAAATGAGCCTCAAAGGCTTCGGGGGTAAAGAAATAATTAGTAAAATTGCTTTACAGATTTTATGGGTGATAATTAGCTTGATGACACATAGTGCTCCTTGTCTCAACAAATAACAACGATTATCCCCTTTTTCGCTTTTTGCTTCAAATATTAGTGAAGACTTTGATCCTCCAAAGCTGCTGAGATAAACAAATGATTAGCAAAATCCCTTGCTGCTTTTTGATTAACAAAGAATTAACATGATGGACCATGTGCTGCTTCTTGCCTCAAAACAAAAATTTGCATAAGTCAATGGTTTTCCTTGTTCATCAAAAGATTAGCATGAAGGCCCATAGTACTCTTTGTTATAGCAAGTAATTAGCATGAGCCCTTTTGCTTCAAAAATTTATTTAAACTTAGCTCCTCCAAGGCTGCTGAGATAAACAAATAATTAGAAAAATTCTCATGGTGCAATTTGGTCAAGAAAGATTTAACATGATCGCCCATGCGCTTCTTCTTAAGTCAAAACAAAAACTTGCATAGGTCCTATGGTTTTCCTTGTTCATCAAAAAATTAGCATGCTGGCCCATAGTGCTCCTTGCTATAGCAAATAATTAGCGTGAGCCCTGTTTGCTTTCTGCATTATGAAATAAGATGTAAGGCTTTTTAAGTTTAAAAAAAAATCTTAAAATGATCCTCATAAGGTTTCTGGGATAAATAAATGATCAGCATATTTCCCATAGTGCCCCTTGGTGATCAAATAATTTGCATGATGGCCCAGAGTGCTCTTTGCTACTACAAACAGCATGAGTCGGCTTGTGTTTTTTGGCTTCAGCAAGTAATTACAAACTTACCCTGTAAAGCATCTTGGTTCAAAAAATCATACAAATGAGCCTCAAGGGCTTCGGGGGTAAAGAAATAATTAGTAAAATTGCTTTACAGATTTTATGGGTGATAATTAGCTTGATGACACATAGTGCTCCTTGTCTCAACAAATAACAACCATTATCCCCTTTTTTGCTTAAAAAAAATGAATTTACATTTAGCTCCTCCAAGGCTGCTGAGATAAAGAAATAATTCACAAAAGGCACTTGGTGCTCCTTGGTCAACAAATAATTAGCATGAAGGCCCATGCGCTACTTCTTGTCGCAAAATAACATTTTGCATAGGCTGTATGGTGTTCCTTGTTCAACAAAAAATTGGCTCTTTGGTGAAAGTTCATCATTGCCAAAATAACCAGTGAATATGAGATCTTTATCAAAGAACACAACAGACCAGATACAGATTTTGTGGGCGATAATTAGCTTGATTGAACATTGTGCTTTTTGTCTCAACAAAAAACAACCATTATTTCCTTTTTTGCTTTTTGCTTAAAATATTAATGAAGACTTTGCTCCTCCAAAGCTGCTGAGATAAACAAATAATTAGCAAAAATCCCTTGGTGCTCCTTGGTCAACAAAGAACTAACATGATGGCCCATGCGCTGCTTCTTGTCTCAAAACAAAAATTTGCATAGGTCCTATGGTTTTCCTTGTTCATCAAAAAATTAGCATGCAAGCCCATAGTGCTTTTTGCTACAGCAAATTATTAGCATGAGCCCTTTTGATTTTTGCTTAAAAAATGAATTTGAACTTAGCTCATCCAAGGCTGGTGAGATAAACAAATAATTAGAAAAAGTGCTTTGGTGCTCTTTGGTTAAGAAAACATTACCATGATGGCCCATGCGCTGCACTAAAAAAAAATTTGCATAGGTCCTATGGTTTTCCTTGTTCATCAAAAAATTAGTATGCAGGCCCATAGTGCTCCTTGCTTTAGCAAATAATTATCGTGAGCCCTGTTTGCTTTCCGCTTCATAAAATAAGACGTAAGGCATTGTAGTTTAAAAAAATCATTAAAATTATCCTCATAAGGTTTCTGGGTTAAAGAAATAATTAGCATATTTCCCATAGTGCCCCTTGGTCATCAAATAATTTGCATGATGGCCCAGAGTGCTCTTTACTACTACAAACCGCATGAGTCTGCTTGTGTTTTTTGGCTTCACCAAGTAATTTCAAATTTGCCTGTAAAGCGCCTTAGTTCAACAAATCATACAAAGGAGCCCTCTAGGGCTTCGGGGGTAAACATATAATTTCTAAAATTCCTTTACAGTTTTTATGGGCGATAATTAGCTTGATGACACATAGTGCTCCTTGTCTCAAAAAAAATAGCCATTATCTCTTTTTTTGCTTCAAAAATGAATTTAGATTTAGCTCCTCCAAGGCTGCTGAGATAAAGAAATAATTCACAAAAGGCACTTGGTGCTCCTTGTTCAACAAAAAATTAGCATGAAGGCCCATAGCGCTCTTTGGTGAAAGTTCATCATTGCCAAAATAACCAGCGAGCATGAGATCTTTATCAAAGAACACAACAGACCAGAAACAGATTTTGTGGGCGATAATTAGCTTGACTGAACATAGTGCTCCTTGTCTCAACAAATAACCATTAACCTCTTTATTGTTTCAATTATTAATGAAGACTTAGCTCCTCCAAAGCTGCTGAGACAAACAAATAATTAGACAAGTCCCCTGGTGCTTCTTGGTCAAGAAAGAATTAACATGATGGCCCATGCGCTTCTTCTTAACTCAAAACAAAAATTTGTATAGGTCTTATGGTTTTCCTTGTTCATCAAAAAATTAGCATGCAGGCCCATAGTGCTCCTTGCTATAGCAAGTAATTAGCATGAGCCCCGTTTGGTTTTCGCTTCATTAAATAAGACGTAAGGCTTTTTAGTTTAAAAAAATCATTAAAACGATCCTCATAAGGTTTCTGGGATAAAGAAAAAATTAGCATAAATCCCATAGTGCCCCTTGGTCATCAAATAATTTGCATGATGGCCCAGAGTGCTCTTTGATACTACACATAGCATGAGCCTACTTGTGTTTTTTGGCTTCAGTAAGTAATTACAAATTTGCCTTGTAAAGCATCTTGGTTCAACAGATCATACAAATGAGCCCTCTAGGGCTTCGGGGGTCAACAAGTAATTAGTAAAATACCTTTACAGACTTTATGGGCGATAATTAGCTTGATGACACATAGTGCTCCTTGTCTCAAAAAATAATAGCTATTATCCCCTTTTTTGCTTCAAAAATGAATTTAGATTTAGCTCCTCCAAGGCTGCTGAGATAAAGAAATAATTCACAAAAGGCACTTGGTGCTCCTTGGTCAACAAATAATTAGCATGAAGGGCCATGCGCTACTTCTTGTCGCAAAAGAAAATTTAGCATAGGTTCTATGGTGTTCCTTGTTCAACAAAAAATTAGCATGAAGACTCATAGCGCTCTTTGGTGAAAGTTTATCATTGCCAAAATCACCAGTGAGCATGAGATCTTTATCAAAGAACACAACAGACCAGATACAGATTTTGTGGGCGATAATTAGCTTGATTGAACATAGTGCTCCTTGTCTCAACAAATAACAACCATTATCCCCTTTTTTGCTTTTTGCTTCAGTTATTAATGAAGACTTAGGTCCTCCAAAGCTGTTGAGATAAACAAATAATTAGCAAAAGTCCCTTGGTGCTTCTTGGTCAACAAAGAACTAACATGATGGCCCATGCGCTGCTTTTTGTCTCAAAACAAAAATTTGTATAGATCCTATGGTTTTCCTTGTTCATCAAAATATTAGCATGAAGCCCCATAGTACTCTTTGTTATAGCAAGTAATTAGCACAAGCCCTTTTGCTTCAAAAATTTATTTAGACTTAGCTCCTCCAAGGCTGCTGAGATAAACAAATAATTAGAAAAAGTCTCATGGTGCAATTTGGTCAAGAAAGATTTACCATGATCGCCCATGCGCTTCTTCTTAAGTCAAAACAAAAATTTGCATAGGTCCTATGGTTTTCCTTGTTCATTAAAAAATTAGCATGCAGGCCCATAGTGCTCCTTGCTATAGCAAATAATTAGCGTGAGCCCTGTTCGCTTTCCGCTTTATGAAATAAGACGATCTTGGTTCAACAAGTCATACAAATGAGCCCTCTAGGGCTTCGGGGGTAAACAAATAATTAGTAAAATTCCTTTACAGGTTTTATGGGCAATAATTAGCTTGATGACACATAGTGCTCCTTGTCTCAAAAAATAATAGCCATTATCCCCTATTTTGCTTCAAAAATGAATTTACATTTTGCTCCTCCAAGGCTGCTGAGATAAAGAAATAATTCACAAAAGGCATTTGGTGCTCCTTGGTCAACAATTAATTATCATGAAGGCCCATGCCAATTTTGCATAGGCTCTATGGTGTTCCTTGTTCAAGCATGAAGATTAAAATTAGCATGAAGGCCCATAGCGCTCTTTGGTGAAAGTTCATCATTGCCAAAATAACCAGTGAGCATGAGATCTTTATCAAAGAACACAACAGACCAGATACAGATTTTGTGGTCGATAATTAGCTTGACTGAACATAGTGCTCCTTGTCTCAACAAATAACAACCATTAACCCCTTTTTTGCTTCAACTATTAATGAAGACTTAGCTCCTCCAAAGCTGCTGAGATAAACAAATTATTAGAAAAAGTCCCTTGGTGCTTCTTGGTCAACAAAGAATTAACATGATGGCCCATGCGCTGCTTCTTTTCTCAAAACAAAAATTTGCATAGGTCCTATGGTTTTCCTTGTTTATCAAAAAGTTAGCATGGAGGCCCATAGTGCTCTTTGCTACAGCAAACAATTAGCATGAGCCCTTTTGCTTAAAAAATTAATTTAGACTTAGCTCCTCCAAGGCTGCTGAGATAAACAAATAATTAGAAAAAGTCCCTTGGTGCTCCTTGGTCAAGAAAGAATTAACATGATGGCCGTGTGCTTCTTCTTAACTCAAAACAAAAATTTGCATAGGTCCTATGGTTTTCCTTGTTCATCAAAAAATTAGCATGCAGACCCATAGTGCTCCTTGCTATAGCAAATAATTAGCGTGAGCCCTGTTTGCTTTCCACTTCATGAAATAAGACGTAAGGCTTTGTAGTTTAAAAATATAATTAAAATGATCCTCAGAGGGGGGGGGCGTGGCTGGCCATGAGAGCGTGAGGACGTGTCCAGCTTGGGCTTCCGCTGGCCGCCCTGATAACCCACTAAATCTGCCAATACACCCACCTTATTTTTGAAGGAAAAGCGATGGCGAAGAAGCGGAGGTATGCCAAGATGCCTGCACGCACCCACACCCGGAAGATAAGCACTTATATGGTCCGGGGAGGCCCGCAGGGCTGGGAGGGCACCCCATCCAAAATGGCGTCGGCCCCTGCTGATGGCGCTGAGACCTCTTCTGCCGTCGGGAGGGTGGTGAGCGTGCAACTGCGAGGTTCCTCTGGCCGACGGGGGCTCCTGCGACAGACCGGGATGACAGGGCTAGGAGCTGCCCTCCTTCATCTGCCCCTCTCCCCTTGACTGTCGGCGGTGCTGTGGAGATGACGGCGGCGGCGTCTGCTGAGCTGGCGGAGGCACGTGCGAGGTCTGCACAGCGGGCGAGGGAGAACTTCCCCACCGCCAGAGATGAGAGGCCGCCGGGACTCGGGCGGGGGAGCCAGAGCAGCCACTCTGCCGAGGCTGTCAGCGCGCTTTTGCTACCGGCGCCTGCGGAGGAGAATGACGCGGAGAGAAGCCCCTCCCTGACGGCGCACGTGCAGACCGCTCCCGGGTGGCTGAGATGGGGCCATCGGCAAGTCCAGGTATGCCACAGCTGAGCTGCCCAAGCCCAGAATCATGCCCTTCCTCACCCCACTATGGGGGGTGCTCCTGCGAGTCCCGTGCCCCGGCGGAATCCCCCTGCTGCTCATTGCTGGCTGCTGAATCCCCTCCGTCATGGCAGGAACCGTCCAGCCCGAGGTTTAGCCCTGGCCCTGATCTGCAAACCATGGGGGACTCCCCCCAGCCCCGGGCAGAACTAGCCCCTTATCCCGCATCCGGGGGTACAGCGGCAACACCCATGGCACTGGGCTCCCTGGGAGGGTGTCACATGGACGGAGCCTGGCCGGGGGTGCCCCCCTCCTTAGCGGGGCAGCAGAGGATAGCCCATGTGGAATCTGCCTGGTCCCGTGACCAGCCTATGGTGGAGAGGATGAGAACAGCGGCGCTCTCCCAGCGTGAATGTGCGCCTGCGAGAACAACGGCTGACATTCACTCAGGCCTGCTATCCCTGCCCATGGTTTCGGGACGCCTCTAGGGTTCACCTCCGCGCGGTCCCATGTTACGGGAGCCGTGCCCTTGATCTTGCATACCACTCCGCCTGCCGTTGGGGTCCCGCAGCAGCCGATACAGTCCTACATGGATCCCATCCTTGCAGCACTGAGGGCGGAGCTCAGAATCTTACCCACCAGGGAGGATCTTGAATCCTTCATCCAGAGGGTGGAAGGCGCTTTTAAGAAGGACATCGCGGATCTGCGGCACTCGGTTGGCAACCTTGACACCAGAGTTGATTCGCTGGAACAGTTCCAAAATGCGACCACCCAGAGGTTAGAGGCTCTAGAGTGGGACCTGACCCATCAAAAAGCTGTTGCACAGACGGCGGTCCTGCACTTGGATGACCTTGAAAACAGGAGCCGTCGCAATAACATCCGCATCAGAGGCCTTCCAGAGACGACGGGCCCGGATCAACTTCGCCCTACCATCATCGGCATCTTTAACGACATACTCAGCTGTCCGCCCGACGCCGAGATTGTGGTCGACCGAGTTCACCGGGCCCTTGGCCCTAGATCTCCCGATCCTTCCCGCCCACGTGACGTTATTTGTCGCCTACACTAATATACTGTGAAGGAGGACATCCTGGCAGAGGGCTGGGCGCAAGGTCGAATATGCTTTGACGGCGCCCCTCTGCAACTATTTCCAGACGTATCACGTAGGTCTCTCATGATGAGGCGAGTCTTGAAGCCTCTGTTGTCCAAGATACAGGACTGTGGGGGTTCCTACCGTTGGGGATACCCCTTCCATCTTGTGGTCCGAAGAAACCAACGCTCTTTCACTGGGAAAACCCATGCGGACCTGCCGGGCCTGTTCACCTTCCTGGATTCCCCCCCGATGGAGATCCCGGACTGGCGTGATGTCTCTCTTCCCCTGGGCCCTACGCGGCTCCCGGGGGGACAACCGCAGCGGATTCGGCGTCCGAGGGGCGGAGGCTCGGCTCGTGAGGGACGTGCTGGTGGTCCGGTGAGGGGTCCCTGCCGCCCAGCCAACGAAGATTAGGCGGTCCTCTTCGTCACTGGTAATCTCTTCGCGTGGCGCAATGTTTATGTTGCCTAGTTTTTCGATTGTTTAGGTTTATTCACTGCGCTTCGGGCTTGTCGGGTTTGGACAGACGAGCGACATGGAGGCACGCCCTGTGCGTGGCCTGCTCCCCTGTGCGGCTGGCCCTCCGATGGGGGAACCTGCTTCAGACGTGTTATGGGTCGCCCGGTGGAACCAGACCGGACAAGCCTCGAACCTGATCTTTAATTGTGAAATGTATACAACGTATCTCATGCTTGAACGTGTTCTTCCCTTTGTTGTGAGGTTTTGCTTTACAGGTTCCCTGCAGGAAAACTTTTCTGCAATGTTTGCGTTAGCTTTGTGTGTCTCGGGCTCGCCGGGCTGCTCACGGGCTCGCTCCCCCGGCTCACGGTGCGGGAGGTTTGGATTCGACCCCCTGGGCACCGTGTCCACCATATACTTCCTGATTGGCGTCCCCCGCTGGGAGCGGCTCTCGGAGGCGGTGTGGTGTGATCCGTGTGGTCGGACCCGGCGAGTCTCGATTCAGGTGCCTTCTTACTTGTTTGTCTGTGCCGAGCCATACCAGGATGTAGGAGGCCTTATTATACTCTATGCTTGAAAGGCCCTTAGGGTCTGCTGTCGGTCCCTGGCGCTGGTTGGTTTTGCATAGCTGATTACATTTGGCTGTTGGTTTCATGATGATGTGGGTTTTTATTCTAGCTTTGGATGGGGGCCGCCTCTGGCATTGGCTCCCCTCTTTGGGTTGGGGGTCGGGGCGGCCGGGGGGGACCCCCCCTGCGCCTCTCGGATCCGTCTCGCCCCCACTATAGGCCAGGACCCCGCGGCCCCTTGGGGGTTTTGCTTGCCTCTGGTGCCCGGGGTTTGATCCCTGGAAAGTAGGAATTCTTTCCTTGCTTAGGTTCCCCTTGATTCCCCTCTTTAGATAAGTTTTCGTTCTATTCGTTTTGGTTGGGTGTTTACCTCCCCTCTGTGTGTCTCCCTTTGTCCTTCGTGCTTGTCAACCCCAATACCCTTAGTGTGCCCCTTACCCTCCCCTTCATTTCCCCCCCTAGCTTCCTTCTTTCCTCTTTCACCCGCTTCTCCTTCCTGGCCTGGGACCCCCGTTTTTCCTTGGTGCTCTGTGTCCTTGGGCTGGTGGTGGCTCCCTCAGATCTGACATGTCTAAAGTCCAATGTACCTCCTTGAACGTTAAGGGCTTGAACTCCCCTGTTAAGCGATCTTCTGTATTGAGCGAGCTAAAACGACTGGGCGCGGGAATCGCCTTTCTTCAGGAGACTCACCTCAGGGAGGGGAGGGTGCACAATTTGTCCAGCCGTTACTTTCGCCATCAATACCATGGCCTGTCCCCTGACTCTAAGTCGAGGGGGGTGGCCATTGTTCTGGCGGGACACCTCCCTTGGACACTGGAGGAGGAGATCCATGACTCTGAAGGCAGGTACCCTTTTGTAAGGGGTACTCTTTATACCCAGAGGGTGACGCTGGCAACTTGTTACTGCCCGAGCTCGAATCAGTTGAAATTTATGAGGTCCACCATGGAGAAGCTAGCTGAGTTCTCCAATGGCATTCTTCTCTTGGGAGGCGATTTTAATTGTGTTCTGGACCCTCAGCTCGATACCTCCAAGGGGACTTCTAGTATGACTTACTCAGCGTTGCGGAGGATCAAAGCCCTCTTGTTTGAACATCAACTCTTGGATGTTTGGCGGATTGTAAATCCCAGGGAAAGGGACTACACCTATTTCTCTCCCCCTCATAACGCGTACTCGCGGATTGATTGGTTTTTGGTCCCCCATAGATACGTACATCTTATATCGCGACCGTCAATAGGCTCAATCTCGGTCTCTGATCACGCTCCCAACTCCATCCTGCTGTCGGTCCCGGACTCCCCCCCTTCATCGGGACACTGGAGGCTTAACGGCTCCCTCCTTCAGGATCCTGAGTTAAAGGCAGAGATTAGATCGACAATTTCTGAATTTTGTTCAGTTAACAACACCCCTGAAGTTTCCCAGATGTCTCAGTGGGAAGCTCATAAGTGTGTGATCCGGGGCCTTTTGATCAGAAGGGGCGCTCACCTTAAAAAGGAGAGGGAGAGACAAACAGCCCAACTGATGCAGGAGATTCAGACCTTGGAGACCCAGCATAAACAATCCCTAGACCCGGCTTTGGGGGTGAAATTGGCCAAATTACGAGAAGCCCTCAGGGACCTGAGTTTTGTTAGGGTGCGGGGCCAGATTGCTAGGTGCCGTAGGCACTTCTATGAATTCAGCAATAAAAGTGGCAGGGCCCTTGCTAGAGCTTTGCGGGGGCAGCGGGCCAGGAACTTCATCCCTAGCATTGTTGACTCGGGAGGGAATAGACACTATAAAATAGGTGATATTGCTAAGACTTTTAGGGACTTTTATGAAGGCCTATACAATTTGCCACAAAACAAGTCTCAGGCTCACCAGCAAAAAATCAGGGCTTATATTCAGAGATCCGGCCTTCCCTGGCTGGAGCCGGGGGTGGTGGAGGCCCTGGAGGAGGAGATTGACGTGGGGGTGTTTTTGAAGGCCATCGGAGGTATGAAACCCGGAAAGGCCCCTGGCCCTGATGGCTTCAGCCTGGAATACTATAAGGAATTGGCGGGCACTTTAGGCCCCCACTTCGTTTCATCCTTTGGCTCTTTGAGCGATGGTCTTCCCCCTCCACGGGACACTCTTCGGGCCAGCATTGCAGTTATTCCTAAACCGCGGAAGGACCCAGCTAATTGCGGTAGTTACAGGCCCATTTCCCTTTTGAATTGCGATCTCAAAATCTATAACAAAATTTTAGCGGACAGAATTGCTCCCCTCCTCTCTGGGCTCATACATTGGGACCAGGTGGGTTTCGTCCATGATCGCGAAGGGAGAGACAATACGACACGGGTTATGGGAGTGATCCATCACGCACGAGAGAGGGGGGGGAGGCGGCGCTACTTCTATCCACGGATGCCGAGAAGGCTTTTGATAGGGTGAGTTGGGCTTTTATGGAGGAGACCCTTAAGCACATCGGGCTGGGAGACAGGATGTTACACCGAGTCCTAGCTTCATACACCTGCCCCTCGGCATCCGTGGTGGTGAATGGCCTGTCCTCTCAGGCTTTCCATTTATCTAATGGGACGCGACAGGGTTGTCCACTTTCCCCGCTTATTTTCATTCTCTCCCTGGAGCCATTCCTTCGGCTGATCAGACAAAACTTGGATGTGGCAGGTGTGAAGGTGGGTGGAACGGAGCACAAGGTGGCAGCTTACGCTGACGACTTGATGTTCTTCATTTCAAAGCCAGAGATCACTTTGCCAAACCTCCTTGCGAAACTCAGGAGTTTCCAGGAGGTCTCTAATTATAAGATTAATTATCAGAAGTCTTCAGCTTTGAACATTAATGTCCCCGCGGAGAGATTGTGTGGCGTCAAGGAGAATTTTCACTTTAAGTGGGAGCAGGAGGCTGTCACGTACTTGGGGACGCGGATCCCTTCCAACCTGCAAGAAACGTTTGCATTAAATTTCCCCCCTTTGTTAAAAAGGCTGGATGAAGACCTCCGGAAATGGAACAGGGGAGTCTTTTCTTGGTTTGGAAGGGTCAGCGTCATCAAGATGAACATCCTTCCCCGGGTGCTATACCTATTACAGACCCTCCCAATAGACATCGCCGCTACCTTTTTCAAGCAGCTCACAGGAATGTGCACTAGGTTTGTTTGGGCGGGTCGTTCTCATCACCTGGCGGCTTCTTTATTGACTGTTTCTAAATCTGGCCGGGTCTTTCCCCCGGGCAATCCCCCATGGTGCCGGTCTTGGGTCATCCCGATTTCCCGGTAGAGATAACTGGTGGTCCCTTTAAGGCGTGGATCCAACAGAACTGCTTTAGGAGACTTCATATGCAGGCGGGCAGCGAGTGGAGGTGGCCAGAGGCCCTGGTTGGCGACCTTGCTCTCAAACCCATTACACAGTTGCAGAACCTCCAGCTACAGCACTATCAGCGGTCGGTTCGGGTGTGCGGCTGCCGCTACTAGGCGGCCAACACGATTTGACCAAACTTGTTTGGGGTCCGGCCATTTTAGGGGAGCCCTGTCTTACTCGTACTCGCTGCTGATGGAGCCCCCGGAGGACTTTGTCCCTCCGTACGTGAGGGGATGGGAAAGGGAACTGCGCCGAGCCTTTACGGATGAGCAAAGGCTAGCCATGATTCAGTTAGTGCATAAGAGCTCTATATCCTGTAAATACCTGGAAACTACGTTTAAAATTCTTTCTCGTTGGTACCGTGTCCCTGCGCTATTGGCTGCTATGTTTCCTTCCTCTTCCCCCCTCTGCTGGAGGTGCCTGCGTGACAGGGGAACCATGACGCACGTTTTTTGGGAGTGTGAGAAGTTCTGGAAGATTTCTGGAAGAGGGTGCGGGAGGTTATTAGGAAATTAACGGATGTTGACCTTGGTGAGGACCCTGCATGCTACCTGCTCAACCTGGCACCGGCGTCTATGAGGTCAAGACGCAGGCCCCTCCTTGCCCCGATCCTGAGTGCTGCTAGGACATGTATTCCGGATAAGTGGAAATCCACTGAGCCCCCCACTACAGCGCAATGGCTGGCTGTGGTACAGGACATATGTAGGATGGAGGAACTCACTGCATCGCTGCGGGGGACTCTGGAAAAGCATAGAAGGACTTGGCAGGAATGGGATCGTTTCACTTTCTCCCCCGATTTTCTCCTCTATACGTAATATGGCCGGGGCAGGCTGCCAATGGGTTGGTCTCCCTGCCTCTCTCTGCCTCACTGTTACTCCCTTCCTATCCCAACTGCTATACCCTATCCGCCCCCCCCCCCTGTCGTACAAGTGTCTGTCTTGTCTTTCCCCCCTTTCCACCCTCTCCTGTTAATTGTTTCTGGTTAATTGTCTTATTTTTCCCTTTAACTGAAAAGTTGGGGGCACGGATTGCAGAGGCTAAAGTAAATTACAAAATGGGCTCGTACCGGCCCTGCATTTTATTTACATGTCTTTGGACTTTTGAACATTGGTTGTGAACAATTCTGTTATTATGCAAATTGTTGCGTGTACCTGTGTACCAGTTTGTCAAGCTCTGTAATTTACTGTGCTTCCCTCAATAAAAACGTTTAATTGAAAAAAAAAAAAAAATGATCCTCATAAGGTTTCTGGGATAAATAAACAATTAGCATATTTCCCATAGTGCCCCTTGGCCATCAAATAATTTGCTTGATGTCCCAGAGTGCTCTTTGCTACTTCACATAGCATGAGCCCACTTGCATTTTTTGGCTTCACTAAGTAATTACAAATTTGCCCTGTAAAGCATCTTGGTTCAACAGATCATACAAATGAGCCCTTAAGGGCTACGGGGGTCAACAAATAATTAGTAAAATTCCATTACAGACTTTATGGGCGATAATTAGCTTGATGACACATAGTGCTCCTTGTCTCAAAAAATAATAGCTATTATCCCCTTGTTTGCATCAAAAATGAATTTAGATTTAGCTCCTCCAAGGCTGCTGAGATAAAGAAATAATTCACAAAAGACACTTGGTGCTCCTTGGTCAACAAAAAATTAGCATGAAGGCCCATGCGCTACTTCTTGTCGCAAAAGAGAATTTTGCATAGGTTCTATGGTGTTCCTTGTTCAACAAAAAATTAGCATGAAGACCCCTAGCGCTCTTTGGTGAAAGTTTATCATTGCCAAAATAACCAGTGAGCATGAGATCTTTATCAAAGAACACAACAGACCAGATACAGATTTTGTGGGCGATAATTAGCTTGATTGAACATAGTGCTCCTTGTCTCAACAAATAACAACCATTACCCCATTTTTTGCTTCTTGCTTCAGTTATTAATGAAGACTTAGCTCCTCCAAAGCTGCTGAGATAAACAAATAATTAGCAAAAGTCCCTTGGTGCTTCTTGGTCAACAAAGAACTAACATGATGGCCCATGCGCTGCTTCTTGTCTCAAAACGAAAATTTGCATAGGTCCTATGGTTTTCCTTGTTCATCAAAAAATTTGCATGAAGGCCCATAGTGCTCTTTGCTATAGCAAATGATTAGCATGAGCCCTTTTGCTTTTTGCTTAAAAAATGAATTTAGACTTAGCTCCTCCAAGGCTGCTGAGATAAACAAATAATTAGAAAAAGTCCCTTGGCGCTTCTTGGTCAAGAAAAAACTAACATGATGGCCTATGCGCTGAATCTTAACTCTAAACAAAAAATTGCATAGGTCCTATGGTTTTCCTTGTTCATCAAAAAATTAGCATGCAGGCCAAAGTGCTCCTTGCTATAGCAAATAATTAGCGTGAGCCCCGTTTGCATTCCGCTTAATTAAATAAGACGTAAGGCTTTGTAGTTAAAAAAAAAATCATTAAAATGATCCTCATAAGGTTTCTGGGATAAAGAAATAATTAGCATATTTCCCATAGTGCTCCTTGGGAATCACATAATTTGCATGATGGCCCAGAGTGCTCTTTGCTACTACAAATTGCATGAGCCCACTTGTGTTTTTGGCTTCACTAAGTAATTACAAATTTGCCCTGTAAAGCGTCTTGGTTCAACAAATCATACAAATGAGCCCTCTAGGGCTTCGGGGTAAACAAATAATTACTAAAATTCCTTTACAGATTTTATGGGCGATAATTAGCTTGATGACACATAGTGCTCCTTGTCTCAAAAAATAATAGCCATTATCCCCTTTTTTGCTTCAAGAATGAATTTACATTTACCTCCTCCAAGGCTGCTGAGATAAAGAAATAATTCACAAAAGGCAATTGGTGCTCCTTGATCTACAAATAATTAGCATGAAGGCCCATGCGCTACTTCCTGTCGCAAAATAAAATTTTGCATAGGTTCTATGGTGTTCCTTGTTCAACAAAAAATTAGCATGAAGGCCAATAGCGCTCTTTGGTGAAAGTTCATCATTGCCAAAATAACCAGTGAGCATGAGATCTTTATCAAAGAACACAACAGACCAGATGCAGATTTTGTGGGCGATAATTAGCTTGACTGAACATAGTGCTCCTTGTCTCAACAAATCATTAACCCCTTTTTTGCTTCAATTATTAATGAAGACTTAGCTCCTCCAAAGCTGCTGAGATAAACAAATAATTAGAAAAACTCCCTTGTGCTTCTTGGTCAACAAAGAATTAACATGATGGCCCGTGTGCCTCTTCTTAACTCAAAACAAAAATTTGCATAGGTCCTATGGTTTTCCTTGTTCATCAAAAAATTAGCATGCAGACTAGGGATGAGCGAATCGATCCGGACGAACCCGGATTCGATCCGAATTTCATGAAAAATTCGATTCGGATCGAATCCGAATTTCCCCGTGCTTCGATCACTCGAAGTTTTCCTTCCTAAGATGGCGGACAGGACATGTCCAGACATCTACCCCGCAGCAGTGCAAGCTGGGGCAGTCACATGCAGCCTATCAGCAGCCAGCAAGCCCGGTGACATCACAGCGCTATTTAAGTCGGCGGACATCTTGCTTTTCCTCATTTCTCTATTGCATTCGTGAGAGACAGGACACTGCTGTAGTGAGGGAGAGACAGAGGCTGGAGACAGGCTGGAGACAGGCTGGAGACAGACAGAAAGTCAGCGAAAAGCAGGGAAAGTTAGGAAAAATCGGAGGCAGTCACAGGGGGATTTTTTTTTTTTCATCCAGCCTGAGTGTTACTGGCTGGCTGACTGGCTTTGTTAGCGTTTTCAGGCTGCTTATACACTTACTGTGCATATATACTGAACTGATCTCAAGTCTGCTGTGAGGCATCCCATTCTGTGACTACACCAGCCTCTACTACTATAACCCTTTGCACTTATTCTAATAGAAATTTGGCCTGATAAACACACTTTTGCTGTGCATAGTATTACTGCTCACAGGTGCACTCCTGCCTGTTGGGGCATCCCATTCTGTGACTACACCAGCCTCTATTTACTGCTATAACCCTTTGCACTTATTCTAATAGAAATTTGGCCTGATAAACACACTTTTGCTGTGCATAGTACACACATACATAGTACATAGTGCTCACAGGTGCACTCCTGCCTGTTGGGGCATCCCATTCTGTGACTACACCAGCCTCTATTTACTGCTATAACCCTTTGCACTTATTCTAATAGAAATTTGGCCTGATAAACACACTTTTGCTGTGCATAGTACTACTGCTCACAGGTGCACTCCTGCCTGTTGGGGCATCCCATTCTGTGACTACACCAGCCTCTATTTACTGCTATAACCCTTTGCACTTATTCTAATAGAAATTTGGCCTGATAAAGACACTTTTGCTGTGCATAGTAGTACTGCTGCCAGGTGCACTGCTGATTGTTGGGGCATCCCATTCTGTGACTACACAAGCCTCTATTTAATACCATAACCATTTGCACTTATTCTAATAGAAATTTGGCCTGATAAAGACATTTTTGCTGTGCATAGTAGTACTGCTGCCAGGTGCACTGCTGGCTGTTGGGGCATCCCATTCTGTGACTACACAAGCCTCTATTTAATACTATAACCATTTGCACTTATTCTAATAGAAATTTGGCTTGATAAACACACTTTTGCTGTGCATAGTAGTACTGCTGCCAGGTGCACTGCTGGCTGTTGGGGCATCCCATTCTGTGACATACCATTAGCCTCTGCATTTACTGTAAGCTGCACAGTTATTTAAAGTAATTTGACCTGTATGAGCCTGCTTACACACTGTTGCTGTGTGCATATATACTGATCTCAAGTCTGCTTTGGGGCATCCCATTCTGTAACATACCATTAGCCTCTGCATTCACTGTAAGCTGCACAGTTATTTAAAGTAATTTGGCTTGTTTCAGCCTGCTTACACACTGTTGCTGTGTGCATATATACTGATATCAAGTCTGCTTTGGGGCATCCCATTCTGTAACATACCATTAGCCTCTGCATTCACTGTAAGCTGCACAGTTATTTAAAGTAATTTGGCTTGTTTCAGCCTGCTTACACACTGTTGCTGTGTGCATATATACTGATCTCAAGTCTGCTGTGGGCATCCCATTCTGTAACATAACATAACCTACCTCTCTTATTTACACTAAGCAGATCTCTTATTTAAACTAAGCAGGCCTCTTATAAGCGTTGATCAGCATCAGCTGCTTTATTAAGCTACTTCAGTTTGCACTTGTTTTTGACTGCTTTTAATAAACCAGGCCGCAGGGCACCCCAAAGCTGCACCTTGCACCCTATCTGGTATACAACATAAGCGTTGATCAGCATCAGCTTCATTAAGCTACTTCAGTTTGTACTTCCTTTTTGACTTCTTTCATTTAACCAGGCCGCAGGGCACCCCAAAGCTGCACCTTGCAACCTACCTGTTTATACTAAATAAGCATCTACAGCCTCAGCTTTATTAAGTTATTGCATTTTGAATTAGTTTTGGTCTGCTTTAAATACAGCAGGCCGCAGGGCATCCCAAACCTGCATGTTGCACCCCATCTGTTATACTAAATAAGCGTTGATCAGCATCAGCTTTATTAAGCTATTGCATTTTGCATTGGCTTTTGTACTGCTGCCAAAACACTAGCCCATATGGGCATCCCAAACCAGCACATGTCACCCTATCTGTTATACTAAATAAGCTTCTACAGGCCCTTTTTTTATTTATTTATTTATTTTTATTTATATAGAGCTGTAATAGCTTATATAGTGAGGTAAATTTGCCATTTTGCTGCATTATATAGAGCACTCCCTCTGTAAATCTGAGGAGCGCTAGTTTATATTATAAGGTAAATTCATGGTTTTGCACCATTATATGGAGCAGCCCCTGTGTAAATCTGAGGGGCATTAGCTTATATAGTGAGGTAAATTTGCCATTTTGCTTCATTATATAGAGCAGGCCCTGTGTAAATCTGAGGGGCAATAGCTTATATTGTGAGGTAAATTTGCCATTTTGCAGCATAATATAGAGCAGCCCCTGTGTAAATCTGAGGGGCAATAGTTTATATTATGAGGTAAATTCATGGTTTTGCACCATTATATGGAGCAGGCCCTGTGTAAATCTGAGGGGCAATAGCTTATATTGTGAGGTAAATTTGCCATTTTGCAGCATAATATAGAGCAGCCCTTGTGTAAATCTGAGGGGCAATAGCTTATATAGTGAGGTAAATTTGCCATTTTGCTTCATTATATAGAGCAGGCCCTGTGTAAATCTGAGGGGCAATAGCTTATATTGTGAGGTAAATTTGCCATTTTGCAGCATAATATAGAGCAGCCCCTGTGTAAATCTGAGGGGCAATAGCTTATATAGTGAGGTAAATTTGCCATTTTGCTTCATTATATAGAGCAGGCCCTGTGTAAATCTGAGGGGCAATAGCTTATATTGTGAGGTAAATTTGCCATTTTGCAGCATAATATAGAGCAGCCCCTGTGTAAATCTGAGGGGCAATAGCTTATATAGTGAGGTAAATTTGCCATTTTGATTCATTATATAGAGCAGCCCCTGTGTAAATCTGAGGGGCAATAGCTTATATAGTGAGGTAAATTTGCCATTTTGATTCATTATATAGAGCAGGCCCTGTGTAAATCTGAGGGGCAATAGCTTATATTGTGAGGTAAATTTGCCATTTTGCAGCATAATATAGAGCAGCCCCTGTGTAAATCTGAGGGGCAATAGCTTATATAGTGAGGTAAATTTGCCATTTTGCTTCATTATATAGAGCAGGCCCTGTGTAAATCTGAGGGGCAATAGCTTATATTGTGAGGTAAATTTGCCATTTTGCAGCATAATATAGAGCAGCCCCTGTGTAAATCTGAGGGGCAATAGCTTATATAGTGAGGTAAATTTGCCATTTTGCTTCATTATATGGAGCAGGCCCTGTGTAAATCTGAGGGGCAATAGCTTATATTGTGAGGTAAATTTGCCATTTTGCTTCATTATATAGAGCAGCCCAGTTGCCATCTAAATCAACTACTGTCCGGCCAGTACAGCTTTTCCAGGGCAAACTCTGCTAGTTGCGGACACAAGTCAAGTTTGGCTTCCCAGCAAATCCAGTGGATCCTGAAGGTGTGTTGGCATGGTCATGTCAAGGTATGACATGACCTGCTGTTTGAGGTCCAGCTCCAGGTCTTCCTGCTGCTCATGAGTAGACTCACTATGCGGGTGTAGAAAGCTACTCACTAGCGACTGAAGACTGAGGCTGCTGCTGATGGAGCTGCTGCTGCTGCTGCTGCTCCTTCCACCCCCCCCAGCAGCCATGGCAGTGGAAGGTGATCGCAGAGGTCCCCCCGAGTCAGACCTGTGGGAGTATGGGCCATGGCACAGATAGACATCGCCCAACTGACTACGTGGGATATCTCTGTAGTAGGTCAGTTTTTCCTCCCTCTCAGTGGGCGTAAAAAATGCCCCCATTTTGTGCCGGAAGCGAGGGTCCAATAAGTTGGAGAGCCAGAAGTCTTCCCGCTGACAAATGGAGACAATTCTGCACTCAATAGTACGCAAGCATGTGAGCATGCATCGTGCCATTTGTGCAAGTGACTCGGAGGGACTACCTGTCTCCATCTCCACTGTAAACTGCCACGGTGTGTCTGGGTCCTCTGTCTCGCCTTCCTCACAACCCTCTAGCTCCTGTGGCTGCTCCTGCTCCTCCTCTCCTGTCAGATGACTAGATAAAATGGTCATTTTGTGAAACCTAAACTGTGGTTTGCTGTGCCCCACCCCCTCCTCCTCCTCCACTTCAGCCCCCACAGGCTTCATGTGGCTGTGAAATGTATGTGCCATGTCTCCAGTGCCCTGACCAGCCATGGTTTCCAACATGTCTTGTAGTACATGAAGCAGTGGAATCTCATTGTTCATCTCATAGTCCTGGCAACTGACTAATAAAGTAGCTTCCTCAAAGGGCCTGAGCAAACGGTCGGTGTCACGTATGAGCTGCCAATGGTTTACATTGAATTTACACAGGGGTGTCCCCCTATCCGTTTGGATCATCCAGAAATCCGTGATGGCTTTTCTCTGTTCCTATAGTGCAGTGGTCCTCAACCCTGTCCTCAAGGCCCACCAACATGTCATGTTTTTTGGATCTCCAAATAGCCAGCTCTATTGCTCTGCAGCTGCACTAATTACTCCACCTGTGCATCTTTGTGGAGATCTGCAAAACCTGGCCTGTTGGTGGGCCTTGAGGACAGGGTTGGGGACCACTGCTATAGTGGATCCTGCATATGGAGGGTGGAATTCCAACGGGTGGAAACATCGCAAATCAGACTATGTTGGGGTACACCTTTCTGGTTGTGCTTGGTGGTGTAGGAGTGCCAGAAGTGCATGCTAACTTTCTTTCCTGTTTTTCGGATGTCTTTCAGATGGGGGCAAGACTTCAGAAAAAGCTTGACAACTAGACTGAACACTTGTGCCATGTTAGGACGCATGACTCTGGCTTCCTTGTCGCAGCGCAAACAAGATGTTCTTCCAAGTGTCAGTCACCATGGGTCCAAATTTGCAGTTTTCGTGGATTAAGCAATGCTTTCATGGATTGAGTTCTCATTTTTAGTAGTTCCTCCCATGTGTGACTCTGTTGGTCAAGGAAAACCATGTGAAGAACAGCGTGAAACCACAATCACCAAGGGGGCCTAAAAGGATATATATTGTCCACCATGAGTCCATAGTTACAGCTCCAGACGTAGACAACACTGTGCACTTTGGTACACACTGACAGGCTAAAGGACTGACCCACCTTCTGTTCAACAACCATACCATGGGACTCTCCACCTCGGCTCGGCACAAGCCATCAGTTCTCTGAAAGGTCCACCACTGGGTAATGCAGCAGGCTGGACTTATGGTGACGCTGTCTGAGAGGAGAAATCCCTCAGACATCAAGATTAAAAATTCCAAGAATTTTGAGGGCTAATTATTCAGAGGCAATGATACCTAGTAGTTTCTGATTTAATTACAAGGTGGAAACACACCCTCAAACAAAACTTCACTTTGGCAATACTATTGCATTTGTCTATTCATAATTTTATGTATATATACTAATTAACCTACTTTTTCTCCACAGGATTGTGGATGCAACATGAAAAACTGACACATCGCTGAGTAGCTGATTTTTCCTATCAACAGTCCCCAATAATTCACTGCTGCTGCTGCCGCCGCCGCCACCACCGCCGACTCCAGGGACCCTCTTCCACTACCTCGGCTTGCAACACCTCCTCCCCCGACACTCTCCTCATCACTAATTGCCGGCTAGTGGAAGAAGAGGCGAGTGTCTCCTCCACTTCTTGGCTGGGCAGTAGCTGCTAAATTTTATGATTATCAGATCTTCATCAATGGATAGTGGAGCTGAACCCAAAGCATAACAGACAACAGACAGTTGACTGGGGGTGTCAGATGCCACTTGTGATGCAGTGGACTGCTTTTGCAGCACTTCCAGACAAAGTTGCTTCATTGGCTGACACAATCACTGGTAAAGCTGTGGAACATATGGTTTAAAAGCAAAAATAACCATTTGTTTTTATATGAAAAAGACCCTGGTTTATACATACTTTTTTTTTTTCCAGAGACTGCCCTGCGTGGAAATGAATGGCGCATGGATCAGCCAAGCTTTCCTCCCAACAATGCCTGATGTATTCCAGTAGATAGATGACGGGGCCAGACCAACACTAAAGAAAGATGGATCGTGCAAAACAGATTTAAGGCGCTACTCTACAGTTACAGACATTCCTCCGCATCGGACCACAAGTAAGCATTGATAAAAAATCCTTTACGTTACTCTTACATTTTATTAATATTCTTCGGATAAGACGGATCAGACATGATTCCAGATTAAAAATTCCAAGAATTTTTGAGGGCTAATTAGTCAGAGGCAATGATACCTTGTTGTTTCTGATTTAATTAAAAGGTGGAAACACACCCTCAAACAAAACTTCACTTTGGCAATACTTTTGCATTTGTTTATTCATAATTTTATGTAGATATTACTAACTAAGCTACTTTTTCTCCACATGACTCTCCACAGGGTGTGATTCATCCAATTTTTGGGCTCCTGAAGCCAACCCCAGTGTCTCTTTAAAGTAATATTTGGGCTCCTGCTGCTGCTGCAAACTCCAGGGTGTGATTCATCCAATTTTTGGGCTCCTGAAGCCTACTCCAGTGTCTCTTTAAAGTAATGTTTGGGCTCCTGCTGCTGCTGCTGCAAACTCCAGGGTGTGATTCATCCAATTTTTGGGCTCCTGAAGCCAACTCCAGTGTCTCTTTAAAGTAATATTTGGGCTCCTGCTGCTGCCAACTCCAGGGTGTGATTTATCCAATTTTTGGGCTCCTGAAGCCAACCCCAGTGTCTCTTTAAAGTAATATTTGGGCTCCTGCTGCTGCTGCCAACTCCAGGGTGTGATTCATCCAATTTTTGGGCTCCTGAAGCCAACCCCAGTGTCTCTTTAAAGTAATATTTGGGCTCCTGCTGCTGCTGCTGCCAACTCCAGGGTGTGATTCATCCAATTTTTGGGCTCCTGAAGCCAACCCCAGTGTCTCTATAAAGTAATATTTGGGCTCCTGCTGCTGCTGCCAACTCCAGGGTGTGATTCATCCAATTTTTGGGCTCCTGAAGCCAACCCCAGTGTCTCTTTAAAGTAATATTTGGGCTCCTGCTGCTGCTGCCAACTCCAGGGTGTGATTCATCCAATTTATGGGCTCCTGAAGCCAACTCCAGTGTCTCTTTAAAGTAATGTTTGGGCTCCTGCTGCTGCTGCTGCTGCCAACTCCAGGGTGTGATTCATCCAATTTTTGGGCTCCTGAAGCCAACCCCAGTGTCTCTATAAAGTAATATTTGGGCTCCTGCTGCTGCTGCTGCCAACTCCAGGGTGTGATTCATCCAATTTTTGGGCTCCTGAAGCCAACCCCAGTGTCTCTTTAAAGTAATATTTGGGCTCCTGCTGCTGCTGCCAACTCCAGGGTGTGATTCATCCAATTTGTGGGCTCCTGAAGCCAACTCCAGTGTCTCTTTAAAGTAATGTTTGGGCTCCTGCTGCTGCCAACTCCAGGGTGTGATTCATCCAATTTTTGGGCTCCTGAAGCCAACCCCAGTGTCCCTATAAAGTAATATTTGGGCTCCTGCTGCTGCTGCTGCCAACTCCAGGGTGTGATTCATCCAATTTTTGGGCTCCTGAAGCCAACCCCAGTGTCTCTTTAAAGTAATGTTTTGGCTCCTGCTGCTGCTGCTGCCAACTCCAGGGTGTGAATCATCCAATTTTTGGGCTCCTGAAGCCAACCCCAGTGTCTCTTTAAAGTAATATTTGGGCTCCTGCTGCTGCTGCCAACTCCAGGGTGTGATTCATCCAATTTTTGGGCTCGTGAAGCCAACTCCAGTGTCTCTTTAAAGTAATATTTGGGCTCCTGCTGCTGCTGCTGTCAACTCCAGGGTGTGATTCATCCAATTTTTGGGCTCCTGAAGCCAACTCCAGTGTCTCTTTAAAGTAATATTTGGGCTCCTGCTGCTGCTGCTGCCAACTCCAGGGTGTGATTCATCCAATTTTTGGGCTCCTGAAGCCAACCCCAGTGTCTCTTTAAAGTAATATTTGGGCTCCTGCTGCTGCTGCCAACTCCAGGGTGTGATTCATCCAATTTTTGGGCTCCTGAAGCCAACCCCAGTGTCTCTTTAAAGTAATATTTGGGCTCCTGCTGCTGCTGCCAACTCCAGGGTGTGATTCATCCAATTTTTGGGCTCCTGAAGCCAACTCCAGTGTCTCTTTAAAGTAATTTTTGGGCTCCTGCTGCTGCCAACTCCAGGGTGTGATTCATCCAATTTTTGGGCTCCTGAAGCCAACTCCAGTGTCTCTTTAAAGTAATATTTGGGCTCCTGCTGCTGCCAACTCCAGGGTGTGATTCATCCAATTTTTGGGCTCCTGAAGCCAACTCCAGTGTCTCTTTAAAGTAATATTTGGGCTCCTGCTGCTGCCAACTCCAGGGTGTGATTCATCCAATTTTTGGGCTCCTGAAGCCAACTCCAGTGTCTCTTTAAAGTAATATTTGGGCTCCTGCTGCTGCTGCTGCCAACTCCAGGGTGTGAATCATCCAATTTTTCGGCTCCTGAAGCCAACTCCAGTGTCTCTTTAAAGTAATATTTGGGCTCCTGCTGCTGCCAACTCCAGGGTGTGAATCATCCAATTTTTGGGCTCCTGAAGCCAACTCCAGTGTCTCTTTAAAGTAATGTTTGGGCTCCTGCTGCTGCTGCTTGCCACTCCAGGGTGTGATTCATCCAATTTTTGGGCTCCTGCTGCTGCCAACTCCAGTGTCTCTTTCAGCCAATGTTTGGGCTCCTGCTGCTGCTTGCAACTCCAGGGTGTGATTCATCCAATTTTTGGGCTCCTGCTGCTGCCAATTCCAGTGTCTCTTTAAAGCAATGTTTGGGCTCCTGCCCCTCATAGTGATGCCACTTCAACTCTCTGCAATTGTGCCGCTCTGCGATTCTATTAGCGATGCCTCTGATCTGCATGTGATATTTATTCAAAGTATTATTTAACTAACCCAGCACGCATCCTGTGCGTGTTACAGCAAGGCAGAATGGTTTACAACCCTATTGAGGCTCTTGGAGGCTCAAAATAGCCGATTTTTGTCGGAAAATTCGGCGAATCAGTCGAATCGAATTTTTCAAAAGTTCGCTCATCTCTAATGCAGACCCATAGTGCTCCTTGCTATAGCAAATAATTAGCGTGAGCCCTGTTTGCTTTCCGCTTCATGAAATAAGACGTAAGGTTTTGTAGTTTAAAATATCAATAAAATGATCCTCATAAGGTTTCTGGGATAAATAAATAATTAGCATATTTTCCATAGTGCCCCTTGGCCATCAAATACCTTGCATGATGGCCCAGAGTGCTCTTTGCTACTACAAATAGCATGAGTCCGCTTGTGTTTTTTGGCTTCAGCAAGTAATTACAAATTTGCCCTGTAAAGCATCTTGGTTAAAAAAAATCATACAAATGAGCCCTCTAGGGCTTCGAGGGTAAAGAAATAATTAGTAAAATTGCTTTACAGAGTTTATGGGTGATAATTAGCTTGATGACACATAGTGCTCCTTGTCTCAACAAATAACAACCATTATCCCCATTTTAGCTTCAAAAATGAATTTACATTTAGCTCCTCCAAGGCTGCTGAGATAAAGAAATAATTCACAAAAGGCACTTGGTGCTCCTTGGTCAACAAACAATTAGCATGAAGGCCCATGCGCTACTTCTTGTCGCAAAATACAATTTTGCATAGGTTCTATGGTGTTCCTTGTTCAACAAAAATTAGCATGAAGGCCCATAGCGCTCTTTGGTGAAAGTTCATCATTGCCAAAATAACCAGTGAGCATGAGATCTTTATCAAAGAACACAACAGACCAGATACAGATTTTGTGGGCGATAATTAGCTTGATTGAACATAGTGCTCCTTGTCTCAACAAAAAACAACCATTATCCCCTTTTTTGCTTTTTGCTTCAAATATTAATGAAGACTTTGCTCCTCCAAAGCTGCTGAGATAAACAAATAATTAGCAAAAGTCCCTTGGTGCTCCTTGGTCAACAAAGAACTAACATGATGGCCCATGCGCTGCTTCTTGTCTCAAAACAAAAATTTGCATAGGTCCTATGGTTTTCCTTGTTCATCAAAAAATTAGCATGCAGACCCATAGTGCTCTTTGCTATAGCAAATTATTAGCATGAGCCCTTTTGGTTTTTGCTTAAAAAATGAATTTGGACTTAGCTCATCCAAGGCTGGTGAGATAAACAAATAATTAGAAAACGTCCTTTGGTGCTCTTTGGTTAAGAAAAAATTACCATGATGGCCCATGCGCTGCATCTTAACTCAAAAAAAAATGTGCATAGGTCCTATGGTTTTCTTTGTTCATCAAAAAATTAGTATGCAGGCCCATAGTGCTCCTTGCTTTAGCAAATAATTATCGTGAGCCCTGTTTGCTTTCCGCTTCATAAAATAAGACGTAAGGCATTGTAGTTTAAAAAAAATCATTAAAATGATCCTCATAAGGTTTCTGGGTTAAATAAATAATTAGCATATTTCCCATAGTGCCCTTTGGTCATCAAATAATTTGCATGATGGCCCAGAGTGCTGTTTGCTACTACAAAAAGCATGAGTCTGCTTGTGTTTTTTGGCTTCACCAAGTAATTTCAAATTTGCCTGTAAAGCAACTTGGTTCAACAAATCATACAAAGGAGCCATCTAGGGCTTCGGGGGTAAACATATCATTTCTAAAATTCCTTTACAGTTTTTATGGGCGATAATTAGCTTGATGACACATAGTGCTCCTTGTCTCAAAAGATAATAGCCATTATCCCCTTTTTTGCTTCAAGAATGAATTTAGATTTAGCTCCTCCAAGGCTGCTGAGATAAAGAAATAATTCACAAAAGGCACTTGGTGCTCCTTGGTCAACAAATAATTAGCATGAAGGCCCATGCGCTACTTCTTGTCGCAAAAGAAAATTTTGCATAGGTTCTATGGTGTTCCTTGTTTAGCTCCTACATTTAGCTCCTCCAAGGCCGCTGAGATAACGAAATAATTCACAAAAGGCACTTGGTGCTCCTTTTTCAACAAAAAATTTGCATGAAGACTCATAGCGCTCTTTGGTGAAAGTTTATCATTGCCAAAATAACCAGTGAGCATGAGATCTTTATCAAAGAACACAACAGACCAGATACAGATTTGGCGGGCGATAATTAGCTTGATTGAACATAGTGCTCCTTGTTTCAACAAATAACAGCCATTATCCCCTTTTTTGCTTTTTGCTTCAGTTATTAGTGAAGACTTTGCTCCTCCAAAGCTGCTGAGATAAACAAATGATTAGCAAAAGTCCCTTGCTGCTTTTTGGTTAACAAAGAATTAACATGATGGACGATGCGCTGCTTCTTACCTCAAAATAAAAATTTGCATAGATCAATGGTTTTCCTTGTTCATCAAAAGATTAGCATGACGGCCCATAGTACTCTTTGTTATAGCAAGTAATTAGTATGAGCCCTTTTGCTTCAAAAATTTATTTAGACTTAGCTCCTCCAAGGCTGCTGAGATAAACAAATAATTAGAAAAAGTCTCATGGTGCAATTTGGTCAAGAAAGATTTAACATGATCGCCCATGCGCTTCTTCTTAAGTCAAAATAAAAATTTGTATAGGTCCTATGGTTTTCCTTGTTCATCAAAAAATTAGCATGCAGGCCCATAGTGCTCCTTGCTATAGCAAATAATTAACGTGAGCCCTGTTTGCTTTCCGCTTTATGAAATAAGACGTAAGGCTTTTTAAGTTTAAAAAAAACCTTAAAATGATCCTCATAAGGTTTCTGGGATAAAGAAATGATTAGCATATTTCCCATAGTGCCCCTTGGTGATCAAATAATTTGCATGATGGCCCAGAGTGCTCTTTGCTACTACAAACAGCATGAGTCGGCTTGTGTTTTTTGGCTTCACCAAGTAATTACAAATTTACCCTGTAAGGCGTCTTGGTTCAACAAGTCATACAAATGAGCCCTCTAGGGCTTCGGGGGTAAAAAAATATTTAGTAAAATTCCTTTACAGGTTTATGGCCGATAATTAGCTTGATGACACATAGTGCTCCTTGTCTCAAAAAATAATAGCCATTATCCCCATTTTTGCTTCAAAAATGAATTTACATTTAGCTCCTCCAAGGCTGCTGAGATAAAGAAATAATTCACAAAAGACACTTGGTGCTCCTTGGTCAACAAATAATAAGCATGAAGGCCCATCTTGTCGCAAAAGAAAATTTTACATAGGTTCTATGGTGTTCCATATTCAACAAAAATTAGCACGAAGGCCCATAGCTCTCTTTGGTGAAAGTTCATAATTGCCAAAATAGCCAGTGAGCATGAGATCTTTATCAAAGAACACAACAGACCAGATACAGATTTTGTGGGTGATAATTAGCTTTATTGAACAGAGTGCTCCTTGTCTCAACAAATAACAACCATTACCCCCTTTTTTTGCTTCTGTTATTAATGAAGACTCAGCTCCTCCAAAGCTGCTGAGATAAACAAATAATTAGCAAAAGTCCCTTGGTGCTTCTTGGTCAACAAAGAACTAACATGATGGCCCATGTGCTGCTTCCTGTCTCAAAACGAAAATTTGCATAGGTCCTATGGTTTTCCTTGTTCATCAAAAAATTAGCATGAAGGCCCATAGTGCTCTTTGCTATAGCAAATGATTAGCATGAGCTCTTTTGCTTTTTGCTTAAAAAATGAATTTAGGGCTTGGTGATGGCCGAGTGAGGAAGCTTCTCCTTGAGCTCCGTCCAGTACCTACAGGAAAAAGCCCTTTAAGACCATATTAGGTGCCCTGATTGTGTCACCAACCTGATGTCGAAGAAGCGGAGATCCAAGATGGCGGCTAGTGGGTCCAGGTCGGGCCGCATTGACACCTTCTTCTAACTAGGAGACAAGGAAGCCGGAGGTGGAGAGGACGGCAAGATGGCGGACGCCCCTCCCCGAGGAAGCTTGGAGGCGGGGGGCGGCAGATAGAGGCACCGCCGCCTCGCCCAGCGTGCGGGACACCCGGCGGGGAGCACCGGATGAGCCCATGTTGATGCCGCAGCAGAGACGGGCAGAAGACAGGACGCAGGCAGAGACCGGGGCCGAGGTCCGGAGGCGTGGGGAGCCCGGCGGCGGAGAGGGAGAGGAACGAGCTGTTACCCCGACGTGCGCGCAGCCTAGAAGCCGAGGAGGAGGTGAGGCGCACGCTGCAGATAGGGAGGCAGCGCCGGGACACCACTACCCCCGCAGAGTCAGCCTTGCGGGGTGGGGGAGGGGAGGCCCGCATCTGGATCCCCGGGCCCCTCCAGAAGACAGGCAGCAGATATGGCCCTGGTGGGAGAAGAGAGCAGCCTAGAGAGACAGGCCGGCCTCCTGCAGCAGACGGCTACACAGAGCACATCAAGTGAGGTTAGACAGCAGCAGGGAGGCGGACTGGGCAACGAGGGCACCAGCGCACTTCCTGGTGGGGACAAAACTGTAAAATTAAGTGGTGCTAGCCCCCATAATCAGTATCATGATCCGGTGTCCCAGGCACAACGCTGTACTGCCATGACAGAGCCACTGAGTGCTGGCCCGGAGGGAGAGGGACTGCCTCCCCGCAACCTTTGCAACGCGCCTGGAGAGGGGAACCCTGAGTCGGGCGGGGGGACTCTCCCCCGAGCAATCATAAATAGAGATCTGCCCCAAAGCGGGACAAGTAGCGGATCCAGCTCCCCGCTGGCGCTGTCGGCCTCCCCGCACTGGCCGCAGGAATCCCCCCGCTTAGCCCAGTCTTATACGATCGCAGATATGCAGAGGTGTTGGATCTCGACCAGCACAGCATCAGGGCTCTTATTTCGTCACTGCCTACCCGAAAAGACTTTGAAACCTTCATAAACAGAATGGAGTCCACCCTCTGGAGGGTGGTAGACGAAGTATCGAAACAAGTGCTGGAGGTGGGGACCAGGGTCACAGCCGTAGAGCAAGTGCAGGACTCTTTCTTCAGTGACCCATATCTTCAATCTGGTCCTGGATCGCCCATTAGAGGAAGCTATTGAACTAGAGTTCATAGGGCTCCGGGCCCTAGGGACCCAGACCAGCGGAGGCCCCAAGATATCATCTGTCGTGTGCACTTTTACAAAGTAAAGGAAGAAATCATGAGACTCGCCTGGGCCAAGAAAGGCATTTCTTATGGGGGGTCACAGATCATTTTGTTACCCGATTTGGCGCGACGTACGCAACAAATGAGAAGGATTCTGAAACCACTCCTAGAAAGTGCAAAGCAAGTTGGCGCCACTTACAGATGGGGGCATCCCTTCCATCTTATCATCCAGCTGCGGGGTCGGAGCTTCACACTCCGCTACCACTCACAGCTATCGAAGGCGTTTGAGTTCCTGGGATCCCCCGGAGTGGAACTGGAGGACTGGCTCTCCCCCTCGCTGGGCCCCGCCCGGGCACAGGGGATTGGAGGGCGCGACCCACTACCTCAAAGAAATAGAGGGGTCAGACTTAGAGCTCGCAATGGCGCCAATGACTGGCAGTGATCCAGGCCCTGTCTGACAGGGTTGCTATTGTTCTGGTCCGCTTGGAAACTACACTGATGTTTATGGATCCTCGGTGGTCCTGTGGCCGGCTCGGCTGGGAGTCGGGGGGGCGCTGCTGAGGTATGGGTTGCGCGGAGATTACCACGGTGTGGGCTTTCCGGCTCCGGTTGGCTCGGTGGGGTGCCCCCTCTGCTTCCTGTTGGTTGGTCTCCCGATCACAGACGGCCTTAGTCGGCGGTCGGCCCATAGCTGAAGCTGAACGTTCCTTATTGTTGATGCTACTAACTCCGCTTCCCCCGATTTAATCATAACTACTCGGTTATTCAGTTGACGGAGTGTGGGTGTGGCGGGTGTGATGTCTTTCCCGCACTGGGCTCCCCCTCTGGACTGGGCCTCTGGGGGCTAGGTCCTCAGACCGGCCCCACCTGGCCCGGTCGGGAGCTGGGACCCCATCATTATTGTTCTAAAACCTCCTCAATGTTGATACTGTTTTACATGTTTCCAAGCTTCATGGTGTTTTTAATGTTTCTTATGGTTCATACTGTTAACTCCGCTTTTACTGATTCATATATAATTGCTCGGTCACCTAGTTGACAGAGGGTAGGAGAGACGGGCGCAATGCCGTGTCGGCGGCGGGCTTCCCCCCAGGACGGGACCTCTATGGGGTGCAGTCCTCGGGGCGATTCCCCACGGGCGGGTGGAGGGCGGTGACCTCATTATTTTTATCCTAGAAGTGTATCAAAGTTATGCTGTTTTATCTGTTTTAGGTGTTTAGCAACAATCTAGTCATTTGGGCACTTAGCTGACAAAGTTTAGGAATTATAAGACTAATGTTCTGTTAGTAACGGGCTTATCTCTCGGCCTGGGTCCATATCAGGCCCGGGCCTCAGGATAACCTCTCAGTTCTTGGATGGGGCGCCTTACGTCGGCGGCCACTTTTCCACTTCCCCCATTACATATCCTCCTGAGCTTTCACGTAGGCGTTTGGGATAAGCTTATTCGGAGGGAGCGCGTGAAACGCCTTAGTTCTTGGTGTGTTCTTGATTCTTCTCTTTCCTAGCTCCTAGCTTTCTATAGTCTTTCCCCCCCTCCTTCCTATTTTTCTCTCCTCTCTTCCCCTGCCCTCCCTGTTCTTCCCTTTATCCCTCCATACCCTGACGCTGTTGAATAGACCATGTCAAGTATAACCATTTGTTCCTACAATACGAAGGGTCTAAATGTTCCTGAAAAAAGATCTAAAATCTTCTCTGAGCTCCATAAAAATAGGGTTAAAATAGCTCTGCTATAGGAAACCCACTTTAAGGAGGGTCACATACCGATAATTCGGGACCGCCACTTCTCCTCTTGGATTCACGCGCCAAACCCAGAAGCGAAGTCAAAAGGGGTGTCCATAGCTTTACACAGGTCCCTTCCCCACAAGAATTGATCCTAAAGGCCGATTTATATTTCTGAAACTGACACTGTTCGCGAAGACTTATACGGTAGTGAACGTTTACAGCCCCAATCAGGACCCAGCCCTTTATTGCTGTACACTACTAAAACAGCTAGCTAGCTTTGCAGAGGGCATCATAGTGTGCGGGGGAGATTTTAACTTGCCTCTCAACCCGCTGATTGACACTTCCTCTGGTAGGCCAGGGATCTCGGTTGCGGGGTTTAACCCTTTTGTTGCCAAGCCCGTAACACCTACGTGCTGGCTTGGCTGGGCCTTGAGTGCCAAGCCCGTAGGTGTTACGTGCTTGACTTTCCTCGCTTCTAGTTTAAAAAATAAAAATAAAAAATACTCACCTGACCCCTTGTTGGATCCGGCCGGGTCTCCTCTTTAATTTGGTGCCATCCGATCCCCCGTGGGGGGTCGGATGGCTCCAGGAGAGCCCCCGGAATAGGCCCCCCCCCCCCCCGCTTCTGCAGCAGCAGCTGCTAACCGGAAAAAAAAATGACATTCACTTACCTGTGTGTGTGCTGGCTCCCGCTGTCCCTCCTCTTCACCTGGGGGGCCTCCGATCCCCCCCCAGGACTTACCGATCTTGAGGAGAGAGCCCGGGAGGCTCTCTCCTCTCTCCTTCTCGATGGCGGCCGCCATCTTGCCTCTTGGGGCGGGGCTTATGACGTCATCCCGGCCCCGAACGGGCTTTAGCCTTCTCAGCTTCTCAGATGCCGGTGATCGGCGCTGGGGAAGGAGGTGGCAAAAGATCCTCTGATCTCCTGCCTCCTCCTTCTCTGGATGCCGATCACCGGCATCTGTCAGCTGAGCGTCGAGGGACAAGAGCTTACAATCGAAGGTAAGTACAGTAAAATACTTTTTATTATTGTGTGGTGGTTTTTTTTAACAGTTAACCCTTTGTGAGCTGGTAAGGGGTCCACAAGGCTGGGGGGTGGCAAGTCACCTGCCCTAGCGGGTGACTTGCCATTAACCCCCGCACCCCCATTACCTGCCTCCCCAAAGGCCAGGGGGGGCAGAAGAGCCCGGGCCCACATAGGCTATGTGGGCTCGTAGGCTGCAGGGTGGGGGGGGCCACCAAAGCTGGCCCCCCCCACTCTGTGCCTACAAGCCCCCTTAAAAATCCAGAAAAAAATGGGGTCCCCCTCCCCGGGAAGGGGGACCCTATGTCATTTTTTTTTTAATTAACCCTTTGTGTTCTGTCATCCAGCAGCTATAAAAGGCTTCTGGGCAGGAAAGGGTGTCTACCTATACATATGTGGTATCGCTGTAACCAGGAGAAATTGGGGTTTCTCACGCAATAAGATTTTATGACAAACTTACATTTTTTATTACAAAAAAACTCTACAAATTGTAAAAAAATATTTTTTTTTATTTTTTTTCACACATTTCACCCAAAAATATTGAGAATACACCTAAAAAATACAAACAAGACATTTCATGTTAAAGCCCAGACTCTGTTGAAAAAAACAATATATCATTTTCCTGGGAAATCCCTGGAAATCCTTTCAAAAATGACAGTTGAACATGTGTAGCGCAAAATAGTGAAACATCGTCTGGCAACAGGGAGTGGCAAATGCTGCAGGTAGGCTGGCAGCGAAAGGGTTAAAAAGCTGAAGAAACAATTACTGGAACTGCAATTAGTGGATGTCTGGCGGGCGCTACACAAGAGAGACAAGGATTTCACCTTTTACTCTAATGCCAATAACTCTTACAGCCGTATTGACTATATCCTACTGAGCCATCATGCCATGGCCTGGAACCCAGAGGCGAGTATAGGGAGTATAGTGTGGTCAGACCACGCCCCAATTTTTCTGTCTGTAGATGTGCTGTACCCGAGCAGATGGGATTGGCGTCTAAATGACAATTTACTCAAAGATGAAACTTGTTTAACAGCAGTGCGAGAGAGCATAGGCCACTTCTTAACAGACCACCGCAGTGATGACACACCCCTCCCTGTACAGTGGGAAACGCTTAAATGCGTGATGAGGGGGATCTTTATCCAACATGGTACCAGGCTTAAACGAGAAAGGTCCTCCCTAATAGAAAACACACTTAGTCAAATTAAAACATTGGAGCTCGAGCATAAACAGATGCCTACTAACGAGACCTTGATCAAGCTAGAAAAAGCTAGAGACGACCTAAAGAGCCTGTACAACCAAGTATTCCTGCGGCATAGAGATCGGCTAAAGGGGATATTTTATGAGCACGCCAACAAACCGGGCAAGATGCTGGCAAGATCACTTGACCCTAGGAGCTCCGCCACGTATATCCCCAGCATAAAAATGCGAGGGGAAAACGAGACTTCTAACCCAGCTGAGATAGCGAAGTTCTTTAGGGACTACTACAACACTCTATAATCTGCCGAAGTCTGCTCCAACTGCTGCACGCCTGCCCCCTCGGAGGCAGTCCGGGCATACATAGACAGGACCCCTCTCCCTAGAATCCCGCAGGCAGATGTGGAGTCCCTTGAGGCTCCTTTTGGAACACAGGAGGTGGAGGGGGCAATACGAGGCACCCCGGTGGGAAAGAGCCCAGGACCCGATGGTTATACCCCAAGGTTCTACAAGGTGTTAGGTCCCCTGTTAACCCCCTTTTTGACTAGGGTTTTCAACTCAGTGGGGCAAGACTCCCCCTTCCCGAGACAGTCATTGGCAGCTACGATCGCTGTTATTCCTAAGCCCGGTAAGGATCCCCTCACATGTAGCAGCTACCGCCCGATCTCTCTAATTAATGTAGATATAAAGTTGTTCGACAAAAAAAATAACTTCACGCCTCAGGCCAATCGTTCCTGAACTTGTTCATTTAGACCAGGTGGGATTTGTCCCGGGCAGGGAGGCACGGGACAACACAAATAAATTGTTCACATTGATCTCCTACGTGCGATCTAAAGGGATCCCAGCTTGCCTTCTCTCATGTGACGCAGAGAAGGCGTTTGATAGGGTGAGCTGGGACTTTATGCGTGCCTCTCTGCAACAAATTGGCCTGGGACCGTCCCTCCTAGGTAAGATATTGGCCCTCTATAGAAATCCCTCGGTGAGAACTAATGGTGTGATGTCATCTCCTTTCCCTATGGGCAATGGGACTCGCCAGGGATGCCCACTGTCACCTCTTTTGTATATTCTAACCATGGAGCATCTGGCCATCGCCATACGAAACAACCCGGACATAAAGGGGATAGAGATTGATAACAAGCAATATAAATTGTCTGTATATGCTGATGATTTACTGCTCCACTTAACCTCCCCTACCATCTCCTTTCCATCAGTACTAAAAGAGTTCGAACAATTTGGGTTGGTGAGCAACTTTAAAGTAAATTATACGAAATCGGAAGCCCTTAACCTAACATTACCGACCGGAGAAGTAGACTCAAAAGTAATTTCTCCTTCAAATGGCAGTTGACCGCAATCAAATACCTAGGGATACAGATCCCAAATGACCTAGCTAAAATATACGATCTGAATTACGCTCCTCTGATGAACAAGACGCTTAGCGACCTAAAAAAATATGATAGAAAGTCCTTGTCTTGGTTCGGGCGAATAGGCGTATTAAAAATGGATGTACTGCCCCGTTTTTTATACATGTTTCAAACAGCCCCTATTGTGCCCCCCAACAGCTTTTTTAAGATTCTGAAGTCCACGTCCCTCAAATTCATCTGGGGAGTCTCTAAGCCTCGCATTCGCCATGAAATACTGTCTCGTAGCAAAGCGAAGGGAGGGGTGGGACTACCTGACCTAAAGCTCTACCATGCAGCAGCAGTCCTCATGAGGACATTAGACTGGGCTCACCATGCCTCGAACAAGATTTGGGTCACTGTCGAGAAAGGGTTGTCGCCCCTCTCTCCCTTGGGTGGGACCCCAGCCCAAACGCATTCTTAGAACTTTACCTTTTTTGGCGCAGCACCTTTTCACGGTATGGGAACGATTGACCTCAAAATTCCTGTTAGTCCAACCTCTGACCCCGATTATCGTGAATGCACCCGGTGTGGGGGCTTCATCCTTTTTGGGCTGGCAAGCTGCGTCAGACCCGCGGCTACGGCACATCGTGGGAGAAACGGGTCTACCAACACTGGAAGAGATTAGAGCACGGTGCCCCGGGGTGCGTATGTCATGGCTCCTTCACAGACAGCTGGCTAACTATATATCCTCCCATCGCTTGAATGGTGTGAGGGACTACCCACTGTCTGATCTGGAATGGCTTCTCTCTTCTGTGACGTCTATACCCCACGCCCTCTCCATACTGTACCATACTTTATTGAACAGTATACACTCGGATCCTCCGGGGTACGTAATCAGATGGGAAAAAGAGTTGGATCGGTCCTTCTCAGAAGAAGACCTAACTAAAATGTTTAGCTTGACGCATAAATCGACTGTGGAGGGGGCGGCACAGGAGAGAGGTTTTAAGATTGTTTCAAGATGGTACAGGAGCCCATTCGACATTAATAAATACGCACCCCAGACCTCGAGCAGTTGCTGGCGGTGCCTAGTGGAGGAAGGAGCCATGACTCATATCTGGTGGGGGTGCCCGGCTGTTACATCCTTTTGGGATAAGGTTCTTAGCATATATACAGAGACAACGGGCACCATTGTGAATAACTCACCTCAATTAACCCTCCTCTCCCTAGTGGAAGAGTCTATATCGCAATACAAAAAAGGCTTACTCCCAGATGCGGGAAGTCCCGAGAAGCCCTTTCCTTAGCAGAATGGGTCGTGGAGCTAGAGCGTATTAGACGTATGGAAGAGCTCATTCTTAGCGATAAGGGCCTGGTAGAAAAGTACGCCATGACCTGGGCTTGCTGGATCGATCTTCGGGACTCAGACCATTTCCGAACATTGATTGAGTGATCTCGGGGGCACAGAAAGTCATTTGACCGTACCTTGGCCAGTTATGAGGTAGGATTTTTGTGGCAAAACGGAGCTATATATCCGACACAGCTAAGGGCACTTCCTTCCCCCCTCTTCCTTCCCCCCTCTTCCTTCCCCCCTCTTCCTTCCCCCCTCTTTTTTTTCTCCACTTCCCTCTTCGCTACTCTTCTCCTCTTCCTTTTTCCTTTCCTCCTTCTTGTCTATAGGTTTTTTTTTCTTAATCTTGTCTGGCGTTCTGATTACTGTTGCATTTAGTTGCATCCTCTTTGATAAACTGGGGCAATATGGTGGTAGTAGGCAGATTTGCAGGCATAAGTGAAATACTGTGGCAGTGGACGGAGCTGATGTAATGTTGAACTGATGGATGTAACATTGTTCTATATATGAAACTCTGTATGTGTTTATGTTTCTTCTTTTATTTTATTTGATCTTTCTCAATAAAAACAGATTAAACTTAAAAATGAATTTAGACTTAACTCCTCCAAGGCTGCTGAGATAAACAAATAATTAGAAAAAGTCCCTTGGTGCTTCTTGGTCAAGAAAAAACTAACATGATGGCCTATGCGTTGAATCTTAACTCAAAACAAAAAATTGCATAGGTCCTATGGTTTTCCTTGTTCATCAAAAAATTAGCATGCAGGCCCATAGTGCTCCTTGCTATAGCAAATAATTAGCGTGAGCCCCGTTTGCTTTCCGCTTAATTAAATAAGACATAAGGCTTTGTAGTTTAAAAAAATCATTAAAATGATCCTCATAAGGTTTCTGGGATAAAGAAATAATTAGCATAATTCCCATAGTGCCCCTTGGTAATCAAATAATTTGCATGAATGCCCAGTGTGCTCTTTGCTACTACAAATTGCATGAGCCCACTTGTGTTTTTTTGGCTTCACTAAGTAATTACAAATTTGCCCTGTAAAGCGTCTTGGTTCAACAAATCATACAAATGAGCCCTCTAGGCTAAAATGTCTTTACAGGTTTTATTGGCGATAATTAGCTTGATGACACATAGTGCTCCTTGTCTCAAAAAATAATAGCCATTATCCCCTTTTTTGCTTCAAAAATGAATTTACATTTAGCTCCTCCAAGGCTGCTGAGACAAAGAAATAATTCACAAAAGGCACTTGGTGCTCCTTGGTCAACAAATAATTAACATGAAGGCCCATGCGCTACTTCTTGTCACAAAATAAAATTTTGCATAGGCTCTATGGTGTTCCTTGTTCAACAGAAAATTAGCATGAAGGCCCATAGCGCTCTTTGGTGAAAGTTCATCATTGCCAAAATAACCAGTGAGCATGAGATCTTTATCAAAGAACGCAACAGACCAGATACAGATTTTGTGGGTGATAATTAGCTTTATTGAACAGAGTGCTCCTTGTCTCAACAAATAACAACCATTAACCCCATTTCTGGTTCAATTATTAATGAAGACTTAGCTCCTCCAAAGCTGCTAAGATAAACAAATAATTAGAAAAAGTCACTTGGTGCTTTTTTGTCAACAAAGAATTAACATGATGGACCATGCGCTGTTTCTTGCCTCAAAACAAAAATTTGCATAGGTCAATGGTTTTCCTTGTTCATCAAAAGATTAGCATGAAGGCCCATAGTACTCTTTGTTATAGCAAGTAATTAGCACGAGCCCTTTTGCTTCAAAAATTTATTTAGACTTAGCTCCTCCAAGGCTACTGAGATAAACAAATAATTAGAAAAAGTCTCATGGTGCAATTTGGTCAAGAAAGATTTAACATGATCGTCCATGCGCTTCTTCTTAAGTCAAAACAAAAATTTGCATAGGTCCTATGGTTTTCCTTGTTCATCAAAAAATTAGCATGCAGACCCATAGTGCTCCTTGCTATAGCAAATAATTAGCGTGAACTCTGTTTGCTTTCCGCTTCATGAAATAAGACGTAAGGCTTTGTAGTTTAAAAATATAATTAAAATGATCCTCATAAGGTTTCTGGGATAAAGAAATAATTAGCATATTTCCCATGCCATCAAATAATTTGCATGATGTCCCAGAGTGCTCTTTACTACTACAAACAGTGGAGTCGGCTTGTGTTTTTTGGCTTCACCAAGTAATTACAAATTTACCCTGTAAGGCGTCTTGGTTCAACAAGTCATACAAATGAGCCCTCTAGGGCTTTGGGGGTCAACAAGTAATTAGTAAAATTCCTTTACAGACTTTATGGGCGATAATTAGCTTGATGACACATAGTGCTCCTTGTCTCAAAAAATAATAGCTATTATCCCCTTTTTTGCATCAAAAATGAATTTAGATTTAGCTCCTCCAAGGCTGCTGAGATAAAGAAATAATTCACAAAAGACACTTGGTGCTCCTTGGTCAACAAAAAATTAGCATGAAGGCCCATGCGCTACTTCTTGTCACAAAAGAAAATTTTGCATAGGTTCTATGGTGTTCCTTGTTCAACAAAAAATTAGCATGAAGACCCCTAGCGCTCTTTGGTGAAAGTTTATCATTGCCAAAATAACCAGTGAGCATGAGATCTTTATTAGAGATGAGCGAACTTTTGAAAAATTCGATTCAACTGATTCGCCGAATTTTCCGACAAAAATCGTTTCGGCACGAATTTATTCGCGACGAATCGCTATTAAAAATGGCTATTTCTGAGCTTTCTAGAGTCTCAATAGGGTTGTAAACCATTGGTTGAAAGAGATACTGGAGTTGGCAGCAGGAGCCCAAAAATTGGATGGGGGCGTGGCTTGGACGCTGAGGAAGATGGCTGCTTGAGGAGAGAGCTCTGTCTCAGATCACACTACCAGCTAAGGTCAAGCTTCTAAATTGCATCATGGGGAAGTCAAACAGAAGCACAACAACTGCCAGACCTGCTGGAGACAATAGCTCGCAGAATAGCAGAAATATACCAGACATTTTCAGGTCTCAAAGAGGCACAGAGGAGAGCACACTAGAATCCAATATGGCCCCCACAGGCCCTCCAGCCTCCTCACATGGCTCTGAGGAATCCTCACAGAGGAGCTTACACACTGCTGAACTTCTGGCAATTATGAGCAGACTACCCACTAAGGAAGAACTGGCTCAGAACACAGCAGATATCAAAAGGACCATCGCTTCTGCTGTGGCAGACATTAAGCAAGATATTAAGGGCCTGACACAAAGGATTGAAACTCTGGAGAAAAAGGAACAGACCCATCATCGTATTGCTTCCTGCCTTAACAAAATAGTTTGGTCTCATAATAGACACATTTTGGACATGCACCGTAAAATGGAGGACCTTGACAATCGAGGGAGGAGGTCTAATCTGAGAATTCGCGGCATACCAGAAAGCGTGAGCAACGACCAAATCCCAGAGGCTTTGAGATCTATATTCAACTCTCTGCTGGAGTGTCCTCCAGAATCTCCAGTAGAATTCGAGCGAGCCCACAGAGCTCTGCGTCCGATGAGCCAAACGGACTCTCAGCCTCGAGATGTAGTGTGCTGCCTAACCAGCTTCACCCTGAAGGAGGAAATCTTAAGCAGAGCCCGTCGCCGGGACGAAATTTTCTTCAATAACCAGCACATTGAGATCTATCAGGACTTATCCCCAATTACTCTGCAGCAGAGACGCGCGCTGCGCCCTCTACTTCAGGTTTTACGAAATAAAGGCTTACCTTATAGCTGGAGATTCCCTTTTGGCCTTAGTGTCATGAAAGATGGTCGCTCCCACTCACTCAGGTCTCCTGAGGACCTCCCACGTTTTTGTAGGGGGCTGCATATTCAAGAGGTATCAGCTCCTGAGTGGTTAAGTGACTTCTGGATCCCGGACGCTATGTGCATCGATGAGCAGGTGGAGGAGAGCCCTCAGCGTGATTCTATAGAAAGGAGAATGGATCCTTGCAGACAGGCTCCCAGGAGCCCAGCACAGCTGCTGGCTGAGGAGGATTGATTACTTGATGGTCCATCTACTACACTGGGTCAGCATGGAGGCTTCTTCTACGTGGAGTTCCTTTTGTTTTTTCCTTGCTCTGCATGATTGGTTTCATTTTCACTTCCTTCCTGCTGGATACGAGGTGACCACACCAGGGAGTGTAAGCTTTTTTTCTTCTGCTGCCAGTTCCTAAGACTACAGTGAGGTTAGTTTCACTTTCTATCTGCCTAGATAATGGGCTGAACTCTGCATGGAATGTAGACTCTACAGCAACCTGATGGGACTCCTGCTGATATTCCTACAGACACTGAGCTGGACATTGATTAGAGTGTAAGCTCCTTTATTTTGCTGGAATCATTTGGATCTCTCACTGAGGAGCTGCTGGACAGTGTGAGGTTTGCTGCACTATTAATGCCTTTTTGTTGTATGTATTTTGTTCTCAGAAGTATAGAGAATTGTACTGAATAATAACCCTGCTTGGCTCGGTATTGTATATATGTGTATATGTTATGCCATGTTTAGTTTTGTTTTTTTCTTGTGGTTCCTCTACCCTTGCCTGCCCTTCCATGGCAAGATACTGAGTTGGATTTGTTTAGAGAGTAAGCTCCTTTATTTTTCTGCAATCGGCTGGATCTTTCGCGGTGGAGCTGCTGGACAGGGTGAGGCTCTCTTCACTATTAATCGCTGTATTCAGTTTTAATAGTATGAAGACACTGAATAATAACCTTGTGTTTCCCAGCTTGGTACTAATCCTGTCCCCTTAACTCACCAGCCTGCGCAGGCTTAATGTTCAGAGGTCTGGATTGGTTGAGCTACGCAAGCTAAGATATGTTTTGCCATGTTTTTTGTTTGTTCCTGTGTTTCCTTTTCTTTTGCCTGCCTAGATGGTGATCTGGGTTTGCAAGATGTGAGTTTATTCATTGGTCAGCAGTAGGTGTATTTGACTGCTGGGTTTAAAGCATTACATTACAGTTTGGTTTAAGTGCATGCATAGTTACAAGACGTCGCACAATTGTGGCAGACATACAGTAGGTGATAACACATGTCTGCATTCCCTTGCTAGTGAGGCTGGCCTCTCCTGGGTGGCGGGTTTCCCCAGTTGTGTGGGAGCCGGCTTTCCCGGTGGGTGGACAGCGCTCATGTGGGTGCAGACAATGCTTTACAGTTTTCGCCGGCTTTATGGTTGCCTGCTTTTTGCTTTGGGATCCCTTGGACCTCGGCCCACTGGCGGCCTGGTTTTGCGGGTCCGCGCGTGGATGTGACAGCTGGTGCTTGGCAGAGCTATGGATGGCTTTGTGAAATGTTGTTGCACCTGTGCATCTGCGTGGTGGTCTGCGGGGCCTGGGCGTCTTGGTGTGCCTTGGGGGGAGAGGAGTGGCCCCTCGCCCTACATACTCAGCAGGCAGTCTAGGCGTCTTGCCTTTGATGACCGTGGGGAATTCCCTTAACTCAGATCCATAGGCTATATGGGAGGGGTGGTCTGGGACAGACCTCCAGTTGTGTCCTAAAGTAAGGTACACTCATTTGATCATCTATTCATCCTTCCACGACCCCCCAAGGAAGGTAGACCCATTAACAGAAGTTGGGGGGCTTAAGGTGAATCTCCCAACATACCTCGGATCCGTTGAAGGAAAGGGGAGGTAACTGTTTTGTCTGAAGGGTGCCTACTCGAAGTGGCTCTTTGCTGGTGGTTATCCTAATTGGGTGGTTACCTGGGTTAACAGACTCTCGTGTCCCAGGAAATCCACTTTTAAGCCTTTTGGCCGGACGGCCAGGGGGTCTCTTTTTGTTATCACTCTATATTTCCTACTATCTTCTTTCTCTTCCTTCTATCCTAATTGTGTTTTTTTTTTTTTTTAATTATCCCCCCCCCCCCCTCCCGCAGTTCAAACCGACAAAAAATTACTTTCACTTTCAATATACGAACCAGCTCTGCATCTGTTTTGTTTGGTCTTATTCATCTGCTACAGCCTTCTTAATGAGTTCACAGGCTAACATGCTGTTGAACACAATTACCTTCAATATGAAGGGACTGAACATCCCAGAGAAAAGACATACTTTATTAGGGTTTCTTAAAAAACACAAGACACATGTAGCTTTCCTACAAGAAACACATTTCAAGCTTGGCAAAATGCCTCGGCTCCATAATAAACATTACCCACTTCACTACTTTGCCGCATCTCCAGTCAACAAAACCAAAGGCGTTTCGATCTTAATCAGCAGCTCTGTTCCCTTTGAGTTCATGGAAGAGGTTAAAGATAGTGAAGGTAGATTCCTCTTTCTTAAAGGGAGAGTCCGAGACACAGTAGTCACATTAGCGAGTGTCTATTGCCCTAACAAAGCACAGACTAAGTTCATTACGCAAGTTCTTAGGAAGTTGACGGACTTTCAGGAGGGCCTTTTGATACTGGGAGGAGATATAAATTGTGTATTAAATCCCACAGTTGACACGTCAGATTCCAGATCTGCGATACCATTTAAGGATATTAAGCGGCTGAATTTGGCATTGCATGACCTAGGTCTGGTGAACACTTGGAGGCTAGCTAACCCGGACGCTCGAGACTATACCTTTTTCTCTCCAATGCATTCTAAGTACTCTAGGTTGGACTACCTCTTTTTGAAACACCAAGACTTGGATAAGATTAGAGGCTCAGCGATAGGGCAGATCACAATATCTGATCATGCCCCAGTGTTTCTATCCATAGAATTACCGGTTGTCCGTGTCGGTGACTGGAACTGGAAGCTGAACCCAGGCCTACTCAAGGACACCGTGGTCCAACACAGGGTCAGGGAAGGTATTACAAACTATTTCCTAGAGAATGCCATGGATGAGGTGGATGCAATGACTGTCTGGGAAGCACATAAGTGTACTATCAGAGGGGTACTGGTTGGGGAAGGGGCACGGCTGAAAAAAGAGCGCCAAAGCAAAATCAATATGCTGTCGGAGGCTATCAAAAAGCTCGAAACACTTCATAAGAAATCATTGTCCGACGGCATACTTGGGGAGCTCATCCAAAAGCGCAAAGACCTAGGAGATGCATTGAACCTTAAAGCTAGGAGGGTCTTTGCTTACCGTAATAATCTTTATTATGAATATGGCAACAAAAGTGGGCATATGATGGCTAGATATATCAACTCACAGAAAATGAGGGTTCAAATAGGGGCTGTTAGAGATGGTGCTGGAGTAATGCATCAAACGCCTAAGGCTATAGCTGCTCAATTCAGAAAGTATTATGAGAACTTGTATAATCTACCTAATGCTAACTGGGCTACTTCACATAGGGAGATAGTCCGAGATTACTTAATTAAGTCAGGTATGCCGACCCTGACAGGAGAAGAGATTGAGGACCTAGACAACCCAATTTCTCTAGAAGAAGCAGCTCGTGCCCTCAAAGCCACTAAGCCTGGAAAGGCGCCGGGACCAGATGGATTCATCTCAATGTATTATAAAACATTCCCTTCCCTCTTACCACACTTTGTTAAAGCATTTAACACAACTTCTGACACTGGTATGCTTTCCAAAAACCTTCTTGAAGCTCATGTTGTGGTTATACATAAAGAAAACAAAGAGCCCATATACTGTCAAAATTATAGGCCTATTTCTTTGCTTAATAATGATGTGAAGCTCTATGCAACGATTCTTGCAGAAAGGCTCAAGGTATACTTACCCAAATGGATAGCTCAGGATCAAGTGGGCTTCATACCAGGGAGAGAAGCGAGAGATAATGTCATTAAAGCTGTGAATATGCACTATTGGACAAGAAAGAAGGGGGTTGGCACGCTCTTTCTTTCGACTGATGCTGAAAAAGCATTTGATAGGGTGGCTTGGCCCTGGATAAGGGCAATTTTTGAGTACATGGGATTTGGTCAATCAATGACGAATAGAATCCTGGCGCTGTATTCTTTCCCATCAGCAAGAGTAAGAACTAACAATGTACTCTCTGAAGCTTTCGATATTAAAAATGGCACTCAACAAGGGTGCCCTTTGTCCCCTCTGATCTTTGCCCTGTCCCTAGAGCCATTCTTATTACATGTGAAAAACAACCCCGACATAGCGGAAGTGCAAGTGGGTGAGAAGGAGTATAAAGTCGCCGCTTTTGCAGATGACATGCTGTTTTTTGTGTCAAGACCAGCTACTTCTCTTCCAAATCTGCTCAAAGAGTTTGAACAGTATGGTAACATAGCAAATCTGAAAATTAATTATAATAAACCAATGGTTCTGAACATCAACTTAGCAGTGAATGAGGCTCAGAACCCCCAGCAATCATTTCCATTTGTATGGGAAACCAAAAGCATTAAATATCTTGGCATTTTTCTCCCCCATAGGTGGGCTGACGCATTTGCCCTTAATTATATAAATCTCTGGAACACAATCAAGGGAGATCTTAAGAGATGGCACACTCTTAGGTTATCTTGGTTTGGCCGCATAGCGGTAATAAAGATGAATATGCTTCCGAGAATACTCTATGTCATGCAGTGCCTTCCAATTGAACTGCCAAGTGGGTTTCTCAAAGACATTAAAAGGCATATGACGGCCTTTATATGGGCACACAAGCATCCCAGAGTGCTTTGGAGCTCTTACAGCCACAAAGGAACAAGGGGATATGAATGCTCCGAATGTAGACCTGTACTACAAAGCGGTACACCTCTCAAGGGTGGTGGACTGGAATATCAATGGGAGGAGAAAGGAGTGGGTTGAAATTGAAAGGACAATGTATGATGGCTTCTTACAGTTTACTTGCTGGTCTGGATGGAAAAGGCGAGTGGGGGTGTTCTCGGATCACCCGCTTATCCCTCAGACTTTGAAGACAGTTTCTCGAATCTTTGCCTCTCGTCTGGACATTTCCTCCACAATGGGCCCCCTAACCGCTATACATGGCAATCCAGACTTTATACCCGGGCTTACTAAAAATTTCCTGGGCAGGTAGGGTGAACCGCCAACACCATTAGCTCACCAGTTCTTTGCAGATGGTAATTTTAGGTCTCGAGCAGAAGTGTCAAAAGAATACCATCCTGACCTCCCATTCTGGGTGTATTTTCAAATTAGACATTATCTGACCGGTAGGGACATGGTAGCTAAAGTCTCTAGAATCCCATCCCAGTATGAAAAAACCTGCCTTGGACAAGGCCGACGAGATCATTTGCTATCTTGGAACTATAAACTACTTCTAGGGGAGAATGCTCTATCTTGCAGCAATAGTTGGAAAGGAAATTGGGAGTTAGATCTGGACCTCTCACTTTCTGAAGAAGAATGGAGTAAGATACTCATGCTAACACATAGAGGGTCTATCAGTAGCTCAATTCAAGAGACAAATTTTAAGCTATTGATACGGTGGTATAGAACACCTTGGGATTTACACAAGATGTATCCTTCGATTTCGGAGGCTTGCTGGAGATGCGGCGCAGACAGAGGGGACCTTTTCCATATTTGGTGGACCTGCCCTGCAATCCAGAAATTTTGGAAGGAAGTGCATAATTATATTGGCGTTATACTAGAGTCGAATTATGACATGACACCCTCCTTATACCTACTGCATCACTCTAAATCATCAGCTAGTAAGCATAAGAATTTAGTGCAACTTCACCTTATTAATGCTGCAAAAGTTGTTATACCTAGACATTGGATGTCTCGAAATCTCGACCAGTTCCTACCATCATGGAATGGATATCCCAAGTTAACTTTATTGAGGAGATGGAGGAGATTGTGTATTCCAGGCAGGATAAGATGCAGAAATTTTGTCAGATTTGGCAGCCTTGGTTGGCTTTCAAAGGTACTACCCACTACCAAACAGGCTTGAGCATTTGAAGTCTTATAAATGGTATAGTATGCGATTCAGAGTGACCCCCACCCTTTTCTCCCCTCCTTTTTTTTTCTTGCCCCCTAGCCATATTTTTCTTTCTCACTCTCTCTCTCTCTCTCTCTCTTTTCCGTACATTCACTTCTACACCCTTGTCTAATCTTTTCTCTCAAGTTGGTAACATTATTAATCAAGGCTCTTGTGTAACTACTGAGTATTGCTATTAGGCTATACAAGAGTTTATATGTTGTTAGTTTGGGCAGGAAAGCAAGATGGTCAGGATGCATATTTCATTTTGTAAAATACCTATGTCAATTCTGGGACTGAATTGGTTCTGGAGCTACTGTCACTTTTGTGTGTAATGTAATAGCATCCTATCATGTAAATGAGATGTTTTAGGCATGTAATGTAACACCAACCTGTACTTGAGAGCCATTAAATAAAAATTTGTTTGAAAACAAAAATTGGATGAATCACACCCTGGAGTTGCAAGCAGCAGCAGCAGCCCAAACATAGCTTGAAAGAGACACTTGAGTTGGCAGCAGGAGCCCAAAAATTGGATGAATCACACCCTGGAGTTGCAAGCAGCAGCAGCAGCCCAAACATTGGCTGAAAGAGACACTTGAGTTGGCAGCAGCAGGAGCCCAAAAATTCACTGACACACCCTGGAGTTCGCAGCAGCAGCAGCAGGAACCTAGAAATTGGCTGGAAGGCACCCTGAAGTTGGCAGCAGCATAAGCAGGAGCCCAAACATTGCTTGAAAGACACCTTGGAGTTGTCAGCAGCAGCAGCAGGAGGCCACAAATTGGCTGAGAGAGACACTGGAGTTGGCAGCAGGAGCCCAAAAATTGGATGAATCACCCCCTGGAGTTGCAAGCAGCAGCAGCAGGAGCCCAAACATTGGCTGAAAGAGACACCGGAGTTGGCAGCAGGAGCCCAAAAATTGGATGAATCACACCCTGGAGTTGCAAGCAGCAGCAGCAGCCCAAACATTGCTTTAAAGAGACACTTGAGTTGGCAGCAGCAGGAGCCCAAAAATTGACTGACACACACTGGAGTTGGCAGCAGTAGCAGCCCAAACATAGCTTGAAAGAGACACTGGAGTTGGCAGCAGGAGCCCAAAAATTGGATGAATCACACCCTGGAGTTGCAAGCAGCAGCAGGAGCCCAAACATTGCTTGAAAGAGACACTGGAGTTGGCAGCAGGAGCCCAAAAATTGGATGAATCACACCCTGGAGTTGCAAGCAGCAACAGCAGCCCAAACATAGCTTGAAAGACACACTGGAGTTGGCAGCAGGAGCCCAAAAATTGGATGAATCACACCCTGGAGTTGCAAGCAGCAGCAGCAGACCAAACATTGCTTTAAAGAGACACTTGAGTTGGCAGCAGCAGGAGCCCAAAAATTGACTGACACACCCTGGAGTTGGCAGCAGCAGCAGCCCAAACATAGCTTGAAAGAGACACTGGAGTTGGCAGCAGGAGCCCAAAAATTGGATGAATCACACCCTGGAGTTGCAAGCAGCAGCAGGAGCCCAAACATTGCTTGAAAGAGACACTGGAGTTGGCAGCAGGAGCCCAAAAATTGGATGAATCACACCCTGGAGTTGCAAGCAGCAGCAGGAGCCCAACATTGGCTGAAAGAGACACTGGAGTTGGCAGCAGGAGCCCAAAAATTGGATGAATCACACCCTGGAGTTGCAAGCAGCAGGAGCCCAAACATAGCTTGAAAGACACACTGGAGTTGGCTTCAGGAGCCCAAAAATTGGATGAATCACACCCTGGAGTTGCAAGCAGCAGCAGCAGCAGGAGCCCAACATTGACTGAAAGGCACACCCTGAAGTTGGCATCAGCAGGAGGCCAAAAATTGGTTGGAAGGCACACCCTGAAGTTGGCATCAGCAGGAGCCCAAAAATTGGCCTAAAGACATAAATATGTTTTGCACCATTTGGAAAGTGTAAAACGTGGCACCATGCTGAATCTAGTCGCATGCATCAGGCATTGGTGGGTGGAAATCCTGGCTGATCCATCCCTGATTCATTTTGACAAAGGTGAGTCTCTCCACATTTTTAGTTGACAGACGAGTTCTCCGCGCCGTAACTATGGCCCCCGCCGCACTAAACACGCGCTCAGATGGCACGCTACTTGCCGGGCAGGACAGCTTTTCCAGGGCAAACTCTGCTAGTTGCGGCCACAAGCCAAGTTTGGCTGCCCAGAAGTCCAGCAGATCCTCAAGGTGTGTTGGCATGGTCATGTCAAGGTATGACATGACCTGCTGGTTCAGGTCCTGCTCCAGGTCTTCCTGCTGCTCATGAGTAGCCTCACTATGCGGGTGTAGAAAGCTACTCATTAGCGACTGAAGACTGAGGCTGCTGCTGATGGAGCTGCTGCTGCTGCTCCTGCCAACCCCCCCAGCAGCCATGGCAGTGGAAGGTGAGCGCAGAGGTCCCCTCGAGTCAGACCTGCGAGAGTATGGACCATGGCGCAGATAGGCATCGGCCAACTGGCTATGTAGAATGTCTTTGTAGTAGTTCAGTTTGTCCTCCCTCTCGGCGGGTTTAAAAAATGCCCCCATTTTGTGCCGGAAGCGAGGGTCCAATAAGGTGGACAGCCAGAAGTCATCCCACCGACAAATGGAAACAATTCTGAGGTCACTACGCAAGCATGTGAGCATGCTTCCTGCCATTTGCGCAAGTGACTCGGATGGACTACCTGTCTCCATCTCCACTGCATACTGCCACGGTGTGTCCGGGTCCTCTGTCTCGCCTTCCTCAAAACCCTCTAGCTCCTCTGGCTGCTCCTGCTCCTCCTCTCCTGTCCGCTGACTAGATAAACCAGCCATTTCGCCAAGCCTAAACTGTGCTTCACTGTGCCCCTTCTCCTCCTCTTCCTCCTCCTCCTCCAGTTCAGCTCCAACGGGGTTCATGTGGCCGTAAGATGTAGACGCCATGTCTCCAGTGCCCTGACCAGCCATGGTTTCCAACATGTGCTGTAGTGCATGAAGCAGTGGAATCACGCCGTTCATCCCGTAATCCTGCCGACTGACAAATAAAGTGGCTTCCTCAAAGGGCCTGAGCAAACGGCAGGTGTCACGTATGAGCTGCCACTGGTTGACATTGAAGTTACACAGGGGAGTCCCCCTATCCGCTTGGATAATCAGGAAATCCGTCATGGCTTTTCTCTGTTCATATAATCGGTCTAACATGTGAAGGGTAGAATTCCATCGGGTGGAAACATCGCAAATCGGACTATGTTGGGGGATACCGTTCTGACACTGTAGCTCAAGAAGGGTGTGTTTGGCGGTGTATGAGTGGCTGAAGTGCATGCAAAGTTTCCTTGAAGTTGTTAGGATTAGAGATGAGCGAGTAGTGAAATATTCGAAATTTCGAATTTCGATTCGAATAGACCGCGTTACTCGACTACTCGACCGATTATCGAATCCCATTATAGTCTATGGGAAAAAAATGCTCGCCACTTGGAAATCTCAATTCGACCACTTGAAGGTCACCAAGTCCACCCTGAAACATCAGAAAATGATGCCAACACTGCTGGAATGTCTGGGTGCATATAACGCGCCCAAGTCGCACTATTACGCCACTATAACAGCCACTCAACAATACACTCCAAACACAATATAACTTCTACGTAAAGTGAGACAAGACAAGGAAACCTTCTTTCCTCTACATTGCCATGGACCCCAAGCCAAACTGTACAAAAAAGAACAAAATTCTGCACCCCTTAAAATCACGTTGCCTATGACAACCACAGATGGCATAGGCAAGGGGGAAAACAAATAGACCCCACCCCTAATTGTCATTGTGTGTGTGTGTGTGTGTGTGTGAGATGTGGTCAGACATGTCCTCTTGTGTCATTGTGTCACCCCAGCAGTAAGGGAAGCTTAAAGGAGGAGGTTTGTTACAGTTTGTCACCCCAGCAGTAAGGGAAGCTTACATGAGGAGGTTTGTTACAGTGTGTCACCCCAGCAGTCAGGGAAGCTTACAGGAGGAGGTTTGTTACAGTGTGTTACCCCAGCAGTAAGGGAAGCTTACAGGAGGAGGTTTGTTACATTGTGTCACCCCAGCAGTAAGGGAAGCTTACAGGAGGAGGTTTGTTACAGTGTGTCACCCCAGCAGTAAGGGAAGCTTACAGGAGGAGGTTTGTTACATTGTGTCACCCCAGCAGTAAGGGAAGCTTACAGGAGGAGGTTTGTTACAGTGTGTCACCCCAGCAGTAAGGGAAGCTTACAGGAGGAGGTTTGTTACAGTGTGTCACCCCAGCAGTAAGGGAAGCTTAAAGGAGGAGGTTTGTTACAGTGTGTCACCCCAGCAGTAAGGGAAGCTTACAGGAGGAGGTTTGTTACATTGTGTCACCCCAGCAGTAAGGGAAGCTTACAGGAGGAGGTTTGTTACAGTGTGTCACCCCAGCAGTAAGGGAAGCTTAAAGGAGGAGGTTTGTTACAGTGTGTCACCCCAGCAGTAAGGGAAGCTTACAGGAGGAGGTTTGTTACAGTGTGTCACCCCAGCAGTAAGGGAAGCTTAAAGGAGGAGGTTTGTTACAGTGTGTCACCCCAGCAGTAAGGGAAGCTTACAGGAGGAGGTTTGTTACAGTGTGTCACCCCAGCAGTAAGGGAAGCTTACAGGAGGAGGTTTGTTACAGTGTGTTACCCCAGCAGTAAGGGAAGCTTACAGGAGGAGGTTTGTTACAGTGTGTCACCCCAGCAGTCAGGGAAGCTTACAGGAGGAGGTTTGTTACAGTGTGTTACCCCAGCAGTAAGGGAAGCTTACAGGAGGAGGTTTGTTACATTGTGTCACCCCAGCAGTAAGGGAAGCTTACAGGAGGAGGTTTGTTACATTGTGTCACCCCAGCAGTAAGGGAAGCTTAAAGGAGGAGGTTTGTTACAGTGTGTCACCCCAGCAGTAAGGGAAGCTTACAGGAGGAGGTTTGTTACAGTGTGTCACCCCAGCAGTCAGGGAAGCTTACAGGAGGAGGTTTGTTACAGTGTGTTACCCCAGCAGTAAGGGAAGCTTAGAGCTTAGACCTCTTAAAAATTGTCTTGAAAATTGTATTAAGGCCCAAGAGCTGATACCTCTTAAAAATTGTGTGGAGTCCCAAGAGCTGAGACCTCTTAAAAATTGTGTGGAGGCCCAAGAGCTGAGACCTCTCAAACATTGTGTGGAGTCCCAAGAGCTGAGACCTCTTAAAAATTGTGTGGAGGCCCAAGAGCTGAGACCTCTCAAACATTGTGTGGAGTCCCAAGAGCTGAGACCTCTTAAAAATTGTGTGGAGGCCCAAGAGCTGAGACCTCTTAAAAATTGTGTGGAGTCCCAAGAGCTGAGACCTCTTAAAAATTGTGTGGAGGCCCAAGAGCTGAGACCTCTCAAACATTGTGTGGAGTCCCAAGAGCTGAGACCTCTTAAAAATTGTGTGGAGGCCCAAGAGCTGAGACCTCTTAAAAATTGTGTGGAGGCCCAAGAGCTGAGACTTCTCAAACATTGTGTGGAGTCCCAAGAGCTGAGACCTCTTAAAAATTGTGTGGAGGCCCAAGAGCTGAGACCTCTTAAAAATTGTGTGGAGTCCCAAGAGCTGAGACCTCTTAAAAATTGTGTGGAGGCCCAAGAGCTGAGACCTCTCAAACATTGTGTGGAGTCCCAAGAGCTGAGACCTCTTAAAAATTGTGTGGAGGCCCAAGAGCTGAGACCTCTTAAAAATTGTGTGGAGGCCCAAGAGCTGAGACCTCTCAAACATTGTGTGGAGGCCCAAGAGCTGAGACCTCTTAAAAATTGTGTGGAGGCCCAAGAGCTGAGACCTCTTAAAAATTGATTGTATTAAGCCCAAGAGGTGAGCCATAATTTTTTTATTAATACAGCAATTCTACGGCGGTTAAGGAGGAGGAGGAGGAAATGGCACTTCATACAGATGGCACTTCACTCTTGGCTGCTTTCCACTGTTGTACAAGCAAAGTCCGGGTCAATCCACTTGCTGTTCATTTTGATTAGCGTCAGCCTGTCGGCACTGTCGGTTGACAGGCGGCTGCGCTTATCGGTTATAATGCCCCCGGCTGCGCTGAACACCCTTTCTGATAGCACGCTGGCGGCAGGGCAGGCAAGCACCTCCAAGGCGTACAGGGACAGTTCCAGCCACGTGTCCAACTTGGAGACCCAGTAAGTGTAGGGCGCCGAGGGATCGGGGAGGACAGGGGTGTGGTCTGCCAGGTAGTCCCGCAACATCCGCCGATACTTGTCCCTCCTGCTGATAGCGGGCCCCGCAGTGATGGAAGTTGCACGAGGGGGTGACATGAACGTGTCCCACACCTTGGAGAGTGTTCCCCTGGTGGCTGTGGGCCTGATCGATGTTGTCAGACTCTGGGAGACACTCTCCTCTCTGCCGCCAGCGATGGTGGGTGGGAAAATCTGCATCATGTTCTGCACGAGTTCCCTCTGGTATTCCAGTAATCGATTCGTCCTCTCCTCTACCGGAATAAAAGAGGAGAAGTTATCTTTATACCGGGGTTCCAGGAGTGCGAAGACCCAGTATAGTTTGTTCTCCAATATCCGGACAACACGTATGTCCCGGGAAAAGCAGCCCAGCATGAAGTCAGCCATGTGTGCCAGACTCTGAGTAGGCATGACGTCACTGCCCCCACCAGAAGGATCATTTTCCATTTCCTCCTCTTCCTCCTCCTCTCCGCCCCATCCGCGCTGAACCAATGGGACGCACACAGCCTGACTGCTACCCTCGCCGCCAGCATCCTCTTCCACAGCCACCTCCACGTTGTCCTCCTCCTCCTCATCCTCCTCCTCCTGCAACTGCCACCGAGCAGCAGACAAAAGTGTGGTCTGACTGTCTACCTGCGTTGCGTCTCCTCCTACCCCCGTCTCCTCTGTGTGCAATGCGTTCTCCCTTATTGCGATGAGCGATTCTTTAAGGACGCATAGGAGCGGGATGGTTACGCTCACTATAGCGTCCTCGCTGCTGACCTTCTTAGTGGACTCCTCAAAGATACGCAATACATCGCATATGTCTGCCATCCATGGCCACTCGTGGTTGGCAAACTGAGGGAGCTGAGTTGGATGCACGCGTGGATGCATCATCTGGTACTCCATCAATGCTCTCTGCTGCTCACACACCCTGGCCAACATGCAATAGGTGGAATTCCAGCGAGTGGGCAGGTCGCACAACAGCCGATGTTGAGGCAAATGGAGGCGTTGCTGGATTTTTTTAAGCTAGCAGCAGCTACAGTTGACTTCCGAAAGTGAGCGCACAAGCGCCGCATTTTCACCAGTAGCTTTGCCAGGTTGGGGTAAGTCTTTAGAAACTTTTGTACTACCAAATTAAAAACGTGGGCCAGGCATGGTACGTGATTGAGTTCTGCAAGCTCCAGAGCCGCCACCAGGTTACGGCCGTTATCGCACACGACCATGCCTGGTCCTAGCTGCAGCGGCGACAGCCACATCTCTGTCTGCTGCAATATGGCGTGCCTCACCTCTGCGGCGCTGTGCTTCCTGTCGCCCAAGCTGATGAGCTTAAGCACCGCCTGCTGACGTCTCCCCGCGCCAGTGCTGCAACGCTTCCAGCTAGGGGCTGAGGGCGATGTTAAGGCAGAGGAGGAGGAGGAGGAAGAGGAGGGGGGTCTATCAGAACCCGTGCTGGCAATCTTGGGCGGGGGTGGTATGTAGGCCGTCCCTGTTTGCGACCCCGTCCCCGCTTCCACAACATTCACCCAGTGTGCCGTCAAAGAGATGTAGCGTCCTTGGCCGCAAGCGCTTGTCCACGAGTCGGTGGTCAAGTGGACCTTTGCGCTGACTGCGTACCTCAGGGCCCGCCTGATGTTACGCGACACGTGCTGGTGCAGGGCGGGGACGCCACACCGGGAAAAATAGTGGCGGCTATGAACGGAATAGCGAGGTGCGGCAGCCGCCATCAGGTCGCGGAAGGCCTGCGTCTCCACAAGCCTAAACGGCAACATCTCCAGGGCCAGCAGTTTGGAGATGAGGCAGGTTAAGGCTTGGGCTTGGGGGTGACTGGAGGCGTATTTCCGCCTGCGGTTGAACGCCTGCGAGATGGACAGTTGATGGGACGAGGAGATGGAAGGTGCAGACGAAGATGCGGGGGAAGGGGGGGGCTGAAGGAGAAGGCCCCAAAGTAGCCGAGGCAGAGGCAGATGTGGAGGTGTCCTGGCTGGAGGTCTGGACCGCAGTGGCAGCACACAACAAAGGGGAAGAGGCAGTGGCAGCAAGACCGGGCGCAGGTTGTATTGCGTTTGCTCTCTCCCACTCAGCCCAGTGCTTGACTTCCAAGTGATGGCGCATGCCTGAGGTGGTCAGATTGCTCTTCTCAGAGCCCCTACTCAGTTTTGAGTGGCAGATTGCGCAAACCGCGCTCAGTTTGTCGTCCGCGCAAACATTAAAAAATCTCCACACCACAGAAGTACGAGGCCTCGATGGGGGAGCTTCGCGCGACTGCCTGCTGGCGGGAAGAGCTTCGGCCCTGCTGGCTGTGGCCTGCCTTCTCTGTCTGGACTGTCCTCTGCCTCTGGACTGTCCTCTGCCTCTTGCTGCCTTATTCGGTGATGCGCAGACCGCATCTCCACTGCTTTCCCCGCTGGACATCACCCCTGTCCAAGTGGGGTCGGTCATTTCGTCGTCCACCACCTCCTCTTCCACTTCCTCTCTCTGCTCCTCCTCCTGCCCACTGGACATTCCAACAGCCTCCCTTGATGGCAACTGCGTCTCATCATCATCGCTCATGATAGCAGATGCTGGTTCCGGGTCCACATCACTAGGAGATGGCGGATACTCAAGTGTTTGGGCATCACTACAAACAAATTCCTCTGCTAGCTCCTGGGATTCTTGCAGCACATCTGGAAAAGGACCCGAAAAGAGGTCCTGGGAGGGGTCAAGGGTGGGCTGACTCTGTTGGCCAGGTTGGGAGGAAGGAGGGTCAGAGTGAGACTGTGTGGATGACTGGGTGGTGGACAAGTGACTGGAAGCGTTATCGGCCATCCATTGCACCACCTGTTCACGCTGCTCAGGCCTCAACAGAGGTGTACCCCGCCCCCCGCTTAACTGTCCCATAAAGGCAGGGAAGCTGGATGAGCATAATGCTGGCTGCCCCTCACCAGCATGCATTGTATCCCCACTGGCTTCAACGCGGTTTGTGCCCCCACCAGCATTTCCGCGCCCCCATCCTCGTCCACGTCCCTTTGTGCTAGCCCTCCGCATTTCAGACGTTTTACTTTTTTGGCCACGCGTTATGCCAAATATAAATATATTTTTTAGGAGAACACCTGGCTATACAGCCGTATACTGCCAGAAGGTGAAATGGTGCCTATACGCACCGGGTATATAACAGGGTTTTGTTGGCACAGAGGACACAAAACAGTAGAGCCAAATATAAATATATTGTTTAGGAGAACACCTGGCTATACAGCCGTATACTGCCAGAAGGTGAAATGGTGCCTATTACGCACTGGGTATATAACAGTGTTTTGTTGGCACAGAGGACACAAAACAGTAGTGCCAAATATAAATATATTGTTTAGGAGAACACCTGGCTATACAGCCGTATACTGCCAGAAGGCGAAATGGTGCCTATACGCACCGGGTATATAACAGTGTTTTGTTGGCACAGAGGACACAAAACAGTAGTGCAAAATATAGTTTTGTATATAGGTGCTAATATACCACTGAAGTCTTTCTGTCCCTATTCCAGCAGCAGCAGCTACCCCTCACTAAAGCAGCCGTTTTGAGCAGAGTGTATATAGTTTTGTATATAGGTGGTAATACACCACTGAAGTCTTTCTGTCCCTATTCCAGCAGCAGCTACATCTCACTAAAGCAGCCGTTGTGTGCAGTGTGTATATAGCTAGAATGAGCTACATACCGTTCAGCATAGTAGCCCTAATAAGGGCTCTCAATGACTTTCTTGTCTGCCTACATATGGGCTATATACTGTTCAGCATAGTAGCCCTAATAAGGGCTCTCAATGACTCTCTTGTCTTCTGGTAGCTGGTATATATGGTGGTAAATGTGATATTCTGAGCTTCTGGGGCCCTGCCTGCCTACATATGGGCTATATACTGTTCAGCATAGTAGCCCTAATAAGGGCTCTCAATGACTCTCTTGTCTTCTGGTAGCTGGTATATATGGTGGTAAATGCGATATTCTGAGCTTCTGGGGCCCTGCCTGCCTACATATGGGCTATATACCGTTCAGCATAGTAGCCCTAATAAGGGCTCTCAATGACCTCTTGTCTTCTGGTAGCTGGTATATATGGTGGTAAATGCGATATTCTGAGCTTCTGGGGCCCTGCCTGCCTACATATGGGCTATTTACTGTTCAGCATAGTAGCCCTAATAAGGGCTCTCAATGACTCTCTTGTCTTCTGGTAGCTGGTATATATGGTGGTAAATGCGATATTCTGAGCTTCTGGGGCCCTGCCTGCCTACATATGGGCTATATACTGTTCAGCATAGTAGCCCTAATAAGGGCTCTCAATGACTCTCTTGTCTTCTGGTAGCTGGTATATATGGTGGTAAATGCTATATTCTGAGCTTCTGGGGCCCTGCCTGCCTACATATGGGCTATATACCGTTCAGCATAGTAGCCCTAATAAGGGCTCTCAATGACTCTCTTGTCTTCTGGTAGCTGGTATATATGGTGGTAAATGCGATATTCTGAGCTTCTGGGGCCCTGCCTGCCTACATATGAGCTATATACCGTTCAGCATAGTAGCCCTAATAATAAGGACTCTCAATGACTCTCTTGTCTTCTGGTAGCTGGTATATATGGTGGTAAATGCGATATTCTGAGCTTCTGGGGCCCTGCCTGCCTACATATGGGCTATATACTGTTCAGCATAGTAGCCCTAATAAGGGCTCTCAATGACTCTCTTGTCTTCTGGTAGCTGGTATATATGGTGGTAAATGCGATATTCTGAGCTTCTGGGACCCTGCCTGCCTACATATGGGCTATATACTGTTCAGCATAGTAGCCCTAATAAGGGCTCTCAATGACTCTCTTGTCTTCTGGTAGCTGGTATATATGGTGGTAAATGCGATATTCTGAGCTTCTGGGGCCCTGCCTGCCTACATAGGGGCTATATACCGTTCAGCATAGTAGCCCTAATAAGGGCTCTCAATGACTCTCTTGTCTTCTGGTAGCTGGTATATATGGTGGTAAATGCGATATTCTGAGCTTCTGGGGCCCTGCCTGCCTACATATGGGCTATATACTGTTCAGCATAGTAGCCCTAATAAGGGCTCTCAATGACTCTCTTGTCTTCTGGTAGCTGGTATATATGCTGGTAAATGCGATATTCTGAGCTTCTGGGGCCCTGCCTGCCTACATATGGGCTATATACTGTTCAGCATAGTAGCCCTAATAAGGGCTCTCAATGACTCTCTTGTCTTCTGGTAGCTGGTATATATGGTGGTAAATGCGATACTCTGAGCTTCTGGGGCCCTGCCTGCCTACATATGGGCTATATACCGTTCAGCATAGTAGCCCTAATAAGGGCTCTCAATGACCTCTTGTCTTCTGGTAGCTGGTATATATGGTGGTAAATGCGATATTCTGAGCTTCTGGGGCCCTGCCTGCCTACATATGGGCTATATACCGTTCAGCATAGTAGCCCTAATAAGGGCTCTCAATGACTCTCTTGTCTTCTGGTAGCTGGTATATATGGTGGTAAATGCGATATTCTGAGCTTCTGGGGCCCTGCCTGCCTACATATGGGCTATATACTGTTCAGCATAGTAGCCCTAATAAAGGTTCTCAATGACTCTCTTGTCTTCTGTTAGCTGGTATATATGGTGGTAAATGCGATATTCTGAGCTTCTGGGGCCCTGCCTGCCTACATATGGGCTATATACTGATCAGCATAGTAGCCCTAATAAGGGCTCTCAATGACCTCTTGTCTTCTGGTAGCTGGTATATATGGTGGTAAATGCGATATTCTGAGCTTCTGGGGCCCTGCCTGCCTACATATGAGCTATATACCGTTCAGCATAGTAGCCCTAATAATAAGAACTCTCAATGACTCTCTTGTCTTCTGGTAGCTGGTATATATGGTGGTAAATGCGATATTCTGAGCTTCTGGGGCCCTGCCTGCCTACATATGGGCTATATACTGTTCAGCATAGTAGCCCTAATAAGGGCTCTCAATGACTCTCTTGTCTTCTGGTAGCTGGTATATATGGTGGTAAATGCGATATTCTGAGCTTCTGGGGCCCTGCCTGCCTACATATGGGCTATATACTGTTCAGCATAGTAGCCCTAATAAGGGCTCTCAATGACTCTCTTGTCTTCTGGCAGCTGGTATATATGGTGGTAAATGCGATATTCTGAGCTTCTGGGGCCCTGCCTGCCTACATATGGGCTATATACTGTTCAGCATAGTAGCCCTAATAAGGGCTCTCAATGACTCTCTTGTCTTCTGGTAGCTGGTATATATGGTGGTAAATGCAATATTCTGAGCTTCTGGGGCCCTGCCTGCCTACATATGGGCTATATACCGTTCAGCATAGTAGCCCTAATACGGGCTCTCAATGACCTCTTGTCTTCTGGTAGCTGGTATATATGGTGGTAAATGCGATATTCTGAGCTTCTGGGGCCCTGCCTGCCTACATATGGGCTATATACTGTTCAGCATAGTAGCCCTAATAAGGGCTCTCAATGACTCTCTTGTCTTCTGGTAGCTGGTACATATGGTGGTAAATGCGATATTCTGAGCTTCTGGGGCCCTGCCTGCCTACATATGAGCTATATACCGTTCAGCATAGTAGCCCTAATAATAAGGACTCTCAATGACTCTCTTGTCTTCTGGTAGCTGGTATATATGGTGGTAAATGCGATATTCTGAGCTTCTGGGGCCCTGCCTGCCTACATATGGGCTATATACTGTTCAGCATAGTAGCCCTAATAAGGGCTCTCAATGACTCTCTTGTCTTCTGGTAGCTGGTATATATGGTGGTAAATGCGATACTCTGAGCTTCTGGGGCCCTGCCTGCCTACATATGGGCTATATACCGTTCAGCATAGTAGCCCTAATAAGGGCTCTCAATGACCTCTTGTCTTCTGGTAGCTGGTATATATGGTGGTAAATGCGATATTCTGAGCTTCTGGGGCCCTGCCTGCCTACATATGGGCTATATACCGTTCAGCATAGTAGCCCTAATAAGGGCTCTCAATGACTCTCTTGTCTTCTGGTAGCTGGTATATATGGTGGTAAATGCGATATTCTGAGCTTCTGGGGCCCTGCCTGCCTACATATGGGCTATATACTGTTCAGCATAGTAGCCCTAATAAAGGTTCTCAATGACTCTCTTGTCTTCTGGTAGCTGGTATATATGGTGGTAAATGCGATATTCTGAGCTTCTGGGGCCCTGCCTGCCTACATATGGGCTATATACTGTTCAGCATAGTAGCCCTAATAAGGGCTCTCAATGACCTCTTGTCTTCTGGTAGCTGGTATATATGGTGGTAAATGCGATATTCTGAGCTTCTGGGGCCCTGCCTGCCTACATATGAGCTATATACCGTTCAGCATAGTAGCCCTAATAGTAAGAACTCTCAATGACTCTCTTGTCTTCTGGTAGCTGGTATATATGGTGGTAAATGCGATATTCTGAGCTTCTGGGGCCCTGCCTGCCTACATATGGGCTATATACTGTTCAGCATAGTAGCCCTAATAAGGGCTCTCAATGACTCTCTTGTCTTCTGGTAGCTGGTATATATGGTGGTAAATGCGATATTCTGAGCTTCTGGGGCCCTGCCTGCCTACATATGGGCTATATACTGTTCAGCATAGTAGCCCTAATAAGGGCTCTCAATGACTCTCTTGTCTTCTGGTAGCTGGTATATATGGTGGTAAATGCGATATTCTGAGCTTCTGGGGCCCTGCCTGCCTACATATGGGCTATATACTGTTCAGCATAGTAGCCCTAATAAGGGCTCTCAATGACTCTCTTGTCTTCTGGTAGCTGGTATATATGGTGGTAAATGCAATATTCTGAGCTTCTGGGGCCCTGCCTGCCTACATATGGGCTATATACCGTTCAGCATAGTAGCCCTAATAAGGGCTCTCAATGACCTCTTGTCTTCTGGTAGCTGGTATATATGGTGGTAAATGCGATATTCTGAGCTTCTGGGGCCCTGCCTGCCTACATATGGGCTATATACTGTTCAGCATAGTAGCCCTAATAAGGGCTCTCAATGACTCTCTTGTCTTCTGGTAGCTGGTACATATGGTGGTAAATGCGATATTCTGAGCTTCTGGGGCCCTGCCTGCCTACATATGAGCTATATACCGTTCAGCATAGTAGCCCTAATAATAAGGACTCTCAATGACTCTCTTGTCTTCTGGTAGCTGGTATATATGGTGGTAAATGCGATATTCTGAGCTTCTGGGGCCCTGCCTGCCTACATATGGGCTATATACTGTTCAGCATAGTAGCCCTAATAAGGGCTCTCAATGACTCTCTTGTCTTCTGGTAGCTGGTATATATGGTGGTAAATGCTATATTCTGAGCTTCTGGGGCCCTGCCTGCCTACATATGGGCTATATACCGTTCAGCATAGTAGCCCTAATAAGGGCTCTCAATGACTCTCTTGTCTTCTGGTAGCTGGTATATATGGTGGTAAATGCGATATTCTGAGCTTCTGGGGCCCTGCCTGCCTACATATGAGCTATATACCGTTCAGCATAGTAGCCCTAATAATAAGGACTCTCAATGACTCTCTTGTCTTCTGGTAGCTGGTATATATGGTGGTAAATGCGATATTCTGAGCTTCTGGGGCCCTGCCTGCCTACATATGGGCTATATACTGTTCAGCATAGTAGCCCTAATAAGGGCTCTCAATGACTCTCTTGTCTTCTGGTAGCTGGTATATATGGTGGTAAATGCGATATTCTGAGCTTCTGGGGCCCTGCCTGCCTACATATGGGCTATATACTGTTCAGCATAGTAGCCCTAATAAGGGCTCTCAATGACTCTCTTGTCTTCTGGTAGCTGGTATATATGGTGGTAAATGCGATATTCTGAGCTTCTGGGGCCCTGCCTGCCTACATATGGGCTATATACCGTTCAGCATAGTAGCCCTAATAAGGGCTCTCAATGACTCTCTTGTCTTCTGGTAGCTGGTATATATGGTGGTAAATGCGATATTCTGAGCTTCTGGGGCCCTGCCTGCCTACATATGGGCTATATACTGTTCAGCATAGTAGCCCTAATAAGGGCTCTCAATGACTCTCTTGTCTTCTGGTAGCTGCTATATATGCTGGTAAATGCGATATTCTGAGCTTCTGGGGCCCTGCCTGCCTACATATGGGCTATATACTGTTCAGCATAGTAGCCCTAATAAGGGCTCTCAATGACTATCTTGTCTTCTGGTAGCTGGTATATATGGTGGTAAATGCGATACTCTGAGCTTCTGGGGCCCTGCCTGCCTACATATGGGCTATATACCGTTCAGCATAGTAGCCCTAATAAGGGCTCTCAATGACTCTCTTGTCTTCTGGTAGCTGGTATATATGGTGGTAAATGCGATATTCTGAGCTTCTGGGGCCCTGCCTGCCTACATATGGGCTATATACTGTTCAGCATAGTAGCCCTAATAAGGGCTCTCAATGACTCTCTTGTCTTCTGGTAGCTGGTATATATGGTGGTAAATGCGATATTCTGAGCTTCTGGGGCCCTGCCTGCCTACATATGGGCTATATACCGTTCAGCATAGTAGCCCTAATAAGGGCTCTCAATGACTCTCTTGTCTTCTGGTAGCTGGTATATATGGTGGTAAATGCGATATTCTGAGCTTCTGGGGCCCTGCCTGCCTACATATGGGCTATATACTGTTCAGCATAGTAGCCCTAATAAGGGCTCTCAATGACTCTCTTGTCTTCTGGTAGCTGCTATATATGCTGGTAAATGCGATATTCTGAGCTTCTGGGGCCCTGCCTGCCTACATATGGGCTATATACTGTTCAGCATAGTAGCCCTAATAAGGGCTCTCAATGACTATCTTGTCTTCTGGTAGCTGGTATATATGGTGGTAAATGCGATACTCTGAGCTTCTGGGGCCCTGCCTGCCTACATATGGGCTATATACCGTTCAGCATAGTAGCCCTAATAAGGGCTCTCAATGACCTCTTGTCTTCTGGTAGCTGGTATATATGGTGGTAAATGCGATATTCTGAGCTTCTGGGGCCCTGCCTGCCTACATATGGGCTATATACCGTTCAGCATAGTAGCCCTAATAAGGGCTCTCAATGACTCTCTTGTCTTCTGGTAGCTGGTATATATGGTGGTAAATGCGATATTCTGAGCTTCTGGGGCCCTGCCTGCCTACATATGGGCTATATACTGTTCAGCATAGTAGCCCTAATAAAGGTTCTCAATGACTCTCTTGTCTTCTGGTAGCTGGTATATATGGTGGTAAATGCGATATTCTGAGCTTCTGGGGCCCTGCCTGCCTACATATGGGCTATATACTGTTCAGCATAGTAGCCCTAATAAGGGCTCTCAATGTCCTCTTGTCTTCTGGTAGCTGGTATATATGGTGGTAAATGCGATATTCTGAGCTTCTGGGGCCCTGCCTGCCTACATATGAGCTATATACCGTTCAGCATAGTAGCCCTAATAATAAGAACTCTCAATGACTCTCTTGTCTTCTGGTAGCTGGTATATATGGTGGTAAATGCGATATTCTGAGCTTCTGGGGCCCTGCCTGCCTACATATGGGCTATATACTGTTCAGCATAGTAGCCCTAATAAGGGCTCTCAATGACTTTCTTGTCTTCTGGTAGCTGGTATATATGGTGGTAAATGCGATATTCTGAGCTTCTGAGGCCCTGCCTGCCTACATATGGGCTATATACTGTTCAGCATAGTAGCCCTAATAAGGGCTCTCAATGACTCTCTTGTCTTCTGGTAGCTGGTATATATGGTGGTAAATGCGATATTCTGAGCTTCTGGGGCCCTGCCTGCCTACATATGGGCTATATACTGTTCAGCATAGTAGCCCTAATAAGGGCTCTCAATGACTCTCTTGTCTTCTGGTAGCTGGTATATATGGTGGTAAATGCAATATTCTGAGCTTCTGGGGCCCTGCCTGCCTACATATGGGCTATATACCGTTCAGCATAGTAGCCCTAATAAGGGCTCTCAATGACCTCTTGTCTTCTGGTAGCTGGTATATATGGTGGTAAATGCGATATTCTGAGCTTCTGGGGCCCTGCCTGCCTACATATGGGCTATATACTGTTCAGCATAGTAGCCCTAATAAGGGCTCTCAATTACTCTCTTGTCTTCTGGTAGCTGGTATATATGGTGGTAAATGCGATATTCTGAGCTTCTGGGGCCCTGCCTGCCTACATATGGGCTATATACTGTTCAGCATAGTAGCCCTAATAAGGGCTCTCAATGACTCTCTTGTCTTCTGGCAGCTGGTATATATGGTGGTAAATGCGATATTCTGAAGGGTCTCTATTGTATATTACAATCCTATCCCGTGTACAAATACAGAAAGTGAAATAATAAAACAGTTATTACCAAATACACTGTGCAATATATGTGAACTAAAGTGCTTAAGTGCTATGTTAATATATCAATCAATCCATCCTATATACAGCTGTTAAATCTAAATGGAACCAGTGCCTCAAACTAATAAATATCTAAATGGATAAATAAATAAATAAAAAAGAAAAAATATAATAAGTGATGAAACAACTATATTCAATGAATCAAAATAACAGGTGGTATAGAATACACAAAGTGCTCAAAAGGCACAATTGAATGTGTCTGCACTATGAACCAATGCCATACTACCAGTGCCCAAAGTTAGTCATATGGGAGAAGCATGTCAGCAAAGCATCACAGAAGAGGGACCGCAACAAACCCGGACACTTGGAGGCATCCCATATTATTCTAAAAATGTTGATCCAGCATGATAGTGACCTATTAAAATCCACAAAGGGTCAACTTTCCGAATTGAAGGTCAAACTAGAACAATATGACCATCAGGAACAAGTCAAGCCCTTTTTGGATTCTTTAATGACAGACATGAATCGTTATGAACAGGTGGTCATGGAGACCAAAAGACGCAAATTACAGAGAGTGTGTGACTTTGCACAAAGGAGAGCATTCAGGTGGCAGCATGTGGGCAATGCACTTCGCAACAAGGCTAGATATATGTCCCAAACTAGGACAGGGCCGTCCCCAACGAGCCAGCTAAGTAAGTAGTCAGGGCATTATTAGCATTTATGTGGTACTTGACATCAACACACAGATACATCAAGCCCTAGCCAATGGCAATTTAAGAGTGACCTGTGGCCACTTCCTTAGCTTAATGACTTGCCAGAATTACATATGTAGCCTTGATTTATTTGTGTAACTTCAAAACATTCAATCCACAGGTGGCAAACATGTATTGGTATGAATCTAATGTTTTTTTCTCCATTTGTTACAGGGACCACACGCCAACAAATTTTAGAAATGAATAGGAGGGTCCTTGCGTTGGTGGCCGATATGAAGGTGATGGTTGATTCGTTGGGGACAACAGAAGAAGAGGAAGAGGATTAGAGTCCTGGGTCCTGGCCCTGGTCTGCTGACCCATGTTTTTATAGATTTTTTAAAAAGTTTACAAATTTTAATAGCCAAGGGCTAAAAATGTAAAAAAGACCATTTTAAAAACAAAAAAAAAATTAATATTTTACAGTAAAAAAGTTTTACAGAAACCAACGTTTCAGTGTCATTTCTGGGCACACATACATTTCCAAAAAAGAAAGGGGCCAAAACATATTTGGAGGTCAAGATTGAGATGTCCAGGAAGTGATTTGGGTAAGTTTTAGGGACCTAAAATGGAAGAAGAACCTAAGCGCTAAGTGATTTGGGTAAGTTTTAGGGACCTAAAATGGAAGAAGAACCTAAGCGCTAAGTGATTTGGGTAAGTTTTAGGGACCTAAAATGGAAGAAGAACCTAAGCGCTAAGTGATTTGGGTAAGTTTTAGGGACCTAAAATGGAAGAAGAACCTGAGCGCTAAGTGATTTGGGTAAGTTTTAGGGACCTAAAATGGAAGAAGAACCTAAGCGCTAAGTGATTTGGGTAAGTTTTAGGGACCTAAAATGGAAGAAGAACCTAAGCGCTAAGTGATTTGGGTAAGTTTTAGGGACCTAAAATGGAAGAAGAACCTGAGCGCTAAGTGATTTGGGTAAGTTTTAGGGACCTAAAATGGAAGAAGAACCTAAGCGCTAAGTGATTTGGGTAAGTTTTAGGGACCTAAAATGGAAGAAGAACCTAAGCGCTAAGTGATTTGGGTAAGTTTTAGGGACCTAAAATGGAAGAAGAACCTAAGCGCTAAGTGATTTGGGTAAGTTTTAGGGACCTAAAATGGAAGAAGAACCTGAGCGCTAAGTGATTTGGGTAAGTTTTAGGGACCTAAAATGGAAGAAGAACCTAAGCGCTAGGTGATTTGGGTAAGTTTTAGGGACCTAAAATGGAAGAAGAACCTAAGCGCTAAGTGATTTGGGTAAGTTTTAGGGACCTAAAATGGAAGAAGAACCTAAGCGCTAAGTGATTTGGGTAGGTTTTAGGGACCTAAAATGGAAGAAGAACCTAAGCGCTAAGTGGATAGGGTGAGCTTTAAGGGCTCAAAAGGGAAGAGGCAGGCTAGCGCAAAGTGGTTAGGGTGAGCTTTAAGGGCTCAAAAGGGAATAGGCAGGATAGCGCAAAGTGGTTAGGGTGAGCTTTAAGGGCTCAAAAGGGAAGAGGCAGGATAGCGCAAAGTGGTTAGGGTGAGCTTTAAGGGCTCAAAAGGGAAGAGGCAGGATAGCGCAAAGTGGTTAGGGTGAGCTTTAAGGGCTCAAAAGGGAAGAGGCAGGATAGCGCAAAGGGGTTAGGGTGAGCTTTAAGGGCTCAAAAGGGAATAGGCAGGATAGCGCAAAGTGGTTAGGGTGAGCTTTAAGGGCTCAAAAGGGAAGAGGCAGGATAGCGCAAAGTGGTTAGGGTGAGCTTTAAGGGCTCAAAAGGGAAGAGGCAGGATAGCGCAAAGTGGTTAGGGTGAGCTTTAAGGGCTCAAAAGGGAAGAGGCAGGCTAGCGCAAAGTGGTTAGGGTGAGCTTTAAGGACTCAAAAGGGAAGAGGCAGGATAGCGCAAAGTGGTTAGGGTGAGCTTTAAGGGCTCAAAAGGGAAGAGGCAGGATAGCGCAAAGTGGTTAGGGTGTTTTTTTGGGTATTCTACGTGATGTGAGTAAAATAGATGCAAGCACTTTAATGAGATAAGTTTGTAGTGCGCAGGCGCAAGATCGTAACACTTCCGTCTGGACGAAGATTTTTGGAAAAAGTGAAGCAGGATGTATCGGGAAGCGGAAAGGATTCGTGTGAGGATACAATGGAAAAAGGGCAAAATCGAAAGGCTACGTTGTTAGCTGAGAAAATGAATCTGAAAAGTCTCGATTGAAAATGACATCCTCGTACGCGTACTCTGGCAGACGAGCGGACGGATGCTTTACGGAAGGTTTACGAAGCATGCTTGGAATCGCTCGCACATTCATAAGAGAGCGGGAACTTTTGAAAATGATACGACGACGGCGCGAAATCGGAAGTTTTTTTATGTCTCTCTGAATCGAGGCTAATATCTCAGAGGCTGACACTGTAATCAGTGGTAACGGCTGTGTGTGTGTGAGGTGCTGATTTTTATGAGACCAGGTGACTCAAATGTGTAAAATCTATACAAAATAAACTAAACTGACTGAAAATGACTGAAATTCTTTGAATAACTGTGCAGGAAAATCTAAATGTATTAAAGTGGAACAAAACCCTAAGTGGCCGACCCTGAAGTCTATAAGACCCGGCCATTGACCTTCCCCCGTAGGCATCTGTCACAATCACACTCTATCAGCCCGGTCAATACGCCAGACAGAGTGTGATGGTACAAGGGTTAGATATCGCCACTAGACCCCCAGACAGGGACTACTAGTCTCAGCAAGTCATCAATTAACCCTAATAAACATGTATCACCAGAGCTTCCCTCAGGAAGGTGAGCTCATCTATTTAGAGGTCAAAGACTAGAGCTGATTAATTAAACATTTAATCTGATAAAAGGTATCACAGTGCTGGATGTAATTTACAACAATAAAATGACATACAAAAATACAGAGAGTATACAGCAAATAACAGTTCAAAAATAAAGTCCTTACGCAGTCCTTTTTGTTGGAGTTTCCCGTGGTTGCTTGTTGCTTGGGACGATGTTAGGGTCCCAGGTCCTTAGCTTGTCATGCCCCAAGCATGTCCTCTCTTGGCTTTTGTTAGCCAGAATTTGGAGGGAAAAAAATGGCTTACAGGACACCTTCCATCTCCATGGAATTCCTAAGGGTGGGGTGGGGGGAATTCTATTCCCCAGGTCCCCTTATCTGATTGCTGGTTTATGGCCAGAGACAACAGCCTGGCACTTCAAAGAGATCTGACTTCAAACAAGGAAGTATCACAGAGTCTTAATTAAGTTGGAATGTACACGCTGCATGGCCCTGTTGTCATATCGGAGGGTGTTTTATGGCACACGGGTGGAGGGGGGGAAAGCTGCTGGTCCATATTCAAATATACACACACATATATACACTCATAATACGTATGTTGATTCTATAATCATGCCCTGGGCATGACAGCATCCTAAATCGGGATGCCCCACTCAAACGACCCCTGGATAACCACAGATCCCCCCATTTTTCTGGCGCGCTCACGCAGATAGTCATTTAGACAGGCCGGGCGGCCAGGAAGGTTTCTGCTCAGGCTCCCCATCTGCGTGCAAACAGAGCTGATTGGATGAGAGCCCGCGCATGCGCTGTGGGACAGGGAAAGGTACGTTTTCACAAGCGTACATGGGGATTTCACATATCAGGGCATCCCAAGTCGGGATACCCCTAGGGGCACAAAACAAAACTCCAGATAGTGAAAATCCTGGGTTGGGCTTTGCTCAAAACACACAAAGCTGAAAGAAAAGATCATATGGAAAAATGTGTTGTAAGAATATGAAAGAGAAAATGGTAAGATTCTGCAGCAGAGACAACATGAAGGGAAAACTGTCAAAATAAAAAATGTTTAGAGCAAAAAAACAGGATGTAAACATAAAAATCCAATTCTGAAATAAAATAACCCCCTGTCTGAGGTTTGAACCAATGACTCTCTGGTTCAAACTGACATTGAATTTACCAATGAGCTAAATGTTTTCTACTGCTTTTCTTTATGTTTTAGATATATGAGTTCTGGCCAGGCAATGTTGTTATCTTATGCTGGACGGCTGCCAGCACTGAACAGCTGATTACTTTGTTACATTGTTTCCCCCTCTCCTCAGCGTGGAACAGGCGAGAGTGTCAGGCCCCCGACACTCAGCAGACATAAATATGAGCTATTAGTCTCCAGCTGCACAACACACACATCATTTTTTTCTAAATTTGTAATTCTTACTCCAACACTTACCTACATTCAAAGTACCATTTAAATATAAGTCACCAAGAAAAATTCGCGATACTGCTCCTTTAAGGTAAGCATGAAGGACGGGAGATCATCTAAACAGGAACCGCGAGTGAGTTAAGGTAAGCATGAAGGACGGGAGATCATCTAAATTGGCACCGCAAGTGAGTTAAGGTAAGCATGAAGGACGGGAGATCATCTAAAGTGGAACCGCGAGTGAGTTAAGGTAAGCATGGAGGACGGGAGATCATCTAAAGTGGAACCGCAAGTGAGTTGAGGTAAGCATGGAAGCAGAAGTGAGAGAATAGTTGAGACGGGGGACATGAATTAGGTAAATAGCTGCGCGCATGCGTACATGCATGCAAACATAGCAGCTTTCCAGCAGATTTACGAGAGAAATCCGTTTGGAAGTTTATTTGGAGAAAGATGCATGCTGAATCTAACGGGACACGGAAAATCTTCATTGGAAGTTACGTTAGAAAACTCTGAAAAATGGTAGTATACAAGGTTTACGGGGTAACGTATATGTAACCCTCGTCCTGTCGAGGACGCAACGAGAGGCAGAAAATGCCATTCTTGTTGGCGTACGCAGCTATGAACAGTAAATGGAGGCTCTGGATCATGTGTAAGCTCATACGCATACGGAAAAAAAGTGTAAAATACACAAAACGAGCCTAATACGACACGGTTTTGAGGCGGCTCTGAATCAGGCCTAATGTTTGTGAGGTACAGCTCTGTGTGTGGGCATGACTGTGCTACTACTCTCAGCCTGAGTACAGCTGGCCTGACACACATAACCCCCCTACTTACCTGCAACCACTAACCCGCATCCCCACCTAGCCTCCAATTTGCACCCCCCTCCCCAGAGGCTGATCTACATCTATAACTTCCAACTTTTCAGGGTGAGAAAGAGGGACAATTGTTAAATTAAAGCAGACCTTCAGCATCATTTAATGAAAAGCCCAAATCCTTAAAAAACTATTCCCCATCATCTAAAATGAATATATTTAACGTTTTTAGTCACTTACTTTTTATTCTTTTCCCCACTGGCCAGCAACTCTGTGTAGGACTCTACGATACGGGCGCCCCCATCTTGGCTCAGTTGCATCACATACAGAGGAGAGGAGGGGGGTGAAAAGTACAGGGGGTGGGGTTATAGCTGTGCTTTGCACAGACAGAGCAGAGCTGGGGTCATAAAAAGGTCAGCAATCCCAGAAGGCAGAGTGGCATAGTCAGAAGACACTTCCTGTCGGCAGGCTGCCTGATGCTCCATGGGCCACTATCTTGGATGTTTAAAGGCTTATAAAATGCAGTAAATGCAGATAGGATGATTTTTAATGTGGGCAACCTGTATGTACAGGGTGGGGGAAACATATAAGGTTCTTATTCAGGGTGAAGGTCTGCTTTAAGCCATGCTCCCTCATTGTTTGATGGATAGGAGACAGGCTGTAACAGTTACAACAATAGAAACACTTTGCATAGGCAAATGAATCATTTATTGATGAATATAACACCTCAAAGAGGGACCAATGAGAACAATGAGGGACAGGGGGATATGAACATAAAATAGGGACAGTCCCTCCAAATCAGGGACACTTGGGAGGTTTGTACATCTCCACCTAAATTCCCCCCTTAGCAGATTACAAATGTGAATTGGGGTGTCATCCCAAATCTGTTGAGAATTGTGTATGCCTTACATAGTAAGGCTGGTAGCATATGCTATGCTGCCTTTGCACCTAGAGATCAGGGTATGTTGGGAAAAGGCTCAATGGGCTCACAAATTTCTTATAGCGCTGTGCTTTTTCCACCTGCACCGAAAATAAATCGGTTACAGCACCACCTTACATAACATTGTACATTTTATTTTTTATAACTGCCAGTTTTGTACAGCATTACCCGCCTGGAGTTCTGCCAGCGGCGCATCCACCCGCTGATTTACTCAGAATACACTGTGTACATTGCAGAAGCGCCACCTAGTGGACATTAGCGGGATAGTACTGAGACAGTGTCGACGGTCAGCTGATGTCTGACTCATTTACTTGCACAAGACGTGACGTAACAGTATGAAACCTCGATGCGCAGTTACTTCCTGAATTCTCCTCGGCCCAGCTACAACATGGCTCTGAACAAAAACCACTCGCAAAATGGGGGAGTGATGGTCAATAACGGAGAAAGGTCAGTGATGGTGCTGCACATGCCTCCTGGAAAGTTGTTATGGTAGTTTATAGATGGCAGTGTGTGGGCTTTAGAATAATTTCTGATCATAAGTTGATTGGCTTGTGATGTTTTGTTTCCCTAGTGGTCAGCTCTGCTGTGCCTTATTATTTATCGGAAGTCAAATGAATCGTGTCTTGAGAGACTGCAGCAAATACAGTAGCTGCTCTGGAATTTCCTGGGCTATCCAGACAACGTTAGAATAGTGATCTAGGCAGTGACTAACCTGCTATTTTTTTTTTTTTTCTCTCAGCCTCATTAAAATGTGCAAAGATGTGGAGCTCACCTTCAGTGATATGGTGAACCGGACCGAGATGTTTAAAGGGACCAAAAAGGGGTTGTTATATCTTACTCCATACAGGGTAAGTGTCCTTCAGCTAGCCATGAGTAAGCATGCCTGTAACACTTGCTCTTGTTAAGGTGTACCTTGGTAAAAATAAAGGCTACTGTATTGGTCTGCATTAAAGTGGACCAACACCCAGCGGGATGCCCCGTTGTGTGAAACCCCCAGGAAACCCGCTGCACTTACCTGAATCCCGGTTCAACGGCGCATGTGCGGGCCGCATCTCGCGCTTCTTTCTAGCAGGGCGCGTGCCTGCGTCGGCCGCCAGCGTGCTTGGAGCCACTGAGGTAAGGCGTCGCTTTGACGCGCACACCTCAGCGGCTCCAAGCGACTACGCATGCACCGTAGGAGCAGGGTGAGGTGAGTTATAGCCAGCGATCTGGGGGGTTTCAAATACTGATCGGGGGTGCCCCGGGGAAGTGGACCAAAACCCAGGATAGTCAAAATCCTGGGTGTTGTTCCACTTTAAATTGGACCAAATATGTAAAACAAACTTTTGGTCCAATTTCATTCTCCGTAGGGGGCACCCTGATGTGGGTTGCCTGGCAGAGAGAATTGCTACCAAAAACATGAATCACTGTCTTCTGGGTTGCTACAGCAAAGAAAGTCATCAACAATAGATGGCATCTCTCCACTCATCATGCCCAGCAATGACTCATAGAGCGGAGATATGCACCTGCTAATGTGTCATGGCTGGTGCTGTCTTATTGGAGATGTTCCCCCTGTGGGGCATCCCAAATTAACAATATGAAAGGGGACCAAGATTTGTTTATCCTTTTGGTCTTCTTTAAAGTGGATCTAACACTCTTGCAACTCTGTTCCAGGGAGGGGGTCTGATTAGGCACACTAAACTAACCAAGATTTAAGTGAGCCCTGCACAAGAAAGCTACTCCCTTTTTCATATCTGATCTCTATCTGCTTGGGTACAGGAAACAGCTCTGCACCTCCTCCAACAAGTGATATTAATTGATTGCAGTGTGCAGCTGTTTTCTGTCCCTCATCATGCAAAGTTCCATGCCTGATTTGGCTTCTCCAGGGATCAAACTGTAGGGGACTAAATTAGTACTACACCCCCCTGGAGCGATGTTAAAGTGGACCAACACCCAGGATTTTGACTATCCTGGGTTTTGGTCCACTTCAGGGGGGCACCCCGATTAGGGGCACCCCGCTGTGTAAAACCCCCCAGAAACCCCCAAACTCACCTCACCACGCTCCCACGGACAAGCGGCGGACAAGGCAGCGCGTCCGCCGCCGCCTCCCGCGCGCCCCTCTGACAGTGCCCGCGCCGGCCATTCACAAACGGCCGGCGCGGGCGCGCGCACGGCTAGAGGAGCGCGCGGGAGGCGGGATCAGGTGAGTTCTTTTGGGGGGGGTCCCTCACCGCGGGACATCCCGATCTCAGCTTGGATTGGGGCAGGAGCAAATGCTGATAATCAGTATCATGCGTACAGATCGGGAAAGTGAGTTTTGTTTTTGTTTTTCCAAATGTGCAAGGCTGTTGGGTTGGCTGTCCGGTTTAACCTTTTCGCTGCCAGTCTATCTAGAGATTTTGTCACCCTTATTTGCCAGACCATTTTTCACCATTTTTCATTTTTTCACAATATTTTTGGGTGAAATATTTGAGAAATGTAAAAAAAAACATTTTGTAAAAAAGCCCTCACATGCAGTGTATGCATTGGAAGATACCACAAACTGAAACAACACTTTAGTAGTTTTTCAATGAAAACAACCCTTTACATTTGAAATACCCCCCCCCCCCCCACCAGAAACAGGATCTTTTTATTTCATGTTCCCCAGGACTAGTTCAGCCTCAAAGGGGTCTGTCCATCCACCTGGATGCGTGGCTTCCGCCGGAGCGGCGCTACATGTGCCGCTGAGGTGTGGGGGACTCTATGCCACAGTGCGGCGGGATTGCATGTTACCTGTGGTCCTGCTTTGTCTCTTCCTCCTTCTCTCTCCATCTTTGGGTGGGCCTGGGGCTGGAGTGACCTGTGACGTCATTTCTGGTTCTAGGTCGCGCTGGGAAAACGTGGACACTGTGGTTTAAACAGTGCTGGAGGGAGCAGAAGTGCAGCTGCGTTTCTCTACAGGAAGCGGATGAGTTCCAGGGGAACCATAACAGAACAAGTAGGCTAGGTTTTTGTGTGTGTTCATGTATGTATGCACAAACCCTTTTTTTCCTTGGTTGGATTTTAGGCTTGATGGCTCCTTTGTTACTCCTGCTGAGAGAGGTTTTCTCAAAACAGCATAACACTGAGATACTAAGGCTCTGCTCCAAGGTAGGAACACATGACCACCAGAATACACAAAAGCTTTAGCTCCTCCTCCAGACACCAGTTCTTTTTGTTCTTGCCTGGGACAGGAGCTGGACCACCAACTCCTGAACCACGGGTTTAGCAAAGTAGACTGGGTCGCTGATGGGGTTGGCCCATTCCCTGGCTCCTGGGGGATAGGCCAGATTACCCTATCCCTTACTCAGAAGGGGGGGGGTCAGTGCTAGCTTCAGACCAAGTATGCTAATGGTCTGAGGAATTGGTTTTGTTTTTTCAGCCTGATGGAGGGGATCTGCTGCAGGGGGCGATTTTACGCCGTGACACTCGATGCAGCTAATGCACATGCTCCTAGCTTAAAGGGGAAGCACTCTGCTAATTTTGTTGTCTTTTTTTGGCCTTCCTCTCATTTTACCTTTTGGTGTTAAAAGACTCAATTAGAAGCAATTAGGAACCTCCCTGCTTGCTTATTTATTGAGCTTGGGGGGGCACCTCTACTCCAAACTAAACTTCAGAATGGTAGATCAGGCAGGGGAATCCTTGCCTGCCCCTCTATCATCTGCTCTGGAAGACTTTGCTGCGCATCAACATCCGTCCAACCTGATTGATCCAATTTCCAGTCCCTTTTTTATTTATGGGCACCCTCTTGCAGTTTTAAGGGCTACTTTGAATTATTGCTATGTGTTTGGAATGTTATATAGGATTCTTATGGCCTAGTACTCCTCCTTTTGTATCTTAGACCACGCCCTCTAAAGAAGTGTCCTAGACTAAAACTGGCTCCAAGTCTAAGGATTAAAGTAGGAGATGCCCGATATGTGAAATCAAGCTACAAGCTACTAGATTCCTATAGAAAGCCTCTTTGCAAGCCCTGTACCAGGTCGTGAGTAAGGAATGCCAGCTCAGTATCATAGATATGATGAGCGTTCTGAAGGATCATATTTCCTCTCCCTTTTTTTCTAGAGGGGCCCCCTTTGTTTCTAGAGGGCAGGAGTCAGAGGTCTCTGATACCCCTTTTTCTGAGGGGGATGAGGGCTCTTCCTCCTCCTCTGAGGAGAGCCCTTGATCAGGTTTTGATTCAGTTTCACCTGTGAAATTCTTTTTCCTCCAGAGGATTTACTATATTTCCTGCATATGGTTCATCTTTCTATGGGCATTGAGGATAGGATAACTTTGTTCCTGATTACCTATGACCTTCCCCATTCATAACTCGGTTAAGGAGGCTATTCTTAATGAATGGGAGGATCCAGTTAAGAAGATTTATAGACCAGGGGCCCTTAAGAGATGTTATGTGTTCATTGAGGAAGACTAACATATTTGGGATAAATGCCCAAAGGACTCCAAGGAGGTGGATTTTGCCTTTGAGGACATTGGTATGGTAAGAAAGCATGGAAGGCTGAATCTTGTACTCTCAAACTGATTCTAGCCTCTAGTTGCATTGCTGGGAATCGTAATCATTGGCTTTAGCAGATTAAATCATGTTTCTTGAAGCAATCGGATATTAATGAGATTATGGCAGGTACCAGTGAGCTTGTTGGCTCCAGCATTTTTGAAATTTGCAGTTAAGTTGGGGGACCAAATACTCCACTTCCAATTTGTATGCCTATCCTTCGGGCTGGCGTTGGCTCTGCAAATTTTTACTAAAGTTCTAGTGGAACCATAGCATATCTAGATGACCTCCTCCCCTTTGTCCTAGATCAGGAGAGGTTGCTCCAGGATCTGGAATTGACTAAGGACTTTTTGCTACGATTTGGGTTGGATCCTGAATTACCAGAAGTCCAGTCTAGTCCCGTCACAGGTCATCTGGAGTTCGAGATTAATATGATCCTTCAGACCCTGCCTCAGTTGACGATAATGATCCTATCATTATACAGGGAGCCGATCAGTCCCTGTGTTCCAGTCGGTCGATTTCGATTTGTCAAGCTACTCGGGTCTTGGGCTAATTACCTCGTCCTTCCCCCGCTGTAATATGGGGTCGGCTACACTTAAGGACTAGCTGCATATTATATATTTAGCTATATATATATATATATATATATTGTATTTAGCTGCATATTCTAAACTCTTGGGACAGGTCTCAGGAATCCATAGACAGGATAATCGAAGTCCAGATTTAGTGAAAGGAATCTCTGAGTTGGTGGCAAGGCAAGCACAGGTTTGTCAGTGGTCTATCCTGGTTGGACACCCAGGGACATGGTAGTGATGATGGCCGCCTCTTCATGGGGTTGGGGGGCCCATTGTGGATCCCTGACCGCTCAAGGGAAATGGTCCAGAAGACCGAGTATATCCTCATCGAATCTCAGAGAATTGATATCTGTGAAGGAGGCATTGCTAGCCTTCTCTCTCCACCTGAAGGGTCATCATGTACAAATAGAAAAGACAATGGCATATCTGAATCGTCAGGGATGTGATTTGGGGGAATTGCAGCTGTTTTTAATCTTTTCTTGTTTTGTATGATTGATTGTGTTGTGTGTGTATACATTCGGTGTGTACAATAAATTGATATTTTTTGTATTTACACTATTGTATGGTGCTCCTTTCTTTGGCGTGGATGTAGGCAGGTTGCCTGCAGTCCCTCTTGTGAAAACAATTTTTACATGTTAGGCAGAGCTAGCTCGTGCCACTATTGAACAGATCTGTAGAGCGGCAACCTGGTCTTCAGCTAAGATGTGAATCATTACTGCCTGGATTTGCTCACCTTGCAAGATCATTCCTTTGGCAGGAGTGTGTTGCAGGCAGCCTTTCCCACCCAGTACAGGTTGCTTATGCTCTCAGTGGTATGCTGCCCTAGGAATGTTTTGAGAAAGCTTAGGTTAGTTACCTGGTAAAAATCCGAAAGGGCAGGCTTACGTTATTTTTATATGTTATAAACTGACTGATTTACTAGTTGGTTCTTTGTCTGTCTTTCTTTTTCAGATCTCTTAAAATCCTGGTGTCTGGGGAAGGAGCTAAAGCTTTTGTTCTGGGTGTCATGTGTTCCTACCTTGGGGCGGATACCTCTTTGTTCCCATTGAACAGGAAAAGTTGTTAATAGGGAAAGCTCTTCAGTGTTTCAAGGCACAGTGCACTCTGTTTAGTGTGAAAAGATGGACACCTTCAAATGCATGGGGGATTATTTTTCTTTACAGGCTAGTAAGGGTAACGCTTTTCCCCTCCTCCTGCTCCTTCTTTCCCCTCCTCCTCCCTTTTCTCTGGTGGTAGTAGCCTCGGGTTTTCAGAAAAAGAGGGCCGTCTCTGATTCAGCATCTGAGGAGGAAGAGAAGGATGAACTATTGGAGCAGACCTGGCCTGACCGTGAAGAAGAGCCCAACCAGGGGAGGAGAAGGAGGTAGGCTCCGGCGCCATCTTGCCTGGGTGGAGGGACAGGACTCATAAGTGCCCTAACTGGAAGCCTTCCTCGGGCTGCTGCTAAGCTTAAGGGGAAGGAGAGTAAGGGAAGTGGGGCTGCATTTGCTCTGCCCAGTTTGGTGGAAAAGCGAGCTGCTGACATCTGTGGGGCGATATTCCCCCCCCCTTTCTGTGGATCCTACCAACCGGTATCACCCTCCCCTCCAGTTGTCAGCTAAGTGCACATGGTCCTTGTCACAAGAGGACTTTAGCCCTCAAAATGTCCGCTAAAAAAAGAAACGTAGATGCTGAATGCAGGGTTTTCCAAATGAATTTACTGCTTTTTATAAAGAAATACAATTAATATTATGCAGAATTGATTTCAGCCTTTTGGCCCGGCCCTCCACAATATTTTTAGTTTCTCATGTGGCCACATGGAAAAAATAATTGCCCACCCCTGTATTGGGGGATAACACAGCTCCCAGAGATGGATATAAAATCCCAGAGGATTCTTTTGAGCTTATCAAATTGATTAGGGCCTCCTTGGATTTAAATATTGACGCTAGAGTACTCAGAACATTTGAAGATGAGATGTATGCGGAGCTGGAAAAGTAAACCCTTTCCTTTAAATCCGCATATAAAATACCTAATTTTTGCAGAATGGGAGCATCCTGATAGAAAACCTTTTATTCCAGTTTCTTTAAAAACACGCTACCCCTTCAGTCAGGGGGATAGAAAACTTTTGGTCTGAGTGTCCCAGGGTGGATGCCTCAGTATCAGATTTATCCCTGATTTCCTTTATTCCCTTTGAAGTTACTGGTTTATTGAAGAATCCATTAAAAAGAAAGGTGGGCTATTGTTTAAAAAGATTGAGATGTTGTAGCTGCAGCATTGCTCCTGAGTCTGACAGCTGCAGTTTCTGCTAGATCTTTATCTGCACGAATCTGACAATCAAAAGCAGATAGTATATTGCATACACATGTTGGAATGGGCTCATCAATACTCCTCATTATTCGTTCTGTTAAATTGAGGCCCTTTACTTTACATTACTTTTTTTTTTTTTTTTTTTTATTTACTTTTACATTAGTAATCTCATGAGGTTCCTTTATGGGTTTACTAGTTAACAGGGTAGGTTCCCCTTAGATTTAATTTGGATTAGTACCACCCTAGGCCCCTTCTGGATGTGTGCATATAGGGTGTGTATTATACATGGTCCCAGTATACTTATGGGGTGGTTATTGTGGGGTTTGGGTCCTCCTTATAATCAGCATGCCGTTTGGCCCCGTTTTCTTAATATCTGTTTCCCTGGGGTGTTCTGAGAGATATAGCCAATATGAGGCCCTTTTAAAATAAGTGATTTAGGTCCGCTAGAGGTATTAGCTGGTGGGGGCGGTTTATACCTCTTTATTGCTTGTTACCAGTGTATTGTTATTGGATATAGATCTAATTTGTGATAGGCATATTAATAGTCTGTCCAGGCCCTGGGTCTGTGTTGGCTATGCACCTCCTTTCCTGCAGGGGGAGGTGTCTGATGCTGCTCGGTGGGGATGACGTGTGCGATCCATGTGGAGTGCAAGCCTCTTGCCTGACACTTCCGCTCCCTTTACTTTGTGACGGCGCAATTCAAGCCGGAGTGCGTCTTTTGGGAGCAAATGGTGTCATGATGGGGGAGCGTGGGCGGGTGAGTGCAGATAAAAAGGGGGTTATGGTTCATTACGAGCATATTGCCTTGCGGAAGTGACGAAGTGCAGAACGCGGGTTAGGAGGGGGCACCCGATACACACTTTGGCTTTACTGGTGATGTAATTATGATGATCCTTAATTTGTTAGATTGACTAACTCCTTTTTTCAAAACATCCTTCAGGCAGCATACACCTGAGACTTCTGAGTCCCTCCCCCAGAAAGGGAACACATGACCACCAGATTACAATAAAAACTTGACTCCACCTCCAATCCCCAGTTGTTTTCGTGTTCCTCCGTGAGATAGGAGCCAGACCACTAGCTGCTGTACCAGGAAGGTTTAGGTAAGCATCCAACATCGGGATGCCCCGCTGTGTGAAACCCCCCAGGATGCCCCATTAACCTTACCTGCATCCCGATCCAACGGTGCGGGCACACGCCCTGCTAGAGAGAAGCGCGTGAAGCGGCCACCAGCGTGCTCAGAGCCGCTGAGCTATGACGGCGCTTAGATGCACATAGCTCAGTGGCTCCGAGCTCGCTGATTGGATGAGTGGCCGCGCATGCGCCGTAGGAGCGGGGTGAGGTTTATTAGATCTGGGGGGTTTCACGCAGTGGTGTGCCCCTGGGAAATGGACCAATACCAAGCATAGTCAAAATCCTGGGTGTTGGTCCACTTTAAGAGGCGGGAAGGAGAGGAGGATGACGCTGCAGCTCTCTTCTCTCCTCCACGCCGGTCCCAGCTGCTTTCGCCGCGACATACCTGAGCGGTCGGGCAGCTCCGTGGCTTCTCATCCTGCTGCCAGCTACGGTTGGCTGCCTGCGCTCCTCCTGGCTCACATTTCCAGCTGGATGGGGCGCCCTCCTCCTTGCTCCCGGGTGACCGTCTCCAGCGGAGACAGGTATGACGCACACGCACCGGTATTTAATTTATGATTTAAGGAAAGGGGGAGGGGGGGTCAGCTTCTTCTGTCCAGCAAGTGACGTAAATTCCACAAGCCGCTGGGTTTCCTGCTGGGGAAAAAACACATGCTTTTTCTTAAAGGGACAGCACATTGGTTTTTTATTAGGTAATACTGGCCTCCCTCTTTTCAATCCGGTTACAAAAGGGTTTAATTAATGTGGACCAACACCCAGGATTTTGACTATGCTGGGTTTTGGTCCACTTCGGTGGGGCACCCCGATGGGGGTACCCCGATGGGGGGGTGCCCCGCTGTGTGAATCCTCCCAGAAAGCCCCGAAAACTCACCTCACCCCGCTCCCACGTGACCGGTGCAGCCAATCCCCGCCGGCGGACAAGCGAGAGGCAGCGCCGGACAAGCAGGGGGGACTTACCTTTTCTGTTACATATGATCTACTTGTCTATGGGTATTGAGGAAAAGGAGCCATGACCTAAATCTAAGCATGATGGGTTTTATCATGATTTAGTTCCGGATTCTTCATTATCATTCCCCTTTCATAATTTTCTCAGGGACATTATTTTTGATGAATGGAGGGATCCCTCTAAGAAGATCTTCATGTCCCGGGGTTTGAAAAGGAGGTATCCCTTTACGGAAGAGGATTCTGACTTTTGGGAGAAGTGTCCCAAGCTGGATGCACCTTTTGCTAAAGTATCCAAGGGGCAGATTTGGCCTTTGAGGATTTTGGGGTACTTAGTGACAAAAGTGACAAAAAGATGGATTCACTGCTTAAAAGAGCTTGGCAGGCAGAATCTAACTTTTTAAGGCCTATATTAGCTTCCACTTGTGTAATTAGGAATTTAGGATTTTGGATTCAGCAATTAAAAGATTGTTTATTGGAAATAACTAGTATGGAGAGAATACTTAAAGCCCTACCTATCCTTTTCTCAGCCACAGCATTTATTACAGATGCTATGGCTGAGTTGTGAGATTTTTGTATGGCTGAGTTGAGGAACTGGTCTGGGGATATTTGATCAAGATACAATTTGTGCTATGCCCTTTAAGGGACATTTCCTTTTTGGGTCTGAATTGGAAAAAGTTTTGGATAGGTCGGTGGATAGAAATAAATGCTTTCCTACACGTCCTAGTGTTTCAGCTAATAGAATTATTTTTCCTAGGGCTTCTTTTAGACGCTCCTTAACAGGGACGCCTCTAAAAAAGCCAGAGATGCCTCCTCCTCTGCTTCAACCTCCGCAGGGAGAGGAAGATTTAGGGGTTCCTACTTGTTTGGAACCTATCGATCCAAAGCAAAGAAGCTATGATGTCAGGCTTCAAATTGGGGCCCGGCTGAGATTTTTTCACCTTTATTGGGAGAAGCTTTTGGATTGCCCTTTCATTACCAAGGGGATAAGGGATGGGTTTCACACAGAATTTTCTCAGTTCCCTCTGTCAAAGTTTTTGGTCTCCCCTCTGCCCAAAGGCGGAGAGGAGAGATTGGCAATTCTGGAGAATTTACATTTAATGTTGTCTGGGGGGGGGGGGGGGGGGGAATTATCTCAGTCCCAGTTCAACAGAGGCATCTTTCTAGTAAAAAAGGTCTGGGTGGGGGGGGGTCAGATTTATTCTAAACCTAAAGAAACTGTTCAGTTGTTCAGTACAGACATTTACACATGGAAACAATTTTTTCGGTCAAGGACATGCAGGGCTCTTTTATGGAGTCAATAGACCTAAAGGATGCTTACTGGCAAATCCCAATGTGTACCTGTGCACAGTCTTTTCTAAGATCTTGCACTTCAATTTGTTTGCCTTCCCTTCGGACTGACTAACAGCTCCAATGCTTTTTACAAAGGTATTAGCAGAACCTCTGGCATATCTGAGACAGAGAGGAACCAGGATTTTGGCATACCTAGACGATCTGTTGCCTTTTGGCCAGTCAAGGGAGAAATTGCTGCAGAATCTCTATTGCACCCTACAGCTGCTAGATCAGCTCGGTTGGGTTCGGAACCTCGAGAAATCGAGCCTGGTTCCCTTTCAGGTGATGACTTATTTGGGATTCAAGATCAACACTAGGGATGAGCGAATCGATCCGGACGAACTCGGATTCGTTCCGAATTTCATGGAAAATTCGATTCTAAACGAATCCGAATTTCCCCGCGATTCGATCGATCGAAGTTTTCCTTTAAACTCCATTTATTTCAATTACAGGCATTCTAAAATGGTGGATGAACATGTCCAGACATATCCCCTGGGGCAAGGTATCATGGGTAAGTCACATGCAGCCTATCAGCAGCCAGGAAGCCCGGTGACGTCACCGTGTGATATAAACCGGTGACCATTTTCCTTTTGCGCATTTCAGCCTTGCATTGCAGACAGAATGGAGGTTGCTGCAGACAGGGAGAGACTTACAGACAGGCAGGGAGAGTCAGAGAGGTAGACAGAGCCAGGGAAAGATAGGGAAAAACCGGAACCATCCAGCCAGGGACAGCTTAGAAGTGACAGTGATATTTTTTTTTTTCATTAGCCAGATCAGTTTTCAATGCAATTTCAGTTCTTTGTGCTGTAAATCTGCCTTGCCACTGTGCATGCCATCTATGCAGTGGCTTATTTAACCCTATCTGTTACACACAAGCATTTATCATAATATAACTGGATTAGTTTAAATATTTTTGGGTCTGCCTTTAACAAAAAAAACACCAGCCCACCTGGGTATCCCAAACCTGCACTTATCTGTTAGCAGCCTATCTGTTATACTAAATACGCTTGTTCATCCTTCCTCAGATTAATCAAAGTATTTAATTTTGAATTGGTTTTTGGTCTGCCTTTAACAAAAAAAAAACACCAGGCCGCAGGGCATCCCAAACCTGCACTTAGCAGCCTATCTGTTATACTAAATATGCTTGTTGATCCTCCTCAGCTTAATCGAAGTATTTCATTTTGAATTGGCTTTTGGTCTGCCTTTAACAAAAAAAAAAAAACAGGCCGCAGGACATCCCAAACCTGCACTTAGCAGCCTATCTGTTATACTAAATACGCTTGTTGATCCTCCTCAGCTTAATCAAAGTGTTTCATTTTGAATTGGTTTTTGGTCTGCCTTTAACAAAAAACAGGCCGCAGGGCATCCCAAACCTGCACTTAGCAGCCTATCTATTTTACTAAATACGCTTGTTCATCCTTCCTCAGATTAATCAAAGTATTGCATTTTGAATTGGTTTTGGGTCTGCCTTTAACAAAAAAAAAAACACCAGGCCGCAGGGCATCCCAAACCTGCACTTAGCAGCCTATCTGTTATACTAAATACGCTTGTTGATCCTCCTCAGCTTAATCAAAGTATTTCATTTTGAATTGGTTTTTGGTCTGCCTTTAACAAAAAAAACACCATGCCGCAGGGCATCCCAAACCTGCACCTAGCAGCCTATCTGTTATACTAAATACGCTTGTTCATCCTTCCTCAGATTAATCAAAGTATTTCATTTTGAATTGGGTTTTGGTCTGCCTTTAACAAAAAAACACCAGGCTGCAGGGCATCCCAAACTTGATCCTCCTCAGCTTAATCAAAGTATTGCATTTTGAATTGGTTTTTGGTCTGCCTTCAACAAAAAAAACACCAGCCCACCTGGGCATCCCAAACCTGCACTTAGCAGCCTATCTGTTATACTAAATAGGCTTGTTCATCCTTCCTCAGATTAATCAAAGCATTGCATTTTGAATTGGTTTTTGGTCTACCTTTAACAAAAAAAACACCAGCCCACCTGGGCATCCCAAACCTGCACTTAGCAGCTTATGTGTTATACTAAATACGCTTGTTCATCCTTCCTCAGATTAATCAAAGTATTTCATTTTGAATTGGTTTTTGGTCTACCTTTAACAAAAAAAACACCAGGCCGCAGGGCATCCCAAACCTGCACCTAGCAGCCTATCTGTTATACTAAATACGCTTGTTCATCCTTCCTCAGATTAATCAAAGTATTTCATTTTGAATTGGGTTTTGGTCTGCCTTTAACAAAGAAACACCAGGCCGCAGGGCATCCCAAACTTGATCCTCCTCAGCTTAATCAAAGTATTGCATTTTGAATTGGTTTTTGGTCTGCCTTTAACAACCTGGGCATCCCAAACCTGCACTTAGCAGCCTATCTGTTATACTAAATAGGCTTGTTCATCCTTCCTCAGATTAATCAAGGTATTTCATTTTGAATTGGTGTTTGGTCTGCCTTTAAAAAAAAAAAACACTAGGCCGCAGGGCATCCCAAACCTGCACTTAGCAGCCTATCTGTTATACTAAATACGCTTGTTGATCCTCCTCAGCTTAATCAAAGTATTTCATTTTGAATTGGATTTTGGTCTGCCTTTAACAAAAAAAACACCAGGCCGTAGGGCATCCCAAACCTGCACTTAGCAGCCTATCTGTTATGCTAAATACGCTTGTTCATCTTTCCGCAGATTAATCAAAGTATTTCATTTAATTGTTTTTTGGTCTGCCTTTAACAAAAAAAACACCAGGCCGCAGGGCATCCCAAACCTGCACTTAGCAGCCTATCTGTTATACTAAATACGCTTGTTCATCCTTCCTCAGCTTAATCAAAGTATTGCATTTTGAATTGGTTTTGGTCTGCTGCCAAAACACTAGGCCGCAGGGTATCTCATATTGCCAGTTTTCATAATATCTGGTGCAGAGAAGCAGTTCCTCACTTTATTTAGCTTCTTTTTAAAGTAAACACATTTTTTATCGTACCTATAGCGCATTTCAAATACATAAAAATGTCAGGCAGACAAGTGCAAGGATGTTCAAAGAGGAGTGGCAGAGGCCAAGATTCAGCAAGCAGAGGTCGACAGCAGACTAGGAGCGAGTGGCAGCAGGAGTCACGGTGAGAAACCTGATCTGCCAGTATCTGCTAGCGTTCGTGTCTCCACCAGTAACGCATCTGCCGTGGTAGATTGGTTAACGCGCTCATCAACATCATCACAAGTTACATCTGAGACCCCCAGTCTAGGGTCGGTAGGTTCCTCTGACACAAGCCTGAGTTGGCATGCCCCGAGAGCAGTCCCTGTCCTCCCATTACCTCTGTCCTACGCCGTTCCCTCCCCCAGCGACGTATCCTATGCTTTGGGTTCAGCTCCACTCTTTAGTGAGGAGGACGATCAGATAGAGGACAGTCAGCAGCTACTGCCCAGCCAAGAAATGGAGGTGGCTTCTTTAGCTAGGCAGACAAATAGTGATGTGGACAGTGTCGTGGGTGTTGCGAGTGTTCCAGCTCCTGCGCCAGACATCAGTGACGTGCAGCCACAACTCGGTGATGATGATGAAGCCGATCGCACTTGGGAGCCGGGTGATGAAGGAGCTTCATCGTCATCATCAGGAGAAGAGGGGCGCAGGTTGCCCCGAAGTCAGCAGCTGCAGTCAGCATGGGGGCACAATTGTAAAGCCTGGAGCCAAACGGGCCGGGGTAGAGCACCTGCTGCGCGGCAGGCTACCTTATCGGGAGGTAGTGGAGCAGGGGTTCCTGGAGTTGGCGACCGTAGCAGTGAATCAGTGAGGCCTGTTGGTGGGAAAAGTAGCTACTCGGCAGTGTGGCAGTTCTTCCTGAAGCATCCGCAGGAGGGTAACATGGCCACATGCAAGATATTTAGGCAGAAGGTGAAGCGTGGCCAGGGCCCAAATGTTGGCACCATGGCCCTGCGTCAACATATGATGCGTCGTCATAAAGCGGCCTGGGAGAACCGAGGCTCCGAAGAGGTGGTCCAGCCTGCTTCCTCACCAAGTGGCACGCTGCTCCCAATTTCTGCCAGCCAAGGCACCAGCACCTCAGCCGAAGGCAGCTGTGCGTCACACCCATCCTCTGTCGCTCCTGCTCCTCCTCCTCCAAGTCATGCATCCCGCCAGCAATCCAGCGAAGCCATGTCCAAGAGACAGCAGTATACGCCCACTCATCCTACGGCGCAGAAGCTGAATGTGCTCCTGTCCAAGTTGCTGGTGCTGCAGTCGCTCCCTTTTCAGGTGGTGGACTCTGCACCTTTCAGAGAACTGATGGCTTGTGCCGAGCCGAGGTGGAGAGTCCCAATCCGTCATTTCTTTTCCAAAAAGGCAGTACCAGCGCTGCACACTGGGTGAATGTGGTCCCTTTGCAGCAGCAGCAGTAACTTGGGCAGGTCACGCCGCTTCGGCCCCCGTGCTCCCTGCCCGTTGGGCCTGTGACACCGTGCGACTCGGCCTCCTCATCCTCCGCCATCTCCTCACCCTCCACTGTAGGCTCAAGTCTCAGTGCCCCTCCAGTCTACCATGTGTGCAGGGCATGGAGGTGTCACGCTGTGCTTCACATGGTTTGTCTTGGCGAACGGAGTCACACAGGGGAGGAACTGCTTAAATTTATTCATCAGGAAATCCAAACATGGCTTACCGACAATGGGAAGAACATTTTCTCTGCGCTGCGCCAAGGAAGCCTGGGTCAGCCCCTGCATGGCTCACGTCTTCAATCTGGTTGTCAAGCGGTTTCTGAAGTCTTCCCCCCCCCCCCCCCCATCTGCAAGACATCCTAACAACTTCAAGGAAACTTTGCATGCACTTCAGCCACTCATACACTGCCAAACACACCCTTCTTGAGCTACAGCGTCAGAACGGTAGCCCCCAACATAGTCTGATATGCGATGTTTCCACCTGTTGGAATTCCACCCTTCAAATGTTGGACCGATTATATGAACAGAGAAAAGCTATCATGGATTTCCTGATGATCCAAGCTGATAGGGGAACTCCCCTGTGTAACTTCAGTGTCAACCAGTGGCAGCTCATACTTGACACCTGCCGTTTGTTCAGGCCCTTTGAGGAAGCCACTTTATTTGTCAGTCGGCAGGATTACGGGATGAACGATGTGATTCCACTGCTTCATGTACTACAGCACATGTTGGAAACCATGGCTGGTCAGGGCACTGGAGACATGGCCTCTACATCTTACGGCCACATGAACCCCGTTGGAGCTGAACTGGAGGAGGAGGAAGAGGAGGAGGAGTGGCCCAGTGAAGCACAGTTTAGGCTTGGCGAAATGGCTGGTTTATCTAGTCAGCGGACAGGAGAGGAGGAGCAGGAGCAGCCAGAGGAGCTAGAGGGTTGTGAGGAAGTTGAGACAGAGGACCCAGACACACCGTGGCAGTATGCAGTGGAGATGGAGACAGGTAGTCCCTCCGAGTCACTTGCGCAAATGGCAGGAAGCATGCTCACGTGCTTGCGTAGTGACCCCAGAATTGTTTCCTTTTGTCGCCGGGATGACTTCTGGCTGTCCGTCGCTGGACCCTCACAAAATGGGGGCATTATTCTAAGCATACAGCACATCCTGCTCCCGAATAGTCATAACATGTGGGTAGTCCTTCGCCTCCGGCGCCGTGCACTGCAGACATGTAGAAAACAAGCTCCTCCCGGCCTTACATATACCGCGGGACCTCCCACAAATCCCCAGATTTCTCTGCAGTGCTGGAACTGCGAAGACATGAAGTATCACGCTCTCGCAGGCGCAGGCGAGCGGGCCTTACGGCCCAAGGCCCTGTGGGACTATTTCCACCTGTCCTCGTTAGAAGAAATATGCCTCCCAGCCTAGGCTGCGCGGGTCGGGTGAAGGTAGGTAGCACCTGGTGTGCTGAATGGAGCCATGCTCCACCGCAATCCCCCTCCATAGGGTAGGCGGTCAGGCCGTTGGTGAGCCTCTAGAGGATGCCCCTCCCGCATATTGCCTTGCCCCTCATAGACTCAGTCCATGGACACCATCAGCTTCTCCCCTCGCTCCCTCCCGTAACTCGGGGGGGGGGGGGAAGAAGGGGGGGGTGTGTGTGTGTGTGTGGCAGCCCTAGCGCCCATCAGCCTTTAGACCTTGTCTCTTTTAATTAGGGGGTCAGTGTTGCGCATCACTGTACAGTGCGAGCTGTCTTTTCTCACTATCAGTCTGCCTCGGCAGATTCATTCCACCGTGTCAGCATTAGATGTTACTTATTCTCAGCTGCTGCCCTTGCTGTCGGTTAGAGCTTCGCCCTCTTTGGGGGAGGCGGAGACTTGGCATGACGCGTCTTGCGTCACAGCCTGGCCTGGCCCTCCCCTCGAGGTTCGCTGGCGCCATTTTCCCTATCTTCTCACGCGTGGTGTGGCTCGTCTCCTCCCTCGGTCATGTAAGTGCCCTCCGGGGCGGTATGATTTCTAGGTTTTTCAAACAGAGCATGGCACTGACTCCACTCCCCTTGTCCCATTATGTCTTTCAGAAGCCAAGACTTCGTTACCGGCCACTGCCTAACATATATTATAACGGGTCCTCTTTACAAATTCTCCCACATTACTAGCGGGTTTTGGGGCATCCAGGATTGCTATTGCATAATTCCCTGCGTTATACTGCATAAAAATCACCATATGGAGGCATTTCAGAATTATGGAACCGGGGTCCCTCCGGGACTTGACCGGCTGTGTGCAGTGTGGGGCCAGCCCCTGGCTGAGGCTGACAGGGCACAGGTCTGCGGACAGTGTGCAGCACAGGCATTGCTAACATAGGATCCTCCCTTCCTCACCCCCGTCTCCCCGCTCCCAAACATCACTCATGGTGAGTCCCACTCCAGCGGGGATGACCTGCAAGAGGTGCCGCGAGCGTTGCCCACGGCGGAGCAGGTGCTTTCTGGATTGGCAGAGCGCATGGGCCCTGGTAAAAAACGGTCCCTGATGATTCCGATGATTCTGCTGATATGCAGGACCCTGACCCTTCTGAGGAAGTTGAGCTATTCTCAGACTCGGGCTCCTCCCATGGGATGCCCGCGGGCCGTGAGGAATCCGAGCCTGGCTCCTGGGGTCTGTGTGATACTGTGATGAAATCCTGATCAAGATTTTTGAGGTCTTGTCAATCTCTCCCCCTGGGGAGATCCCCAAGCCTAAAAAGGAGACTTTCCATACAGCGCCGCCGCGCTTGGAGTTCCTAGAACAGGAACATTTCCAGAATATTATATCCCAGGAATGGGAATCGCCTGGTAAGCTTAAAGGGATTCCAGGGGTCTGGGAATGGAAGTACCCTTTTCCCCCTGATGTGGTTAATTTATGGTCAGCTCCCCTGGTGGTGGACGCGCCGGTTATAGGGATCACAAACCCCCCTTTTATGACTGCCCGCTTTTACCGTACCCTTCGGGATGCTGAGGACCGGCGCATTGACAGACTGGCCTCACACGCCTTCTCGTGTGCTGGGACGGCCCTGCGCCCGGTTTGCGCCGCGGCCATCACTGCGGTGGCCGCCAGGACTCTGGTCAGAAAGATACTGGATCACCGCCCTGAGGACCTCCCTTGGGGGGTGTTTAGTGTGCTATCAGACTGCGAGGCCTTTGTGAAGTTTATTCTATCGGCACTGGATGACACCATTAAGATGTGTGCTAGGAGCTCAGCTCTGGTGGTAGCCATTCACCGCCTGGTCTGGCTGCGACAGTGGGGCGCCGATGGAGCTACCAAAAAGGCTCTCACTTGCCTTCCATTCAGAGGACGGCGGTTATTCGGGGCCCGCTTGGACCTTTTTGGCAAAAAGGCTATAACACCCTTCCGCAGAAGGCCGCTCCGGCCTCCACGAGGCAGGGTCACCCCTCCACCTCCCTACGTTAGTGTTAAATGTGAATCTGAGGTGTGTTTCCAGTTGTTCGGCGTGGATTTCCAACATGGCGCGGGCAGACAGCGCCCGGGGCCTTCTGGCAGGACCAAGTCCAAATCTGCCAAAACCTTGCAAGCATGAAGGGGTGCCCTCGCCCGTTTGGGCGAGTGGGCGACTGCACAGCTGTCTCACATCCAGGAATATGCCTTCTCCTTCTGGTGGTTCCGGGATGTAACCCACCTGGGCTCAGGATGGGTTCTCGCTGACGGTCCCCCCTCAGTTTTCTGTCAGGGTGTTTTTAGCCCCTGCTCTCCCTTCTGAACCTGGCGCAGGCCGGACTCGGCCTGCAGTGTTGGGCGCGCTTGTTAATTGCCTTAACGGTATGGGGCCATGGCCTCTATACATTTTTTCCATCCTCCCCCCTCATCAGTACGAGGTAGTCTGGACCCCGTGGGCCTATGGCAGGCCTAGCAATTCTACCTTCACAAGTAATCCATATATGACAACTCTGTCTTAGGTCACGGGCCCCTGCGGGGGGGGGGGGTTTGGCCTCTTGCGAAGCTCTAGCCCTTCTAAGCTTCTCTGGGGTCTGATGCATGCCAAAGACTATTCTAGTCAGTGTCACAGGATCAACCTTGCAGCTTGAGACGCTATTTGGGGCCTCTCTTTCGTGCCCAGGCTACTAGCCTGGCGTGTCTGGGGACACGCCTGAGGTGGGGCTTCTGCGTTGGGACCTACCGGGTCGTCTTCCTTACTCCCCAGCCTCTGCATCGGACGAAGTGGGTCGGTTGGCCGACAGTGTCCCCTGGAAGCTACTGGATGGTTGCTTAAATGCCTCATCCCCTCACGGTCACATCCACTATTCCCCGTTCCTGGGAAATCGGTTCAGGCTTGCTGCCTTCTTCTCTGGCATTAGGGGACCCCTGGTTACGGGAGCTCTGCCCCCCTTTACTTGCGCCTTGCCTTCACCAAGCGGGATGGCAGCTGGTCGGCCTGTCAATGGCACATCAAGATGATGTCATTTTTATACCGAGCCCTCGAGCCCTTCTGCGCAGTAGGTTACTAAACCTTCATATGTCCCAGCACCCCGGTGCTTGGTCTGTGCTCATGCCTTCTTGGTAAGGTGGTTCCTCTGGAACTTCCCATATGCAAGGGCCCCGTCAGGGGGGCACCTCCCTTCCTTACCAGCATCTCCTAGAGCAGGGGTACTCAACCACTTTTTGTATAGGTCCATTAACAGGCATCCCATGAGAGGTGAAGGTCCGGACGGGGGGCTGTCGAGGGGGGGTGCATAGTTAATGTGCAGTGCAGTACTTCATATGACAATGCTAGGTGCCAGGGAGACTAAGCACTGCATCGTTTATCAAGGGGCAGCTGATCAGGGACAGCTCTGAGCATGGCAACACATAAGCAACTGTGTGCAGGGCTGTCATGGAAGGGGTCCGAAAATCTGGCACCGAGGTCCACATTCGGACCCCGGTCCGCCAGTTGAGTACCACTGTCCTAGAGTATGGTCACCCTGGGTACCAAGTCTCGCAGGTTTGGAAAGGGAAAGGTAAATCTCTTCCACGACCCACGATGTTCTAGGTTGGGCCCCTTAGAGGGTCCATCTTATCTGCTGGGCTTGCTGAAACGGTGGCCCCTTTGAATCTATATGGCGGGCCTCCCCCTCCTTCAGGACCGGTCGGTTCATGGGGGATTCCTGGCCTGTTGAAAGGCGATGTCATGGTTTTAATGCTGGTCTAAAGATTGGGACAGGTTGCTACCTCTGGAGGGTCCCTGTTCCTGGACTGGGTGGGTTTCTACCCCCCCCTGCTTCTCAGCGGTATTCGCTTCTATGGATGCCCTTGGCGGCAGGTTATACTATCCCGGGTTGCCCAGGGAGTCTAGCGTGGCTCTGAGGGGCCTCCCTCCTGACACAGGGCCTCTGCCCCTGTCCCTACTGTCCCAGGATATTCTGACTCCGGTCAGGGGGCCTGAGTACTTAGGCATAGCCTTGTTATTTCATATGCCCTCCTTTCATCAACCTACCTTGGGTTCTGCGCACGGCTGGCAGGACAGGGAGTTCCAGGGGATCTATGGCCTGGCGGCCCTGGGAGTAATGGTTCGCAGATACCTCTGCTGAAGGCTGCTGAATTGTGATAGCTCTGTTGGGGTGCGGTTCTGCCCTTATCAGGTCTCTTCCTGTTTCCAATCAAAGGTCTCCTGTCTGGGGATTGATTGCTAATCGCCCCTTGAGGGCGGGCCTCATCTTCTGGGTGACTTGGTATGTGTGGTGGTTTAGGAGCTATCTCCCCAGCTTCCCTTTACTCCGCCTATAATGGCTTGGCGGTATCCCATATTGACTGGCATGGGCCTTAGTCTCTTCCCTGTGAGACGTTATCGGTTCCCAGGGCCTTAAAGCCATTACAGCATAAATTGGGGTTGGCTCCCCATCTGGGGACTCTGAGGGTGTAGGCCTGTCTTGGCCTTCCTGCAGGAGTCTGGTTCTGTCACCCTTGTAGAGTATTCTCTTTGGTTCTGCTTAACTGCACCTCCCCAGTAGTTCCATAAGTTCCTGTGGGGATCAACTTTTTCATTCTGTTACCCTGCGGACTTCCTGGGGACCCTACCTGGATGCGGTCTCAGCTGCCCTGTAGGCCAGACCGCTCTTCTGGGGCCTCCTGACTCCGTCAGACAGGTGCCTGAGGCGATGGTTCTGGTTAATTATTCCCTGACGCTATGTATACACATATATACATGTACAGCCATATACGGCAGGTACCCCATGCCTGGGGGTGTTCCCTTTTATGCTGGCTTCTGGTCCAGGTGGTCTGTTGGACCCTTGGTTCAGCCCCTTAGTATAGCCATGGGATGATTACTAATAATACTAAATAGGAGGGCCTACATCCCTCTACAGGTTTTGCACTTCTCCCCATGCCGGCCTTCTTGGCCTTTAGGGGGACTGCTGTTTTTGGAGTCTATGGGCGCCTCCTTAGGTATGCGCCTGATATCTATTCCAGTGCCATTGCGCTATTGGTTCGTTCCTTCTGGATGCTCTCTGATCCTGGGGAAGCCTTGGCTTCCTGATAATTAAGGGTCTGTATTCCCGCCTTGGTCGGGTGCCCTGTTTTTGTTCCCCTTGGGGGTGTTACAAGAGTTGCCACAAGGCTTCCTTGCCTGTGAGCTGGTTGGGTCACTACTCTGACCTATGTTCCTTCAGGGGGGCGTTTCTTCCCCGTTAATGTTTACTCTGTTCTCATGGGTGCTTGGGTATCACTGACCCTTCAGCACCAAGGTTCTTTCTCTGTTAGTTCAATCACTTGACTTATGGCCTGTCTCTGTTCATACCTTCTTAGTTCTGTTATGAGACTGACGTTGGAGCCTCTGCTCTGGTCATGCCTGTTGCAAGTTTTGCAGGTGACAGCGCCTTTACTGTCCGCTGCGCCTTGCTTTTTCTGGGGATCCCACCCTGCTTATGGACACTGCTATTGGATGTCCCACATGTTATGACTATTCTGGAGCCGGACGTGCTGTAAGCTTAGAATAATACAACTCTGTGAAGTACTCACCTGTAGAGTTGATATTATACGCATACAGCACGTCCTGCTCCACCCCCACCCTGATTTCACTAATTCTGGATCCCCTGTATGGTGATTATTATCATTAAGATATTGCTACCAGTTATTCTGGGTGGTTGGTTCCTCCTGGCTTCTCTTCTCACTGCTTTTCAATGCTGGGGATTTGTGGGAGGTCCCGCGGTATATGTAGGGCCGGGAGGAGCTTGTTTTCTACATGTCTGCAGTGCACGGCGCCGGAGGCGGAGGACTACCCACATGTTATGACTATTCGGGAGCAGGACGTGCTGTATGCGTATAATATCAACTCTACAGGTGAGTACTTCAGAGTTGTATTTTTAAACCCGCCGAGAGGGAGGACAAACTGAACTACTACAAAGACATTCTACGTGGTCAGTTGGCCGATGCCTATCTGCGCCATGGTCCATACTCTCGCAGGTCTGACTCGGGGGGGGGACCTCTGCGCTCACCTTCCACTGCCATGGCTGCTGGGGGGGGTTGGCAGGAGCAGCAGCAGCAGCAGCTCCATCAGCAGCAGCCTCAGTTATCAGTCGCTAATGAGTAGCTTTCTACACCCGCATAGTGAGGCTACTCATGAGCAGCAGGAAGACCTGGAGCAGGACCTCAACCAGCAGGTCATGTCATACCTTGACATGACCATGCCAACACACCTTGAGGATCCGCTGGACTTCTGGGCAGCCAAACTTGGCTTGTGGCCGCAACTAGCAGAGTTTGCCCTGGAAAAGCTGTCCTGCCCGGCAAGTAGCGTGCCATCTGAGCGGGTGTTTAGTGCGGCGGGGGCCATAGTTACGGCGAAGAGAACTCGTCTCTGTCAACTAAAAATGTGGAGAGACTCACCTTTGTCAAAATGAATCAGGGATGGATCAGCCAGGATTTCCACCCACCAATGGCTGATGCATGCGACTAGATTCAGCATGCATCAGCCACGTTTTACACTTTCCAAATGGTGCAAAACATATTTATGTCTTTAGACCAATTTTTGGGCTCCTGCTGATGCCAACTTCAGGATGTGCCTTTCAGCCAATTTTTAGCCTCCTGCTGCTGCCAACTCCAGGGTGTCTTTCAAGCAATGTTTGGGCTCCTGCTTATGCTGCTGCCAACTCCAGGGTGTGCCTTCCTTCTAATGTATGTGCTCCTGCTGCTGCCAACTTCAGGGTGCCTTCCAGACAATTTCTAGGTTCCTGCTGCTGGTGCTTGCAACTCCAGGGTGTGATTCGTCCAATTTTTGGGCTCCGGCTGCCAACTCCAGGGTCTCTTTAAAGCAATGCTTGGGCTCCTGCTGCTGCTTGCAACTCCAGGGTGTGATTCAGCCAATGTTTGGGCTCCCGCTGCTGCTTGCAACTCCAGGGTGTGATTCATCCAATTTTTGGGCTCCTGCAGCCAACTCCAGTGTCTCTTTCAAGCTATGTTTGGGCTCCTGCTGCTGCTGCTTGCAACTCCAGGGTGTGATTCATCCAATTTTTGGGCTCCTGCTGCCAACTCCAGTGTCTCTTTTTCAAGTTACATTTGGGCTCCTGTTGCTTGCAACTCCAGGGTGTGATTCATCCAATTTTTGGGCTCCTGCTGCCAACTCCAGTGTCTCTTTCTGCTGTTGCTTGCAACTCCAGGGTGTGATTCATCCAATTTTTGGGCTCCTGAAGCCAGCTCCAGTGTCTCTTTAAAGCAATGTTTGGGGTCCTGCTGCTGCTTGCAACTCCAGGGTGTGATTCATCCAGTTTTTGGGCTCCTGCTGCCAACCCCAGTGTCTCTTTCAAGCTATGTTTGGGCTCCTGCTGCTTGCAACTCCAGGGTGTGATTCATCCAGTTTTTGGGCTCCTGAAGCCAACTCCAGTGTCTCTTTCAAGCTATGTTTGGGCTCCTCCTACTCAAGCTATGTTTGGGCTCCTCCTGCTGCTGCTTGCAACTCCAGGGTGTCATTCAGCTAATTTTTGGGCTCCTGCAGCCAACTCCAGTGTCTCTTTAAAGTAATGTTTGGGCTCCTGCTGCTGCTTGCAACTCCAGGGTGTGATTCATCCAGTTTTTGGGCTCCTGCAGCCAACTCCAGTGTCTCTTTCAAGCTATGTTTGGGCTCCTCCTACTCAAGCTATGTTTGGGCTCCTCCTGCTGCTGCTTGCAACTCCAGGGTGTCATTCAGCTAATTTTTGGGCTCCTGCAGCCAACTCCAGTGTCTCAGGCAATGTTTGGGCTCCTGCTGCTGCTGCTTGCTACTCCAGGGTGTGATTCATCCAATTTTTGGGCTCTTGCTGCCAACTCCAGTGTCTCTTTAAAGCAATTTTGGGCTCCTGCTGCTTGCAACTCCAGGGTGTGATTCATCCAATTTTTGGGCTCTTGCTGCCAACTCCAGTGTCTCTTTCAACCAATGTTTGGGCTCCTGCTGCTGCTTGCAAATCCAGGGTGTGATTCAGCTAATTTTTGGGCTCCTGCTGCTGCCAGCTCCAGGGTGTGTTTTTCAGGCACTATAGGGGCCCCTCATAGTGATGCCACCTCAACTCTCTGCAGTTGTGCCGCTTTGCGATTCTATTAGCGATGCCTCCGATCTGCATGTGATAATTATTTACAATATTATTTCACTAATCCAGCACGCGTCCTATGCGTGTTACAGCAAGGCAGAATGGTTTACAACCCTATTGAGGCTCTAGGAGGCTCAGAAATGGCCTTTTTTAATAGCGATTCGTTGCGAATAAATTCGGGTCGAAACGATTTTTGTCTGAAAATTCGGTGAATCGGTCGAATCGAATTTTTCAAAAGTTCGCTCATCTCTAATCAACACAATTAATCAAACCTTGGTTTTACCCTCTCAGAAGATTGTGACCCTCCAGGAAGCTGTCCGGTCCCTTTGTGCCAGTCCAACAACTTCAGTAAGACAAGCCATGAAGGTCTTAGGATTCCTGACGTCAGCTTTTCCTGCTGTGTGATGGGGTCAGTTACACTCAAGAACGCTACAGATGCATATCCTGGACAATTGGAATGGGTCTTGGGAATGGTTAGAAGAAATGATTCCAGTACCCAGACCAGTGAAAGTATCTTTGGATTGGTGGCTGACCAAACAGCGGTCTAGCTTGGAGAGATCCCAAGGAGAGAATAGTGACTACGGATGCTTCGACTTGGGGTTGGGGAGCCCAATTCTAAACTTGGACAGTGCAGGGGACTTGGTCCAGGGCTCTGAGTCAGTCTTCATCGAACCTAAGGGATTTAGTGGTGGTGAAAGAAGCTTTGGGATCGTCTGCGATTCATCTGGTGGATCGGCATGTTCAGATAAGATCGGAAAATGCCACTACAGCGGCATATCTATACCGTCAAAGGGGAACAAGGTCTCCATGGTTGTCGGTGGCAACAGAGATTTTGTTATGGGCAGAAAAAAACCTGAAGTCTCTATCAGCAGTGTATCTGAAGGGAACCTTGAATCAGGTGGCAGATTTTCTGAGTCGATCTCCGTTAAGAGAAACGGAATGATCATTGAATCCAGAAGTGTTCAAACAGATATGCGATCGAAGAGACATTCCAGAAGTAGACCTATTCGCATCAGAAAAGAATCACAAATTGAAGAAATACTTCTCCTTGAATCCGGCGGATCCAGCATTAGGAGTGGACGTGCTGACCCATGTATGGCGGTTCCGTCTAGCTTATGCATTTCCTCCGGTTCAGTTGCTTCCGTTGGTGTTGAACAAGATTCTCAAGGAGCCGGCAACAGTTCTTCTGGTGGCCCAAGAGGTCTTGGTTTTCAACTCTGGTGGCGCTATCCATTCAAGAGCCTTGGGAGATTCCAGTGTCACCGGGGTTGTTGTCGCAGGGACCAGTGATATGTCCTGACCCGCAGATGTGGAAGTTGACAGTATGGAACCTGAAGTCGCCCTACTTCTGAGGAAAGGATATTCAAGGAAAGTGATTGATACCCTGTTGTCACGCAGGAAGTTGGTTACGAGGAAGGTTTATTTGAAAGTCTGGAAGACTTTTAAAACATGGAGAGTACAGAATAAAAAGTTATCCTTCAAACTTGCGGTGATTCTGGAATGTTTGCAACATGGAGTTGAATGGGGTGCTAGCACCCTTACGGTCCAGGTAGCAGCTCTGTCGGTTTTCTTGGATAAAAGGCTGTCTTCTTTCTCCGTAATTCGACGTTTTCTTCTGGCAGTTAAGTGATCTAAACCAGTGCTGTCTAAAGTCGTGCCTCAATGAGATCTGGCCAAGGTTCTTTCAGTTCTAAAGGCTCCTTCTTTTTCTCCGATCAAAAATCTAGACATTAAGCTTCTTACTTGGAAGCTGTTGCGGTGGCGATTACTTCTGCCCGCATGACATCCAGGCCTTTTATTGTAGTCATTCCTTCCTTCAAGTTTTTTCGGACCGGGTTGTTTTAGAGTGGATCTAAAGATCTCCTCAGGACGAAAGATTTCCTCAGATTTTCAAAGAACCCAAGAGATCGTTCTTCCTTCAATAAGTGGTGAAGAATATACGGATTTGAGTTCTTTGGATGTCCGAGCTTATCTGTTGGGAGTACCTTCAACGAACCAAGGAATGGAGAAAAGCCGACAGTTTGTTCTTGGCTTTTTCAGCCCCAAGGAAGGGCCAGAGAGTGTCCAAAACGACTCTAGCAAGATGAATGAAGAATATGATTAAAATGGCCTATCAAGGTGGTTCAATGCCAGGTAGAGTTATGGCGCATTCCACAAGAAGCGTGTCTGTCTTGGGCAGAGCAACAGGGGCCTCTATTGAACAGATTTGTAAAGCAGCTACTTGGTCCTCAGCTAGGACTTTTGCAAAGCACTATCATTTCGATCTACTTTCTCAACAAGATCAGTCTTTCGGCAGGAGTGTTCTCCAGACTGTTCTTCCCACCCAATAGAGGTAGATCTCGTCTATCTCTCAGATGTATGCTGCTCGAAGGATGTTTTGAGAAAACTTTAGTTACCTTGTAACTTCTTTTCTAAACATCCAAATGGGCAGCATACAGTGTTTTCCCTCCCTCTTTTTTGGGGGTTTTGGTTTTTATGTAATTTTATGGAATAAGAGTTGGGGGTCTATTTCTCTTTTTCTCTCTTTCAGATCTCTACAACAACTGGGTATTGGAGGTGGAGTCTAGTTTTTATTGTAATCTGGGAATCTCGGAAGTCCCAGGTGTATGCTGCCCGTTTAGAACAGAAGTTATCAGGTAACTAACTTAAGTTTTCCTTCCCCTAATTCTCAATTTATATGCACTTTAAATATTGGATTTTAGGATATTGTTTTGATATGGTATCTGGTGTTAATGATGGCTCACCTTATATGATAGCAGCTAAAGGATTGTTCTATATGTATTTAATAATTTATTGCACTTGCACTTTGGGGTTTTCCTTAGGGGTTTTTAGGTAGAAATTAATATAAAATTGATGCACTTTATGGGTACATCGAGTACTGGAATCCAGCACGGGTTGCTTCATCTGTAATTCTTCACATTCGGGTAATCCGCCACCAGGTGGTGCAGGCGACTGCAGGAAGACTTGTGACTCCTCCCAACCCATAGAAGGGCAGGAATTACCCAGAAGACCCAGAGTTTTTCTGTAGTCCTACTGCGAAGACAGAAGATTTGCTCTCTGATCACAGGTGAGCGGGGCATCCCGAGCCCGTCGGTCCTGCAGGCCTATTCTCACCTGTTCCGGACCTTTTTTTCTGCCTCCCAGCTTCCCCCCGGTGTACGCCGCTGCAGCCCTGCTCCGTTCAGGCGGGGGTAGTTGGGAGGGGGGGCTTCGTCGTCCTCCCTTTTGCGCCCTGGGCCTCAATGGTGCCCGGGTTCTTTGCGCGCTGCTGGGGGGGTGGGACCGCGTGATGATGCGATTTGCTGCTTCTCCCGCGCTGCTCCGGTCCACTGATCGCCTCTGCTGCTGCTGCTCCCGGGGCCGCTCCTGCCTGCTGCTGGGTTCAGCCTTCTGCACTTTGGTCCGTGAGTCCGGTCCTTATTGTTACTTTATTGTTGCGCATGTGCTGTGGGATGCTCATTGTTTTTTTTTCATTTGTGTCTTCCAGACGGGCCAAATTTTTCCTGTTTCTGCTTGTGGTTTCTTCCGGTCTGACTACCTCCCCCCCCACGCTAACCCCCCTTTTTTTGTATTAGGGAGTGCTCTTGCCCTGCTACCTGGTATTGCTTTTGCTTATTGATATTATTCACCATATGGAGGCTTCTGGGGATAGTGAGCTTGGGGGGATGCCATGGATGATGCCGTCCAGCTGGGCGGTAGGGCCTCTGCTCTATTGGTTGCCATGCGTCGGTCTGTCTGGCTGCGCCAGTGGGCGGCTGAAGCTGCTGCTAAGAAGTCCCTCACTGGGCTTCCCTTCATGGGACTCCGGCTATTTGGGGAGCGTCTTGATGCATTGGCCAAGGATGGCCGGCTCCCTCAGCGTAGAAAGCCTTCTCGGCCCTTTCGGGGGTCCTCTTCCTTTCGCTTCTCCCGTGGGGGACGTGGCTCTTCCTTCCCAGGTAGTCGTAGAGACTCTTGGGGACAAGGTAGATCCCATGGTCGCCCCGGTCTCTCCTGGGGATCCAAGCCCAAACCCACTACCAAGGCCCCTCAGGCATGAGGGGTCGTCCTCACCCATCCGGGTGAGTCTGGAGACAACGCGTCTCGGACCGGTGGATTCAGGATACAAGATAGAGCTAGCAGCTTGGCCGCCCCGAGATTGCTTCGGTCCCGGATCTCCCAAAATCCTGTGACGGCGCAGGGCCTGAGGTTGGCCGTCCAACATCTTTTGTCATCCGGAGTAGTTTGCCCTGTGCCTCTTCAAGAACGTGGTCCTGGGTTCTACTCCAATCTGTTCAAGGTGCCCTAGAAGGACGGTTCCCTGAGACCCATCCTGGATCTAAAGGGTCTCAACAGATTTGTCAGGTTTGTCAAAATTTCTACATGGAGACCTTACAATCGGCGGTGAGCTCCCTTTGGCCAGGCGACTTCATGACCACGGTGGACATCAAGGATGCCTACCTGTATGTTCCTATCTTCCTGGGACATCAGAGGTTCCTGAGATTCGCTCTGGGGGGGATCAACACTACCAGTTTGTGGCCTTGCCATTCGGTATCACCTCGGCCCCTGGGGTGTTCACCAAGGTGCTAGCAGGTGTCATTGCCCTCCTGAGGAGCCAGGGCATTCGCATTCTTTTTTACCTGGGCGACCTGTTGATTGCTGCTCCATCTTTTCATTAGGCCGAGAGGGATACTCAGGTGGTAGTGTCCACCCTCGAGTCCTTTGGTTGGGTGATCAATTATCCCAAGTCTACACTCTCTCCGTCATTGGTGAGGTCCTTCCTGGGCATGTAGCTGGATACTTCTCAGGTCAAGGTGTTTCTTCCTCAGCAGAAGGTGGAGGGCCTTCAGATGCAGACGCGGGCCTTGTTATCCTGCCCTCATCCCTCCATCCGTATGGGGATGCAGTTGGTGGGTCTCATGGTGTCGTGCTTCGAGGCTGTGCCCATCGCTCAGTTCCACATGAGACCCCTTCAGTTGAACCTCTTGACCGTTTGGGATCGAAGTCAGGAGTCCTTGTAGCAGGTATTCGTTCTGTCCCCTCTGGCCAGACAGTCCCTCTCGTGGTGGTTGGACTCGAGGAACTTTCTCGTGGGAAGGTCCTTCCTGCCTCCGTGCTGGGAGATTGTCACCACGGACGCCAGTCTGACCGGTTGGGGAGGATTCTGGCAGTCACTGAAGTTCCAGGGCCAGTGGGGCCCTAGGAGGCACATTTGCCCATCAACCTTCTGGAGCTGAGATGGCGGTGGATCATGATGTTATGCCCGACAATCCAGAGCTCCTCACTCAGGGGCAGCTGCGCCATCCCAGTTTACAAACGCTGGCTTTAATGGCTTGGCTGCTGAAACCTCCATCCTGATGGATAAGGGTTTGCCGGCTTCGTCGGTACTATGATTCAGGCTAGGAAGAAGTCCTCTTCTACGATTTATTATAGGGTCTGGAAGGCTTACATTGCTTGGTGTGAGTCTAAGGCCTTTCTTTGTTGCACCTTCTCCCTTTCCAGGATTTTGGAGTTTCTACAACATGGTCTAGAGTCGGGTCTGCAACTGAGTACCCTCAAACGACAGGTTTCGGCCTTGGCATTTTTTTTCCAAAAATCCTTCGCTAATCATAGGCTTATCAAGACTTTTTTCCACTCATGTAACTCATGTGCGTCCGCCGCGTAAGCCTCTGCTACCGGTGTGGGATTTTAACTTGGTGCTTTCTGCTCTCCAGGGTCCTCCCTTCGAGCCTTTGTGTGATGCTGCTCTGCCCATTCTTACTCTTAAGGAGGGACTTTCTGGTTGCTATCACTTCGGTGCGGTTTGTCTCTGAGCTAGCGGCGCTTTCCATGAATCCTCCTTATTTTGAGCGACATCAGGATAAGGTGGTTTTCCATCTCAAACCGGAATTCTTGTCCAAAGTTGTCTCTGCCTTTCATCTCAATCAGGACATTGTCTTGCCTTCATTGTGCCCTGCCCCTTCTTATTCTAAGGAACAGACCCTTCATTCTCTTGATGTGGTCAGGGCGCTCAAATATTATTTGGTCGCCACTGAGTCTTTCCGGAAGTCTGATTCTCTGTTTGTTCTTTCTGCCGGGCCTAGGTAGGGCTTGCCTTTAGCCAAATCCACTATTGGCAAGGGGATCAGACAGGCAGTGGTGCAAGCGTACTCTGCCAAGGGGAAGGAGCCCCCTTTCCATGTTACTGCTCACTCCACTGGGCTATTGGTGCCTCTTTGGGCGTTTCAGCACCAGGCTTCAGTTGAACAGGTTTGTAAGGCCGCTACTTGGTCTTCAGTTCATACTTTTTCTAAGTTTACAAGCTGTTTTTGGACGCAAGGTACTTCAGGCAGTAGTGGCTTGAACTGCCTGCCATTGCTCACTGGGGATCCCACCCTTCTTCATGGACACTGCTGTTGGATGTCCCAAATGTGAAGAATTACAGATGAAGCAACCCGTGCTGGATTCCAGAAAAATACAATTCTCTGATTACTCACCTGTAGAATTGTTTTTATGGTAATCCAGCACAGGTTGCTTCATCCCACCCTTGTTATCGTTATCCTCTTTTGCCTTGTTATGGTGATTTTGTTAAGAGAGTTCTTTTTTGGCTATTTTTTTCTAACATTGTATTGCCTCCCGGCTTCTTGCATTACTGCTTTTCAAACACTGGGTCTTCTGGGTAATGTGAAGAATTACAGATGAAGCAACCCATGCTGGATTACCATAAAAACAATTCTAGAGGTGAGTAATCACAGAATTGAATTTTTAATTGGCCTTTTAGTATTGTTTGTGTCTAGTGTAGGTTTTTGCCTTAATAAAAATAAAACTGTAGAGTAGTGGTGCATTTATTACTGCGCTGATGATTGGTCCCCCCCCCCCCGCTTTCTACTGGATCATTCTTAGAGATCCTGTTTGTTCCTCTCTAGATTTGTGGAAAAACATAAAAAATCTACAGAATGGGGTTCCCTAGATCAGAGAAAATACAGTTTGCCTGATCATGAATGCCAGCACCCAGGATTGGGGAGGTCAGGTTTCTGGGCCATGTCTATCAGGTGCTTTGGGAAGAACCTTACCTTTCCTCAAACCAAAGAGAAAAAGAGAATTACTGGCAATCTGATATGTGCTTCTACTTTCAAGAAATCTCACCTTTCAGAAAAATGTGCGGATTTTAACAGACAACGCGGTTTTGGTGGCTTATGTTAACAGGCAAGGGGGCATGGTTACTCAGTGCTGATTGCAGTTGCCATGGAAATTTTTTGCCTGGGCAGAAAAGCATGTATTGTCCCCAAAAGCTCTGCATCTGAGGGGCAGTTTGAATGTGGAGTCGTCATATTCTGCATCCCGGAGAGTGGAGTCTGGGGGAAAGTGTCTTCCAAAGGTTATGTAAAAAATGAGGCACCCCTGTGATAGATCTTACACGTAAGAATGTGAAACTTCTGCGGTTCTTTTCCCTGAACCCATGGGAGAAACAGCTGGTGGTGGATGCATTGACTCAAGATTGGGGGGGTCGGTGTTTGCCTACGCATTTCAACGTCTGAGTCTGATTCCCAGGGTCATAAACAAAATAATAAGAGACAAGGCAAAGGTCCTACTCCTTTGCCCATTTTGGGACAAAAAAGCGTGGTTTCCGATCATCTTGGCCCTAAGTCACTAGGACCCGATTCTTCTTGCATCCAGTCAGAATCTTCTTTCTCGAGGTCCAGTGCTACACCCTCTGGTGAAAGAGTTGAAACTGACCGCTTGGCTGTTGAATGGGGGGTTCTGGCAAATAAGGGGATTCTACTCCAAAGTTATCTTGACTCATATTATCTTGTATGCAGAGGAGGAAGCCTGTGATTTACCTGAGAGTGTGGAAAGCGTTTTGTCTTTTTAACAAACAGGGACCTACATTTCTCCTTTCTCCTAACATTCCCAATGTGTTGGACTCCGGGCAGCATAAACTTGAGACTTCCGAGTCCCTCCTCCTAAAAGGGAACAAGTGACCACCAGAAAACAATAAAAACTTGACTTCCCCCCTCTAATCCTCGTAAGTTGTTTTCGTGTGCCTCCGTGAGACAGGAGCCAGACCACTAGCTCCTGAACCAGGATGATTTAGGTAAGTATCCGGCACTGTGGGCTCTTGGCAGGCCCATCTCCCGGTCCTGGGGGCATTGCGCCAGGGGCCCGGGATACCCTTGGGATCTTGGGCCAGTTTTCCGTTCTTTGATCTGGTAGTCAAAGGGGGGTAAGCATTTATTTTCCCTTTTATTGAGGGGTATATACGGAAGACCCAATTATTTTTTAATTGTTTTTTAAATATTTTTTTTTATTGTGTATGGTGCATTAGTAGTAATCTCTCAAGGTATTGGTTGCACTGAGGGGGTTTAATATGGCTGTATGCACCTTTTAAGAGGCGGGGAGCAGAGGAAGAAAATGTTGCAATCTTTCCTCTCCTCCCCGCCCGACGCTGTTCTGTTTATGCCGCGAGCATTACCTTCAGGCAGGCGGCTCAGCGGCGATCCTCCTCGGACGGGCGGCTCTGTTTCTAGGCGCCCCGTCTGGCTTGTCTTAGGAAGTGTCGGTGTTTGGGGCACCCTCCTCCGCCGATCTCTTCCAGCGGCCGATTGCCGCTACATCCAGGATTCTGGCAGGTATAGCGTGCGTGCGCTTGGCGAATCCTTCTATTGGAAAAAGAGCGGAGAGGGGGTCGGCTTCTTCCTCCCAGCGGAGGTGACGTCACTACCACACGCCGCTGTGCCTCCTGCTGTAAAGACATGTTTTTTTTATATGTTGCTGATCATGCTCCTACCCTATTTAGGAAGGACTAGGAAGCGAGTCCTCTGGTGCCTCAACCCTGGATGGCGGACCAGGTGGAAGACATTTGTATTGTGGATCCATTACCGGATCAAATGGGAAATGTATCCACGGATCTTTTTAATGCGGACCTGAACCCATTGGTTATTCCGTCGGCTGCTGATTCTGGGAAGAGGCCCAGCTCTGCCCCGGTAAGTCGCTATACTTTTATTCAAGGGGTCCTCATCTTTGGATATCTTTGGACTCCCTCTTTTTGTTTTATTTTTAGTCTTTTTCTTCTAAGCAGGAGCAGGAGATGTCCCATGTGTGAGACTAAGCTGTCGGATTCCCATAAGAAACCTTTGTTATGGCTGCACGGAAAAAGTAGTGAATAAGGAGTGTGAATCAAGCTTAGTGGAGATGATGAAGGATCTAAAAAAGCAAATTTCATCTTCTTTGGTAGACCAGAAGCAGCCTGAGGCTTTGGGGAACAAAGTTAGCTTTTCTCACTCCCCGGGGTTTGGGCCCTCGGGAGGGTCCTCCTATTTATCCGCTCAAGAGTCAGACAGGCCAGATGTTGATTCGGATGAGGGGGAAATGTCTTCTTTAGGGGAAGATGATCAGGCCTCTGTTTCAGAGATTTCTTCTCAGGGGAGGTATTTGTTTCCCCCTGGGTACTTACCTTTCCTCCTACATATGATTTACTTATCTATGGGCATTGAGAGGAAAAGGAGTCGGGCCTAGGTCTAAACAAGATTGGTTTTACCATGATATGATGCATCATTATCATTCCCCTTTCATAGTTCACTCAAGGATATCATTTTAAATGAATGGAAAGATCCATCTAAAAAGGTTTTCAGGTCCCGGGGTCTGAAAAGAAGATATCCTTTTGCGGAAGAGGATTCTGACTTGGGAAAAGTGTCCCAAGTTGTATGCACCTTTTGCTAAAGTATCTAAAGGGGCAGATTTGGCCTTAAGGATTTTGGGGTGCTCAGTGATCCCTTGGACAAAAAGATGGACTTGCTGCCTAAGAGAGCTTGGCAGGCAGAATCTAACACCTTAAGACCTATTCTGGCTTCCACTTACGTAATTAGGAATTTGTTTTTTTTGGATTCAGCAATTGAAAGATTGTTGGAGCAAACTAGTCTGGAGAAAATACTTAAAGCTCTGCCTATCCTTTTTTCAGCTACGGCATTCATTGCAGATACTATGGCTGAGTCGGTCAGATTTTTGGCACAAAGTATGGCTGTGACCAATTCAGTGCGCAGGACTCTTTGGTTGAGAACCTGGTGATATTGGATCAAAAATGCGTCTTTGTGCTATGCCCTTTAACCCTTTAACCGCCAGCCTACCTGGAGTTTGTTATGCTTTGTTGCCAGACCATTTTTCACTATTTTGCACTATGCATGTTCAGCTGTGATTTTCGAAGGGATTTCCTAGAAAAATTATATATTGTTTTTTTCAGCAGAGTCTGGGCTTTAACATGAAATGTCTAGTTTGTCATTTTTTAAGTGTATTCTTAATATTTGGGGGTGAGATATGTGCAAAAAAAAAAAAACTATTTTTTACAATTTGTAGTGTTTTTTTGTAATAAAAAATGTAAGTTTGTCAATAAAATCTTATTGTGTGTTAAATCCCAATTTCTCCCGGTTACAACAGCACCACATATGGATTAAAAACCCTTAAAAATCCCCAAAAAATGACGTAGGGTCCCCCATACCCAGCGTTACCGACCCGGGCCAGCTATGGGGGCTTGTAGAACAGGGCACAGGGGCCAGCGTTGGTGGCCCCTGGCCATGCAGGCTACTAGCCCACATAGCCATAGTGGCCCGGGCCCTTCTGCCCCCCCCGGCCGTTGGGGAGGCAGGTAATGGGGGGGCTGGGGTTAATGGCAAGTCACCCGCTAGCCCGCAGGTGACTTGCCAGACCCAGAGCCTTGTGAGCTGGTACAGGGGTCTCATAGACCCCTTACCAGCTCACAAAGGGTTAACTGTAAAAAAAAATAAAAAAAATAAAAACACCACACAAAATGATTTTATTAAAAAAAAATGTACTTACCTCCGATTGTAAGCTCTTGTCCCTCGCCGCTCTGATGACAGATGCCGGTGATCGGCATCCAGAGAAGGGGGAGGCAGGAGATCAGAGGATCTCCTGCCACCTCCTTCCCCGGCACCGATCACCGGCATCTGAGAACTGAGAGCTCTGAAGCCAGTGATCGGGGCCACGATGACGTCATAAGCCCCGCCCCATTTGCGGCAAGATAGCGGCCTCCATCGAGGAGGAAAGGGGAGAGAGCCTCTCGGGCTCTCTCCTGAAGATCTGTAAGTCTTGGGGGGGGGGGGATCGGAGGCCCCCCAGGTGAAGAGGAGGGTCGGCGGGAGCCAGCGCACACGCAGGTAAGTAAATGTCATTTTTATTTATTTTTTTTTACAGAAAAGCCAGTGCAAGCTGAAACGGGGGGAGGTCAGACGGTCGATCGGAGCGCACCATCTTAAAGAGGAGACCCGGCCGACTCAAACGAGGAGTCCGGTAAGTGAATTTTTTTTTTTTACTTTTTATGCTGTTAGTGGGGAAAGTCAGGCACGTAAAATTTACGTGGCTGGTGGTTAACTGCAGGGGAGGCAGCCACGTAAATTTTACGTGGCTGGCGTTTAAAGGGTTAATGGTCAAGTCCTTTTTGGGTCTGAGAAAAGGTTCTGGATAGGTCGGCAGATAGGAATAAAATGTTTTCCTAACCGTTTTAAAGGTTCAGATAATAGGACGTTTTTTTCCCCAGGCTTCATTTAGGTGCTCCTTTCTTAACAGGAAAGCTTCTAAAGGACCAGGGGTGCCTTCTCCTCTGCTCCAACCTCTGCAGGGAGAGGAAGGTTTAGGGGTTCCACATTGTTTGGAACCTATCAACCTAAGTCAAAGAAACAAGGACGCCAGGCTTCTCATAGGGGCCAGACTAAGATTTTTTTCACAGCTCCTGGCAGAACCTTTTTTATTGCCCTTTCATTGCCAAAGGGATAAGGGATGGGTTTCACATAGAATTTTCTCAAACCCCTCCATCAAAATTTTTAATCTCCCCTCTACCCAAAGGACTCGGAGGAGAGATTGGCAATTCAGGAAAGATTGGATACCATGTTGTCCAGGGGGTAATTAACCCAGTCCATCATCAACAGCAGGGTGCAGGATTCTACTCCAGCATCTTTCTGGTAGAAAAGGCCTCAGGGGGGTTCAGGTTTATTCTGAACCTAAAGAAACTCAATCTCAGTGTTCGGTACAGACATTTTCGCATGGAAACTTTTTTTCAGTCAGGGATATGCTTCCCCAGGGCTCTTTTATGGTTTCAAAAGACCTGAAGGATGCTTACTGGCAAATCCCAATGAGTACACTTGCACAGTCTTTTCTAAGGTTTGCAATAAGAGGCAGAGACCAGATCTTTCAATTCCAATTTTTTTGCCTTTCTTTCGGCCTGGCTTCAGCCCCATGGCTTTTTACGAAGGTATTAGCGGAAACTCAGAGAGGAATTGGCATTTTGGCATTCCTAGACGATCTGTTGCTGTTTGCCCCATCAAGGGAGAAATCGCTACAGGATCTCAATTGCACATTACAGCTGTTAGACCAGCTCGGTTGGGTTCTGAACCTTGAGAAATCAAGCCAAGTGATGACTTATTTAGGTTTGAGATCAACGCCATTCATCAAACTTTAGTCTTGCCTTCTCAGAAAGTGACCCTCCAGGAATCCATCCGGTCGTTTGGTGTCAGTCCAACAACTTCAGTAAGCCAAGCCATGGAAGTCTTAGGATTTCTGAAATCCGCATTCCCTGCAGTAAGATGTGGCCAGTTACATTCAAGGCATCTACAAATGCATATCCTGAACAATTGGAAGGAACCTTTGGATGGTTTAGAAGAATTGATTCCAGTACCCAGACCGGTGAAGGAATCTTTGGATTGGTGGCTAACCAAGCATCTGTTTGTCAATGGTCTAGCTTGGAGGGACCCCAGGGAAAGGATAGTTACTACTAATGCTTCAGCTCGGGGGGCCCATTGCGAAGTCTGGACAGTTCAGGGGAAATGGTGCAGGGCTCTGAGTCGGTCCTCCTCGAACCTGAGTTGATAGTGGTGAAAGAAGCTTTGAGAGCATTGGCACATCATCTGGAAGATCAGCATGTCCAGATAAGATCGGACAATGCCACTACGGTGGCATACAGAGATTTTGCTGTGGGCAGAAAGAAACCTGAAGTCGCTGTCAACAGTTCATCTGAAAGGAACCTTGAACCAGGTGGCAGATTTTCTGAGTTAATCTCAATTAAGAGAATCGGAATGGTCGCTAAATCCAGAGGTGTTCAAGCACCTGCTTGCGTAAGCGAAGCATCACAAGTTGAAGAAATACTTTTCTTTGGATCCGGCCTTTCCGTTTCCTCTGGTTCGATTGCTTCCATTAGTATTGAACAATATACTCAAGGAACCGGTGGCAGTTCTTCTGGTAGCCCCTTGGTGGCCCAAGAGGTCTTTGTTTTCAACTCTGGTTGTGCTATCCATTCAGGAGCCATAGAGACTCCCAGTGTTTCTGGAATTGTCACAGGGACCAGTTCTATGTCCGGAGCCTCCAATGTGGATCTTGACAGTATGGATCCTGAAGTCTCCTTACTTTTGAGAAAAGGGTATTCGAAAAAAGTCATTGATAACTTGGTGTCAAGCAGGAAGTTGGTAACTAGGAAAATTTATTTGAAAGTTTTTGGAAGATCTTTAGAACATGATACAGAATAAGAGATCATCTTTCAAGCTTCCAGTGATTCTTGAATTTTTAGAACATGGAATGGAAATGGGTCTTTGTGTCAGCACCCTGAAAGTTCAGATGCCAGCCTTGTTGGTCTTCTTGGATAAGAGGTTGTCTTCTTTCTCCATGGTTCGTTTTCGTTTTTGAGAGTGTCCAAAACTACTCTAGCAAGATGGATGAAGATTACAATTAAAATAGCCTATCAAGGTAGTTCCACGCCGGGTAGAGTTACAGCACATTCCACAAGAAGCAGGTCTACGTCTTGGGCAGGGCAAGCTGGGGTCTCTATTGATCAGGTTTGTAAAGCAGATACTTGGTCTTAAGCTAGAACCTTTGCGAGTGATTATCGTTTGGATCTACTTTCACAACAGGATCAGTCATTTGGCAGGAGTGTTCTCCGGGCTGTTCTTCCCTCCCAATACAGGTAGATCTCGTCAATCTCTCAGTTGTATGTTTCCCAGTGGATGTTTTAAGAAAACTTAAGTTAGTTACCTGGTGACGTCTTTTATAAACATCTGAACGGGCAGCATACGGTGTGTTTTCCATTCCTTTTATTGTTGGAATAGATTTTTTTGTGATGTTTAATGAAGTTATGTTGTGGGTCTGTTTCTCTTTTTCTCTCTTTAAGATCTCTGCAACAACTGAGAACTAGAACTAGAGGGTGGAGTCAAATTATTTTTTTGTATTCTGGTGCTCACGTGTTCCCTTTCTGGGGGAGGGACTTGGAAGTCTCAGGTGTATGCTGCCTGTTCAGATGTTTAGAAAAGAAGTTACTAAGTAACTAACTTTTTTTCAGAAAGGTGCTGACATGAGTTTCAAAGCAAGTACGTTGAGCACAGTTAGCGGCCCTTAGTGCCCTTTTCTGGTATGTCCCTTTCAAAGCTTCTGTTAACCCTTTCAGTGCCAAGCACATAGATTCTACGTGCTCGCTTCCACTCCACTTAAGTGCCAAGCACGTAGAATCTACGTGCTTGACTTTCCCCCCTGCTAGTAAAAAAAATAAAAATAACAAATACTCACCTGACCCCTCGTTGGATCCGGCCAGGTCTCCTCTTTAATTTGGTGCCATCCGATCCCCCGTGGGGGGAATAGGCCCCCCCCCCCCCCGCTTCGGCAGCAGCAGCTGCTAACTGTAAAAAAATAAAAATAAAAATGACATTTACCTACCTGAGGCCACGCTGTCTCCCGATGGGTGTCCTCTTCACTGGGGGGGCCTCAGATCGCCCCCCCCAGCCTCTTCGGTGGCGAGGAGAGGGCAGAAATTGCCCCCCCCCCACTTCCTGGAACGGGTCTGCTAGCCCCACCCCCTGGGGGCGGGGGCAGGGGGGACATCGTTGTGATGTCACCAGCAGCCCTCTTAATGCCGGCACCGTGAGACAGACAATCAGTCTGCTCGTGTGCCTGGAGGAGGGCAGATGGGGAGGAGGAGAGGGCTGAGATCGCCCCACCCTCCCCAGGCTCTCTCCTTCAAACACACAGCAGACTGACAGCTGTCATCGCAGATCGCCGGGGGACACAGGAGAGGTGAGTAAAGTAAAAAAAAAATAAAATAAAGATCTTTTTTTTCTTATGTGTCTGTCTTTTTATTTAACATTTAACCCCTTGTGAACTGGTAAGGGGTCCATGAAACCCCTTATACCAGTTCACAAGGCTGGGGGATGGCAAGTCACCCGCTTGCCGCAGCGGGTGACTTGCCATTAACCCCCGGCACCCCCATTACCTGTCTCCCCAAAGCCCAGGGGGGGGCCACAAAAGCTGGCCCCCCCCACTCTGTGCCTACAAGCCCCCATAGCTGGTCCCGGGCTGGTAATGCTGGGTAAGGGGGACCCCATTTCAATTTTTTGGGGATTTTTAAGGGTTTTTAACCCTTAAAATTCCCCCAAAAATGCCCCCCCTTCCCGGGAGGGGGGACCTTTATGTCATTATTTTTTTAATTAACCCCTTATGTTTATAGTGTGGATAGTAGTAGTATTTTATTTGTAAATGTTATAAAGTGCTATTTTCAGTTTGGCGGGGTCTCCTGGCCAAGAATGGGGGGGCTACCGATACATATGTGGTACCGTTGTAATCGGGAGAAATTGGGCTTTCACACGCAATATATTTTACTCTAATAAAGTAAATGTTTTATTTAAAATAAAGGAGACAATTGTCTAAAAAAATATTTATTTATTTTTACACAAAAATATTAAAAAAACAGTAGAAAAATTACATACAAGACATTTCATGTTCAAGCCTAAACTCTGCTGCAAAATATATATCTATAATTTTCCTGAAAATTCCGGCAAAACTCACTGTTAAAGATGCCACAGAATGGGGAAAAATGAACTGTCAACAGAGGGTGACAAAACTTCAAGTAAGTTGGCAATTAAAAGGGTTAATAGTGGGGGCGTGTCCCGACCGTGATGCGGAGAGGCAGCAGTTAGCTGAGCTCCCGTTGCCTAGGACCGGACGACCCTTTTAATTACCAGCAGCCGACAGCAAAACAGAATGCCGAGGAGGAGAAATCAGAGGGGAGACAGAGGAAGTGGAAAGAAGAGCCCCCCAAAGTGGCAGACAGACGGGAAGTGGCTGAGACGGGAAGAGAGGCCAGCAAGATGGCGCCCGGACCAGCGAGTGGGAAGGAGAGCGAGGCGGAGGAGCTCAGACTCACCGGATCGTCGGGAGAGGCGACTGCGGACGAGCGAGGGAGCGGCGACAGTCCCCGGAGGAGGCAGGTGAAGGCAGCTGGAGAGAGGCTGCAGCAGCATTCACGGAGCCCCGCGGGGAGGAACATACACCCAGACGGAGGTGGGTGTACCAAAATGGCGGCGGACGCGCTCCGCGCTGCCGCGTCATCTGAACTCGGGCCGCAGGCTGTGAATGACTGTAATGAGAGGCCGCCCAGCTCGCAGTCAGTGCGGAGCCGAGAGGGCGGCTCGGCAAGTCCTCCAATGACTGCGGAGGGAATAAGTGTCAGTCCCCCTCGCAATGAGCCTCAGGAGACCCAGCTGACGAGCAGGGAAGGGGGGAGGAACCGGGGCATCTGTGGAGAGGGAGAGAGAGACAGTCCGGGACCCTCTAGCAGAGCCCCAGGGTCTGGAGTCTATACTGGCCATACTCCCTCATGCACCCGGGAGACACCGGCCCCCCCACTCCTACAGCAATATGTATACGTGCCCAGAGGCTCGCCTGCACCACCAATCTATACAACCTCCTTGCCTAATAAAAGGAGATCATATAATGAAGTGGCGCGAGATGCCCTCCCACAACCGCAACGGTCACAGAAAGAAGGAGCTGCTCATTATAGCACGGAGCAGTCGAGTGAGAACTGGCAGCCAATGGGGAGCTCCCCACCGTACTCGCTGTCCCCATCTCCTGAGGAAATGGCAAGCCCCAGGGCTTCGAGCCCCATGCCCATGTCTCCTGTGGAGCCCCTTGCCTCCCCGGCATCCGTATCCGCCAAGTTGACAGAATCTGGAGACTGGGGGTTGCCAGCTTCTCCGGCCCCCTCGGTTAACAGAGAGGCGTGTGACCCTTAGATTCATTTGGCCACCATCTCCCTTTTGAAAGGTCTCCCTACGAAAGCTGATATTGAAGAGCTAATTTCTAAATACGCAGCTGTGCATAAACGAGAAATTGCGGCCGTTTAAAAATCAGTTGTCTGATGTCGAGTCCAGAGTCACTACTCTTGAAACGGAGAGACCTGAGGAAGTGAGTCGCATACAAGCTCATGAAGACAGATGTGACAGACAGGCCATGATCCGAGCGTGCCCTCTCCACCTTGATGACCTCGAAAACAGAAGTAGAAGAAACAACTTACGGCTGAGAGGCATCCCGGAAGGTGAGGTGGGAGAAGACCTAAAACAAATTGTGTCTACCATTTTCAATATGGTTCTGGATAGAGACCTGTCCACCAACATAGAGTTAGACAGAGCCCATCGGGCCCTGGGGCCGAGAAATCCAGATCCCGCCTATCCAAGAGACGTCATCTGTCGGGTCCATCACTATGCCTTAAAGGAAGACATCTCTAGAAGGGCTTGGAATAAGGGCACAGTGGCCTATAAAGGTGCTACGATCAAGATCCTTCCGGATCTTTCTAGGCGGACTCTACAAATGCGGAGATCCCTAAAACCCTTACTTGAGGTCATTGTGAAGAGAGGAGCCACATACAGATGGGGGTTCCCGTTCCACCTGATCGTGAAGAGAGACCGAAGTTCATACATCTTGAAGTCCTACCAGGACCTAGAGGGACTGTTCACTTTCTTGCAATGCGACCCGATCCAGGTTCCTAACTGGTTCGAGGGTGAAATGCCATCACCTCCAGGGTTTCCAGTGAGGGAGAAGCGCCTGGGGCCGAGGAGCTTCCGTGACCTTCGACGACTCAAGAGACCGCCGCGGCGCCCTGAGGAGGGAGTGGCGTGATCGGGTCTGGGTTCCAGATCTTCTGCTGTGAAAAGGACTTTCGGTGTGTCGGGGTGGCTTCCGGGCCCTCCTTGCCCCTCCCTGAGATTTGGCGGGGTTGGAGGGTGAGGCGGTCTCAAGGGCGGCTTGGTTTGCTCTGCTGGTTACTCGGTCGCTGTGCGTTTACCCCTTGATTCCTTCTACGCCTCTTATCTGACGCGGTGACCGACTGACCGGGGAGCTGCCCAGCTGGTCTGCGTTTATTGTTTGACCACTCCCAGGTCCGATAGTAGGGACCGGGGGGTGACTTACTGTTTCATAACACTGTTAGGTTCTGTTTTGAATATCTGTTGGCTGTCACTACTGTTGCATGATTCTGGTCTCGGGCATGCGGGTTGAGGCTCCTGGGATGTTTTCCCCCCGGATCGGACTCGCATCCCCCCAATAGGTTGGGCCTGCAGACGCTTGTCGTTAATAGGTCCCAATTTAGTTTCCCGGTTTAGGGAAGGTTTTGTGTTTATCCCCATATCCTTCCCCTCTTTTTTATATATTTTTTCTTTTTCCTTGTCCTCTTCCCACCCCCTGCCTCGTCCCTCTTTCCCTCTTTACTAGGTACACCCCTGAGCTTAGATGTCGGATCTAAAAATAATTTCGCTAAACACGAAGGGGATGAATACCCCAGAGAAAAGGTCCCTAGTGCTGAGGAACTTGCAAGGCCTCGGGGCTCAGGTAGCGTTCCTGCAAGAGACCCATTTTAGGGCATCCAACCCTCCCTCTTTTGGCAGTAGACATTTCCCGAGAACCTATTACAGCCACTCCCCGGATTCTAGGTCGAGAGGAGTTTGTATAACCATAGCAGCTTCCCTCCCCTGGGAACTAGTTGACTATAAATCCAGTGAAGACGGGAGGTGGCTGTTCCTGAAGGGTCGGGTTGCAACCTCGCTATTTACATTTGCGAACATATATGTGCCTAACTCAGAGCAGATTACGTTCCTGGCTAAGGTTTTGGAGGAGCTTGCGATGTTTGGGGAGGGTGAATTGGTCCTGGGTGGTGATTTAAACTTGGCCCTGGACCCCCTTCTGGATACCTCCAGGGGAGCTTCCCATATGTCGTATGCCAAGCTAAAGCGGCTAAAGAAACTGCTTGCCCTGCATCAACTAGTCGATCCGTGGAGGATCCAACATCCTGACTCCCGTGACTATACCTTTTTCTCCCCCCCGCACGGATCCTACTCTAGAATAGATATGATCCTGGTGACACATAGTGCCCTATGCTGAGTTCTGGACACACAGATAGGCTGCATAACCATATCGGACCATGCGCCGGTCATGATTAAACTAGAGCTCCCACACCAGGGACCTAGGAGGTGGACCTGGCACTTAAATAACTCCCTGCTGGACGATCAAGGTGTATTCGCTGAGATCCAGAGAGATATCAGGGATTTCTTTGAACTTAATAAGTCGCCAGAGGTCAGCCCAGGGGTCCTGTGGGAGACACATAAGTGCTACATTAGAGGGTCCTTAATAAAATTGGGGGCCAGACTTAAAAGGGAGAAGGCGGAGGGAGTCCTGAGGCTCATTAGGGAGATCGGGAGGTTGGAAACCCTACATAAGAAATCCCTTGCCCTCACTCACCTCTCGGCCTTGACAGCGCTCAGAGAAAAGCTTAAAGCACTTTGTTTAGACAAGCTTAAAGCACAGAAGTTTAAATGTCGTGGGAAATTTTATGAGTCGGGCGATAAATGTGGGAAATTACTGGCGCGGGCTTTAAGGGCCGAGAGGGTGAAAACTTATATCCCAAAGATCACAGACCAGAGGGGGAGGGCGATCCACTTGGCGGAAGAAATTGCAGAGGCCTTTAAAAAGTTTTACGAAGAGTTGTATAATCTTCCTAGGGCGGAGGGCACTGGGAGACATGAAGTGATGTTGCGTTACCTAAGGGAATCGGGTATGCCCAAATTGCCGACTGATGTTATAGAAGACCTGGAGAGACCACTCTCCTTGGAAGAGGTTCAGAGGGCAGTGACTGGAGCGTCTGGCTGGAAAAGCCCCGGGACCCGACGGATTTAGTGTTGAGTATTATAAAAAGATGTTGCCTCTGCTGGCCCCTAGACTCTTGGAAGCCTTCAATTCTTTTAAAACAGGTGGTCACATGCCCCCAGATGCACTGAGAGCCCACATATCGGTCATCCCCAAGGAAGGAAAGGATCCTAGTCTCTGTGCCAGCTATAGGCCAATATCGCTCCTGAACACAGACACAAAGATCTTCGCAAAGGTATTTGCCTCTAGGTTAGCCGCTCACTTGCACAATGTTATTGATCTTGACCAGGCGGGCTTTATGCCTCATAGAGAGGCCAGAGACGATACTGTAAAAGTCTTTAACTGGCCCAAACTTGTAACGTCCTGTCCCTTTTGCTGGCCACCGACGCGGAGAAGGCATTTGATAGAGTGAGCTGGGAGTTTATGCAGGTCACTCTAAGACACATAGGCCTCGGCCCCAATGCTTTGGGGTGGATTGGTAGCCTGTATAGCGCCCCCTCCGCGTCGGTGCGAGTGAATGGCACGCTCTCGGATCCGTTTGGTATCTCCTAATGGGACGAGACAGGGGTGTCCACTGTCTCCTCTAATTTTTATTCTAACTCTTGAACCCCTCCTGTGTAGTATCCGGAAGAATGGGGATATAAAGGGTATGGGAGGCCCCTCAGGCAACTATAAAGTCGCGGCTTTTGCAGACGACCTGATTTTCGGGCTGACTATACCCGAGGTTTCCTTGCCGATCTTGCTACGGGAACTGAGGTAATATGGAGACCTGTCAGGGTATAAAATCAACCTTCAGAAATCAGAAGCCTTGAACCTAAATATCCCTGTGAAAAGGTTTAAAACTTTGCAGAAATCCTTCACCTTTAAATCCTCGGGAGTTAGTGTGACATATCTAGGAACGAAGATATGCAAGAACTTGGCCAACATTTTCACTCTAAATTTCCCCCCCTTGCTTAAAAAATTTGAGGAAGACATAGCTAGATGGTCGACTGGGAAACTCATGGTTCGGCCGGTGCAATGCATTGAAGATGGTGCTCTTGCCTAAGCTCCTTTACCTAATGCAGGCCCTCCCAGTGACCATACCACAGTCCTTCTTTCAGAAGGTGAACATCCTCTTCCGTAGATTTGTTTGGGGGGGTGGGAGGCCGAGAATAAACAGGTCCATCCTAACTAGGAGTAAGGAGCAGGGTGGAATGGGACTCCCTGATCCTAGGCTTTACTACGCTGCGGCCCACCTTAATAGAGTAGTCGATTGGTGCCTCCATAGACGTCACAAACATTGGGTTTCCATGGAGCAAACCCTAGTGGGGGCTAGAATGGAGTGTATTCCTTGGGCAGATCGTAATGACATTCCATCGGCAATGAAACACACCCTTGTTGGGACTACTCTGAGAGTGTGTCATCAATATTTTGGTTCGATGGGTCTCTCCCCAAGCCCCTCACCGATGGTTCCCGTCCTAGGCAACCCTGGGTTCCCCCCGGGTTGTAGGGGTTCGATCCCGGAGGCTTGGAGAGCTTCTGGGATATTCAGAGTTGGACACTTCATGGGGGAGGGGGATTGGCAGGACATGGAGAGGTTAGCTACGGAACGAGGAATCCCCAAGTGGTCGATGTGGCAGCGACAGCAGCTCTCACATTTCCTCTATACACTCAGGGACCACAAGGCGGAACATAGAGGGCTCTCTGCATTTGAAGAGCTTTGCTCAAGTAATAATGCGAAAAGCCACACACTCTCACGCATCTATAAGATGTTGATCAACCCCCCGGACCTCACCCCACCATCATTTGTAGGAAAATGGGAAAGAGACCTCGGCAGGACCTTCACCTCGACACAAATTAGTAGGTTATTGCAAGCGCCCCATAAAACGTCAATCTGCACCAAGTTTCAAGAGTGTAGTTACAAAATATTGACGCGGTGGTACAGAGTGCCGAAGACAATTAGCAAGTGGCTTCCTGGAGCGGGGGCAAGGTGTTGGAGGTGTGGAGGTGAGGAGGGCTCATTGCTTCACATATTTTGGTCCTGCCCCAGGGTGAAATCTTTTTGGGACGGGGTCCGAGGGGTGGCTGGAAGGGTTGTAAGTGAAGAGGTACCGGACGATCCGGCTCTGTGTCTACTTCACCTGGCTCAGAAGCCGCTTAAAAAATATCGGGGCTCATTGTTATGCCACCTCCTCAATGCGGCTAAGGCGTGCATCCCCCTCTTATGGAAAAAGGAGGACCCCCCCACCCTGGCAATGTGGGTGTTGAAAGTTAATGAGACAATGAGGTTCGAGGATTTTAAGACATCTGGTGAGGGCGGCTTTGAGAAATATTTGGCAACCTGGTTCTATTGGATTCAGTTCACCGAGTCGGAAGAGTACAAGCATATCCTCGCTGGGAAGTAGTTGACCGGCACTGCTTTGGGGCCCCCCTACCCCCCCCATTGTCCCTCCCCCCTTTTTTCTCTTTCATTTACCTTTAATTCCTTGTTTGCCTTCTTGCAGCATTGATGTAGATTCTTGTTCTACCTGTTTCAAATTTTTTTTTCTTCTTTATTTTAGAAAAGTTCTATGAAGAATGCGTGGTCCCCCACCGTGTTGGGGAACTCGCAGTTAGATGTTGGACATTGTGTTAGGTCTCGGTGACAATGCATAGTTAGCAGAGACAACAAAATGTAATAGTTTTCAACCTGTTTATTGTAAGACGATGTAACATCTGCCTTACTTTCTTGTAATGTATACATGAAAACAAAAATAAAGAATTTAAAAAAAAGGGTTAATAGTACCTATGCATGTTGGGTATTGTTCTGCTGGGGGGACCTTGCTCTTTCAGATTTAGCTTGTTTTTTCTTGTTTGCATATTTATATTTTAGGAAAACATGCTATTTATTCAGTTTTTTAATTCCTTTTTTTAGGGAAACCCTGTGCAACCTAAGAATTCTTTGAGGGATTACTTCCAGAAAGGTGAGCCTACTACAACAAGCTGGGTACTATTAGAAAGCTTAACGTGTACTTTCAGGGAATATATGGTTTATAGGGGATATTCCAAATGTAAAGGGTTGTTTTGGTTGACAAATCGCAAGGTGCGCATTTTGTCTGCACAGCTGACATTTTCAAGTAAAATTACTGTTATGCGCATGCTTTACTTTGGGGTGTTTGCCAACTCTTTCCTTGACAGTACCTATGCATGTTGGGTATCGTTCTGTTCGGGGCATGTTGCTTTTTGAGATTTTACTTTTTTTAGCGCAAAATAGTGAAACATGGTCTGGCAACAGAGGGCGACAAAAGCTGCAGGTAGGCTGGCACTTAAAGGGTTAAATATAGCATTTGGTTCCTCCCTGGAACCTGTCTTGGGTACTGGAAGGTCTCCTTCTTCACCCTTTTTGGCCCCTGGCTGACAGATCAGGGATCTTACATTTCTTAGTTGCTATTTGCTAGGCTAGAAGAATTAGCGAAATCCAATCCCTGTCTCCTGGACACCTTTTAAGAAATCTAGAATCATTTTGAAAACTGTACCCGGTTTTCTGCCGAAGGCGGTCTCCAAATTCCATAAAGACCAGGAATTGATCTTACCTCCCTTCTGTGATGACCATTGGTTTATCCAATTTACTGAGATAAAAAAGGGATTTGGAGTTTATAAATCTTCTATAGCCAGGTGGATCGGGTTAGCTATCACAGTGGCTGCAGGTCATGAACTCCCAGTAAAAATAAAAGCTCATTCTACTAGAATGTTTTCAGTTTCATGGGCAGAGTTGGCATCTGTCTTCCTTGGAGCAGATATGCAAAGCAGCAACCTTGTCTTCTACGGACACTTTTGTGTAGCATTACTGTCTTGACATCTTGGCTAAGCAGGATTTAGCCTTTGGTAGAAAAGTACTTTTAGCTGTCCCCCCCACCCCTAAAAGGTATCTGTTATCTAGGTAGGGTGTCGTGGAGGAGGAGCTTGGAAATACTGGATTACTCTTACTGGTAAGATGTTTTCCTCAAACTCCTTCACAACAACATAACATTCCCACCCTCATGTTATATATGTGATTGTTCATGTTGTTTAATCATGTTCGCTTGCTTTTCCTAATAGGTAATATGTAAGCACTGGGAAAGTGATGTGGGGAGTGACCTTTTAAACTTCTCTGGAATTTCCTGTCTCTAGGAGGGGCAGCCTCTCAGTAGGGTTTCGTGGAGGAATTCGTAGAAAACGTCTTAGAGTAATCCAGTATATTCTAAGCATACAGCACGTCCTGCTCCAGAACATATTCATAACGTATGGGTATACCTCCGCCTTCAGCGCCGTACACTGCAGATCACAAAGAAAACAAGCTCCTCCCGGCCCTACATATACCGGAGGACCTCCCACAATCCCCAGATTTCTCTGCAGTGCTGAAACTGCGAAGACATGAAGTATCACGCTCTCGCAGGCGAGCGGGGCTTGACAGCCCGAGGCCCTGTGGGACTATTTCCACCCGTCCTCATTGTGAATTAATGCCTCCCAGCCTGGGCTGCGCTGGTCGGGTGAAGGTTGGCAGCACCTAGTGTGCTTATGGAGCTAGTCTCCACCGCAATTCCCCAACCATAGGGTAGGCGGTTTAGGCTGATGGTGAGCCTCCAAGGGATGCCCCTCCCGCATTATTGTCCTGTACCCCGCGTAGTGCTGAGCCCTATTCGGGACGCCATTCTCCCTCTTTTCCCCGTCTACGGGGGAAAAGAAAGGGGGGGGAGGGGTACGCGTGTGGTGGTCTTAGTGTACCGGTGTGTCACGCTCGTGCTTTCTGTTCTGCCCTTACTAGCATCTGAGATGTCAGGGCCGCGCTTATTGCTTCTTTTCGGCTGCCGGGTGTATTTGTCTAATTGATTGCCACTTATTTTGGTTGCCGCGGCGTCCGAGATTACAGTCGGTGTCCGCTCTATGGTACGTTAGGCACGGCTGCTGCACCATTGCCTACATTTTTCCTTCAGAGCTTCACGCTCTTTTGAATGGGCGGGGCCTTTGTCTGGCGCGCTCCGCGTCATGGCGGAGTATATTCTTGGTGTGCCACACACCCCGCTTCACTTTTAAATATTCTTCACTTAATGGGTTAACTCACCGCCAGGTGACGCTGTGCAGAGAGGAAGTCTTGTAACGAGCCCCCTTCCGGCCTATATATACCTGGTACCTCCCTTCAATCACCAGTATTTTTCTCTCTGCCTGACGACAAGACAGAAGATTGAAGTCTCCTGCTTACAGGTAGCCGGGGTCTTACCCCGGCACCCCCCTTTTGGTCTATTTCTGCCCGGTTTGAGTGTTTATACCTTGATGGTGGAAGGGAAGCCTCCCAGCCTAGGCTGCTCACTGGGCAAATGGTAGATGGCACTATAGGTGCCTAGGAGCTCATCTCCTCCGCTCGACCTCATGCGTGGGGCAATGCGGCTATCCGGCATGGTGATCTGGAAATGGGATGCCCCTGTCCCGAGGGTCCCCGTAGCCCCTTTCTCTTCCGTTACGGTCCCTTCTCCCTTCACTATGGGGGGGGGGGGGTTAGAGGGTTGTGCATTAGGTATGTGTGTTTCACAAGTATAACTTTATTACAACATGTGTGTGTTTACGTTATGCATTGAGCTTACTGCAGCATGTGTGCACTCTTTTTCCTTCCGGCCAGGTCTGTTGTTATACTCCTGGCCGGTTTTTGTGTTTAGGTCTGCTTGGGGGCGGACCGCGCTGGGCAGGTTGGCTTGCCGCCTAAGTAGCCCCCTCCCGCCTCCCCCCTTCCCCGCTGGTCTTATGGCCACTGTATGAGGTCTGCTTTGGCATGGCTGCGCTATGCGGTTTTTCCTCCTACTCCCCCCTCTTTCTTCTCCCCCCTCCGCTGCCTCCTGCTTGTGTGCGCGTGTAGTGGCTCATCTGGTGTTAATCCCAAGTTGATTTGACCACACTGATCGAGCTTAGGGGGCGGGTCCCGGTGACGCGGCGACGGGGGCGTGGCGCCGGCGGTGGCGTCATGCGGCGGCCCCAGCTTCACTTCCTTCCTTTCAAAAGGGAAGTCACGTGGGGGCGCGCGGCCGCACTTGGTTTCATTTCTCCTGTGCTGCTGCTGTTGGCTGCTGTCTCGTCCCTCCGGTTGCTGCTCTCGGTCCTTCCAGGTAAGCGGCCCCACCCTGGTGGGGCCGTTGAGTGGGAATTGAATATCTTTCATGTGTAGATATGGGGGTGAGTTGTTTTTTATTAAGGGGCATGGCTTTTTGCTCATTTAAAAGGCACTTTGGTGCCATGCATACATGGTTGTTACACACATGTGGGGATCTGATTGTGGTTTTTTCTTTTCCTTACAGATCCCGGGATCCCTGTTTATGGTGGCCCTCCGGCTCTATGTTGCCTGGGTAGTCTTTATTTAAAAAAAAAAAAAAAAAAAGATATAAAATAATAATAAATTGGGATATTTTTATATTTAAGAATGCATATATATATATATATTATTAAGGGGGACCTTCCTTTTTGAAAAAAAAAAAAATATATATATATATATATATATATAAATAAAAATCCTCCCTTCCGGGACATTTACAAATAAGGGGGCATCCCGGGTTGGCTTATGCCTTAAAGCCCAAAAATTGCGAATACCATAAATCACCATATGGAGGCTTCCGTTATTGCCAGAAACGGTTCTTCTGAGCCATTCGGGGGGTGCGTAAGTTGTTGGGCTCTACTCCCAGCTGTTGATGTCTTTATTTGCATCCCTTGTGCAAAGCAGAGCATTGCGCGCCAGTCTGTTGCTTCGGCTGCTGGCCCATCACAACCTTCGTCATCGCCTACCTCGCCTTCCCTGTTCCGGACCCCGCATGACACTGTCAAAAGTGGGGATTCGCAGTCCGAGGTGGCGGCACGGTCGGCCAGCCCCCGGAAAGTAGTGCCCTTTAAAGCAGGGTTAAAGGCCGCTGCAAAACGGAGGCACCTGACTCCGGTACCTTCGGCTCCACAGGACGAGTTATGTGAGCCTGTGGAATGGTCCGATGGATCCCCGAACGAGGAAGAATTCCTGTTGGAGTCAGATGAGCCTGCAGATCAGCTTGAGGCTGATGCGATTGGCGATTGGTCGGAGGGGGTTGTTTTTGACACCCCCTCCATTCTGGCTCAAATGTTTAAAATTTTGAATTTAGATCCGCCTGAGGCTGTCAGCTTGCCAAAGGGTCAGTTGTTTAAGGAGCCTCAGCCGTGTTGGGTTTTTCCCAGACAGCACCACTTTGAGAGGGTGGTCCTTAAGGAATGGGAACATCCCACGCGGTTATCCGGAATCCCTTCCAATTAGGAAAAGCGTTATCCTTTTCCGCCAGAGTTGGTAAAGCTTTGGTCTGTCCCTCCTGACGTCGATACCCCTGTGCTAGGGCTCTCCGAGACCACTGTCCCTAAAGATGGGGAAGATCGTCGGATTGACCAATACGCCCGCCATGGTTTTATTTATTCCGGGTCAGCGTTGCGCCCGGTGTGTGCTTCAGCCCTTCTTCTTTTGGCGATTAGGTCTTTAATTCAGGGGCTATATGAGGATCTCAATCCCGCTTGTAAAGAGTTTACTGCGCTTAAGCAGTGTGAATCTTTTGTGTCCTAAGTCCTATCCACTCAGGGCGATGCGCTGGCTATGAGTAGCAAGGCAGCGGCTATGCTGGTGGCTATTCGCCGGTCAGTATGGCTGCGTCAGTGGTCGGCGGACGCGGTTTCTAAAAAGGTGCTCACAGCTCTCCCCTTTTTGGGGTTGCGTCTGTTTGGGGGAGAAAATTGATTCAGTCGCAAAGGGTGGTAAGATGCCACAACGCAAGAGGCCTCGTGGACCCTTTAGGGGGGCAGGTTCCGGTAGGCCTTCCTTTCGAGGAATCAGAGCGGGTAGGGGGCTTCCTTTTCCGCTACCAGAGGTGCAGGTTGGACTCGGGGGGAGGGGCCGTGGCCGGCCCACTCAGTCCTGGGGCACGAAGCCCAAACCTGCTGATAAGCCCACTCAGCAATGAGGGGCTGCCCTCACCCGTGCGGGTGGGGGGACTATTGCGACACTTCTCCCAGGTTTGGAACCAAGTGGTTCCCGGCAGATGGATCCAGGAGGTAGTATCGGCCGGTTACGACCTGGAATTCGAGTCTCACCCTCCTTCACGGTTCTTTCGGTCTCGGGTGCCCATCGATCCTTTGGCCACGCAGGGGCTCCTGGCGTCGGTAAGAAATCTGTTAGAGATGGCGGTCATCCGGCCGGTGCCGCGCTTAGAGATGGGCCTCGGTTTCTACTCCAGTCTTTTCGCAGTCCCCAAGAGAGATGGGTCGGTTCTTCCCGGCCTGGACTCTCATCAACACAGAGTGTTTCTTCCTTTTGCCCAAATTCACACGAGAACGCTTCAGCTTTTTCTGTTAGCGTCTTGGGACCAGCAGCCTCGGTCGCTGGATCAGTCCTTCCAGTTGTCCTCCCGGGTCCGGCAGTCCCTCCTGTGGTGGTTGGTCTCGACCAATCGTGTGTAGGGCAGGTTTTTCCTGACCCCCCTTTGGGAAATTGTCACCACGGACGCCAGTCTGTCGGGATGGGGCGGATTCTGGAAGGAGCTGCAGTTTCAGGGGCAGTGGGGACCTCAGGAGGCCCACTTACCCACCAATATTCTGGAGCTGAGAACCATCCGTCGGGTGCTTGTTCTCCTGACTCAGCACGTTCTGGGCCTTCCGGTCCAGGTGCGTTCAGACAATCAAACAGCGGTTGCTTACATCGGTCATCAGGGAGGGACTCGCAGTCTGAGTGCTCTCAGAGAAGTGTCCCTGATCCTGACCTGGGCGGAGTCCCATGTTCCTTGTCTCTCGGTGGTATACATTCCAGGGGTGAAGAACCAGGTGGCGGACCGGTTGAGCAGGGGCTCTCCCCGTCTGGGAGAATGGGCTCTCCATCCTCGGGTGTTTCGCTCACTGTGTCTCCGATGGGGGACCTCGGAGGTGGACCCGTTTGCCTCTCACAGGCTCCCGAACTTTGTGTCACTCTCCCAGGATCCTCTGGCTCTGGCAGCGGACGCCATGTCCCTGAGCTGGGGAGTTTTGGGATTTCTATACCTGTTTCCTCCGATACCCATGCTGGGCAGGGTGCTTCGGAAGTTGGCTCTGGAAAAGGTGTCCGCCGTTCTCGGGGCCCCAAGGTGGCCAAGGCGCGTGGGGTTCGCAGACATAGTTTGGCTGTCAGTGGACCAGTTCGTTCTGCTTCTTCGGCCCGATCTGCTCACTCAGGGTCGATTGTGTTACCCCAATTTACCAGCGCTGGGTTTGATGGCCTGGCTACTGAAACCTCCATCCTGAAGGAGGAGGGTCTTTCTGATTCAGTCATTAAGACTCTGATCAGTGCCCGGAAGAGGTCTTCTTCCATCATCTACTATAGGACTTGGAAAGCCTATATCGCTTGGTGTGAGATAAGATCTTTTCCTTGTAGGGTCTTTTCGATCTCCAGGATTCTGGAGTTTTTACAATCAGGGCTGGACTCTGGTCTTCAGCTAAGTACGTTGAAAGGGCAAGTCTCTGCCTTATCTATCTTTTTTCAGAAGCGTGTTGCGCTTAAGCCTTTAGTTAAAACTTTTTTCCAGGGGGTTACGCATTTGCGGCCTCCCAGGAAACCATTACTCCCGGTTTGGGATTTGAATTTGGTTCTTTCTGCTCTTCAGGCTCCTCCTTTTGAGCCTTTGCAAGATATTGCTTTGTCTACCCTGACTCAGAAGATTGTCTTCTTGGTAGCTATCACTTCGGTCCGGCGTGTCTCGGAGTTGGCTGCCTTGTCTATCCAGGCGCCTTACTTTGAGAGGCATCAGGATAAAGTGGTCTTTCGGTTCAAGCCAGACTTTCTTCCTAAGGTGGTTTCTGCTTTTCATTTGAACCAAGATATTGTTCTTCCCTCCTTGTGTCCTAATCCTAAGAATGACAAAGAGAGGGTTTTGCATTGTTTGGATGTAGTACGCTGTGTTAAGTACTACTTGATTATCACATCTCCTTTTCGTAGGACGGATTCCTTTGTTGTTGTGCCCCATGGGCCTAAGAAGGGTTTGGCACCAGCCAAATCTGCCATTAGCAAGTGGATACGTCAGGCCGTTACTGCGGCCTATTCTGCTAAGGGAAGAGTTCCCCCTTTTCGTATCACTGCTCATTCTACTCGCGCCGTTGGGGCGTCTTGGGCTTTTCAGCACCAAGCTTCTGTTGAACAAGTTTGTAAGGCCGCCACTTGGTCTTCTGTTCATACTTTTTCTAAGTTTTACAAAGTTGACGTGCGAGCCTCAGCGGATGCTGTTTTTGGCCGCAAAGTTCTGCAGACTGCAGTCATTTTAAGTTATGCTTCACCTGGCCTTGAGATGCCCATCCCTTGTGGACACTGCTTTTGGATGTCCCATTAAGTGAAGAATATTTAAAAGTGAAGCGGGGTGTGTGGCACACCAAGAATAATACCATTTTGTGAGTACTCACCTGAAAAATGGATATTGTTGGTGTGCCACACACCCCGCTTCACTCCCACCCTTTTCGGTATTTCCGAAGCCTTTATATGGTGAAGCTTTTTATTTATATCAAATTGATTTTGAGGTTACCGGTGGAATACTGGTACCTTGTCTTTCTGCTTTTTTAATATACTGGTGATTGAAGGGAGGTACCAGGTATATATAGGCTGGAAGGGGGCTCGTTACAAGACTTCCTCTCTGCACAGCGTCACCTGGCGGTGAGTTAACCCATTAAGTGAAGAATATTTAAAAGTGAAGCGGGGTGTGTGGCACACCAACAATATCCATTTTTCAGGTGAGTACTCACAAAATGGTATTTTAGCCGCTCTTCGAGCTTCGCTGGGCGCCATTTTGGTTAGCTTCCCGCGCACGCGTCGTGGCGGTCTCCTCCTCCACTTGAGCTGTAAGTGCCCTTGCGGGCGAATCCCTTTCATCATTGTCTGCCCATCTGCGCATGTTCCTGACATCTCTTTCCCATTGTGTCTTTCAGACGCTGAGTTCCCGGCGGCCTCTCCCGGCCTCATATACATATATACCTATATACTATTCATATAAGTACCTTATACGTATACATTGCTATACTCACAAGTATAAGGAGCGGGCCTTCCCAAAATCTCCCACATTGATCAGCGGGTAGTTGGGGCATCCAGGGTTGCTTACGGCATAAATCCCTATCGACTTACTATAATTGAACAATCACCATATGGAGGCATCTCAGGATTGTGTTACCGGGGTCCCCTTGGGACAGGACCGGCTGTGTATATCGTGTGGTCTCCCCCATGCTGAGGCGGACGAGGCACGGGTCTGCGCATCATGTTCTGAACAGACACTGGAACTGCGAGCGACGCTTGCGGTTGTTCCTCGCTCCTTCCCACCCCTTACCCCTTCCCGAAACCCCACTCCCGTTGAGTCTTGTACAAGTGAGGGGTTACAAATAGATCCCTCTCCTAGACGGCCCACGCTGGCCCAGATCGTAGAAGGATTGGCTGGCCGGATCGGCCCAGTTAGACAACGGCCTGCTTCTCCCGCGGCTTCGGCCTGTGCTATGGGCTCTGCGGAGTCCTTGTCTACACGTGCTAGTACCACTTCGGGGGAAGGGGACTTGTTCTCTGACCTAGGCTCCCATGACGAGAGACCGAGGGGTCAGGATGACGCCGATCTGGATGTCTTGGACCAGCTTGACATTGATGGCATGTTATTCAGGATTTTTAAGGTACTGTCCGAAACTGTCTCCCGGCACGGTCTCCGGACCGAGAGGGGGGCGCTTTCATACCACGCCTCCTTGCTTGGAATTTCTCGAACAGGCTCACTTCCATGCACTTGTTCTTAAAGGGTGGGAATGTCCCGCTGCTCTTCAAAAGACGCTGGATGATTGGGCTTGGAAATACCCTTTTCCCCCCGAGATGATAGATATTTGGTCCTTGTCCCCAGCCGTGGACGCTCCAATTATTGGGGTCCCTAACGCCCCATTCCTTACTTCTTCGTCTTACAGCTCCCTGCGGGACGCCGAGGATCGGCGTATCGATAGGCTTGCTTCCCACGCCTTTACCTGTGCTGGCACGAGGCTGCGCCCTGTCTGTGCCGCGGCTATCACGGCAGTGGCCGCTAAGACTCTTATAAGTAAGTCGCTAGAGCATCAGCCTGAAGATTTACCCTGGGAGGTGTTTTATGCACTCTCTAGTTGCGATATCTTTCTTAAATTTATCCTTATGGCCTTGGATGACACCATCAAAATGTGTGCTAGGACCTCTGCCCATGTGGTGGCTATACGTCGCCTGCTCTGGCTTCGTCAGTGGGGGGCAGACGATGACACTAAGAGGATCTTGACGGGGCTCCCCTTTAGAGGACATCACCTGTTCGGTGCACGTCTGGGTTTTTTTGAGAAGCAGGCCATCCCACCGAGTCAGAGGCGGCCGCTGCGCCCCCCGCAGAGCAGAGAGACCCCTCCCCCTCCATATCATTCTGTTGAACAGGAACCGGGGTTGCCCCCTGCTGGGTCTGGTTCAGGAGTGATGTTCAGGGCCCGGGGACCTCCGGTCGGGCTAAGTCTTTTTCCTTCCCTGATTTCCCTCATGCATGATGGGACGCCCTCACCCACCTGGGTGAGGGGAAGGCCGCAGCACACTACTCTATCAGGAGGCATCGTGCCTCGCTCTGGTGGCTTTAGGTACTTTCCCTAGAGATGGAACGGTGTTTGCTGGGCAGTCCTTCCCTGAGTCGGTTAAGAGGGCTATGTTTCCATGCCCACCTTCGGGCATGGGTGCAGGCTTAACTGGGCCTGCCAGGTATGGCTCCCCTGCTGACCACCGTTATATAGAATCTGGGGCCCCTGAGCGGGTCGGCCCCTCCTTCTCTCCCTTCTAGGAGGAGGGAGCTTATCTGCCTAACACCTAGGAGGGTGTGGCATCTGTACCATAATCTTTCGGCCTGGCGCCCTCGACAGGGCTGGCTATGCCCCAGGGACCCCCTGGCTGCTGGGCATGTATGGATTTTTCCAGGCTCTGGGAACCATCGGGATACTGAGCCCTCTACGACTGGTATTACATAGTTACATAGTTAATACGGTTGAAAAAAGACATATGTCCATCAAGTTCAACCAAGGGTGTTGGGGTCGGGGAAGTTATTTTTTATTTCATAGGGGAAGCTATTTATTTTATTTTTTGTCTTTATTTTTTTTTTTTTTTTTTATTGATAACCACTAGTAGTAACTGTTAATGTTATTTTCTTCAAAATAAGCATCTAATCCTTTTTTGAAGCTGTCAGCGGTTGATGCTGTAACAAGCTTCTGTGGGAGGCTAGTCCATAGATTTATAGTTCTTATGGTAAAAAACGATTGTCGCCTCCGGAGACTAAATTTCTTTTTTTCCAATCGAAGGCAGTGCCCCCTTGTCCTTAGAGAGGATTTTACGTGAAATAGTTTTGAGTTACCATGGTCACCCCCTCTTGTGGCGGCATGGTTAGACAGTTATTTTGGCCTATCCCTTTAGAGGAATATTCTTCCTCCCTAGTATTCTTAGTTCTTGTACTATTAGTGCTGGGCTTGCCCTGTAGCACTATGTTCTGGCGATCAAGCCGGCCAGTCCGCTGCTTGAGTTCTATTCTCCCTTTACAAGGTTCAAAGGTTGAGGTTTGAGCATTGCTCTCGTTGTTGATTACATGGTTAAGGGTGACAGCGCTTTACTGTTGGCTGTGCCTTTTCATGGGGATCCCACCCTATTGTGGACACTGCTATTGGATGTCCCATACGTTATGAATATGTTCTGGAGCAGGACGTGCTGTATGCTTAGAATAATACAATTCTGTGAGAATCTCACCTGTAGAATTGGTATTATATGCATACAGCACGTCCTGCTCCACCCCACCCTGGTTTCACTTTGTTCTGGATCCTCTGTATGGTGATTGTACTCACTTGGTGTTATTACCAGAAATTCTGGGTGGTTTTGTTTCTCCTGGCTTCTCTTATCACTGCTTTTCAATGCTGGGGATTGTGGGAGGTCCTCCGGTATATGAAGGGCCGGGAGGAGCTTGTTTTCCTCGTGATCTGCAGTGCACGGCGCTGAAGGTGGAGGTATACCCATACGTTATGAATATGTTCTGGAGCAGGACGTGCTGTATGCATATAATACCAATTCTACAGGTGAGATTCTCACAGAATTGTATTTTCTCAAAACATCCTTCGGGCAGCATACGCCTGAGACCTCCAGGCTCCTTCTACCAATTTGGAACACCTGACCACCAGACAGAATAAAATCTTGACTCCTCCTCCCATTCCTCAGTTGTTTTCGTGTTCCTCCATGAGGTAGGAGCCAGACCACTAGCTCCTGAACCAGGAAGGTTTAGGTAAGTATTTCCGGCGCTGTGGGCCTTTGCAGGGGACTCTTTTCTCTGTCCTGGAGGCCTGTATGGTTGCCTGGGGCCCGGGATACCCTCTGGATTTTTAGGCCAAGAATCCCATTCTTTTAATTTTTACAAAGGGGGTAAGCTTTATTTTCCCTCTTACTGAGGATGACTGTTTGGAAGAAGCTGGGGTGGCCGGCCCTAAAATAGTATTTATTATGTTGTGATGGCTCAGAGGAAGAGAATTGGTTGCACTGGATACGTTTTATTCTTCATTTGTGTTTGAATGTTTATTTTCACATTGTACCTTTAAGAGGCGGGGAAGAGAGGTGAATGACGCTTCTCCTGACATTACTACAACGCTGATGCCGCTTACCTTAGTGTCAGCGGCCGGGTAGCGTTCGGCCCGGCGGATCCATCTGCGGCAGTGCAGCCAACCATCACGCGTTCCTCCACAGGGGGGACACCCTCCCCTTCCTCTTCCTCCATGGCAGCGACAGCATTCCTGGGCGCGCGCTGAAATTTGAACTTACTTGCTTTTGGAAGGAAGGGGAGGGGAGTCTGCTCCTTCCACTGGAATCCGTGAGGTTTTTCCATGGATTTCCGGGAATCCTGCCCGGGAAGAAACACGTGTTTTGTCTTAAAGGGACAGCACCAGTGTCTTTCCATCATTGCTATTGGCCTCCCTCTTGATTTCCAGCAAATAGGGAGAAATTAAGGGGATTTCACTCCTGCCCTATTTAGGAGGATTCAGGAAGCTATGTCCCCTGGTGCCTCATACCAGAAAATGGCGGATCAGGCAGAGAACATTTGCATTGTGGAAATTCCGGACCCAGAGGGAAAAAGCATCCACAGATGTAATAAATGCAGACCAAGATACAGCACCAGCTAATCCGTCTGCTGCCGGTTCTGTTTCCGATCTCGGAAGCTAAGCAGGGTCAGGCCCGGTCATTGCTTGGATGGGAGGCCGCCTGAGATTACCGGGGGCCCTAGGTTTGATGGGTTCTACTATGATTTGCCCTTGGTTCGACATCTCCATTCCCTTTCCATAATTTTCTAAAACATATGATTTTAGAAGAATGAGAATAGGGTGCTCCCCTTTTGCTAAAGTTCCTGAAGGGGCCCCCTTCCGGCCTATATATATACCTGGTACCTCCCTTCAATCACCAGTATTTTTTCTCTCTGCTTGCTGACAAGTCAGAAGATGGAAGTCTCCTGCTTACAGGTAGGCCGGGGTATTCTTACCCCGCCACCCCCCTTTTGGTCTATTTCTGCCCGGTTTGAGTTTGTATACCTTTATGGTGGAATGGAAGCCTCCCAGCCTAGGCTGCTCACCGGGCAAATGGTAGATGGCACTTTAAGTGCCTAGGAGCTTATCTCCTACCGCTCGACCTCATGCGTGGGGCAATGCGGCTATCCGGCATGGTGATCCGGAAATGGGATGCCCCGGTCCCCGTAGCCCCTTTCTCTCCCGTTACGGTCCCTTCTCCCTTCACTATGGGGGGGGGGGGGGATGTGAGGGTGTGCTTTTAGTATGTGTGTTTCACTTGTATCACTGCATTTTAACATGTGTGTGTGTTTATGATTATGCATTCACTGTATTCAGCATGTGTATATTTTTGGGTCTGCTTTAAGGGCAGGCTGCGCTGGGTAAGGGCTGGCCACTTCTCTTGCAGACTGTTGCTTTGTGGCCCCCTCCCCCCTCTCCTCTCCCCTCTCCCCGCCTGGCATTTTATGTTTTCGTTTGAACAGCACCATGCGGTCTTTACCCTCCCCGCTCCGCCGCCTGGGCGCACGTGCAGTGGCCCAGCTGTGAGTGATTTCCAGCTGATCGGCGTCATGCGGCGTCTGCGGCGGGCCCAGCGTTCTTGCTTCCTTCAAATACAGGAAGTCGCGTGGGCGCACGGCCGCACTTTGTCTTCGTGCTGGCTGCAGGCTTGTCCGGCTGATGCCTTTGCTGACCAGGTAAGCGGCCCCTCCCGTTGGGGCCGTGTAATGGGGAATACTTTCCTTGCAACAATATAGTGAGAAGTCACTTTGTATTAAGGGGGCGTCATTTAAGGGCACTTGGTTCCATGCTTATATGTTTATACACATGTGAGGATCTGATGGTTTTTTCTTTGCCTTGCAGATCCTGGGATCCCTGCTTATGGTGGCCCTCCGGCTCTATGTGCCTGGCTAATTATTGGGATAGCTTTGAATGTATATATACATAGACTATATATAAATGTATATATATATAGTTTATTAAAGGGGATCTTAACTTAAAAAAAAAAAAAAAAAAAAAAAAAAAAATCCTCCCTTCCGGGACATTACTAATAAAGGGGACATCCCGGGTCGGCTTATGCCTTAAAAGTCCCAGTATTGCGAATACCATAAATCACCATATGGAGGCTTCCGTAAATTCCGGAAACGGTTCTGCTGAGCCGTTTGGGGGGTGCGTAGGTTGTGGGGTTCCACTCCCAGCTGATGATATCTTTATTTGCATCCCTTGTGCAAAACATACTATTGCGCGCCAGTCCGTTGCTTCGGCTGCGGGGCCATCGCATCCTTCATCATCTCCTACCTCTCCCTCCCTATTCCGGACCCCGCATGACACTGTCAAAAGTGGGGATTCGCATTCCGAGGCGGCAGCACAGCCCAGCCCCCGGAAAGTAATGCCCGTTAAAGCAGCGTTGAAGGCCGCTGCAAAACGAAGGCACCTGACTCCGGTACCTTCGGCGTCACAGGACCAGTTTGTGAACCTGTGGAATGGTCCGATGGATCCCCGGACGAGGATGAATTCCCGTCGGAGTCAGATGAGCCGACAGATCAGCTTGTGGCTGATGAGATTGGCGATTGGTCAGAGGGGGTTGTTTTTGACACCCCCTCTATTCTGGCTCAAATGTTTAAAATTTTGAGTTTAGATACGCCTGAGGCAGCCGCCCCGCCAAAGGGTCAGTTGTTTAAAGAGCCTCAGCCGCGTTTGGTTTTTCCCAGACAACACCACTTTGAGAGGGTGGTTCTTAAGGGATGGGAACATCCCACGCGGTTATCTGGAATTCCTTCCAGTTGGGAAAAGCGTTATCCTTTCCCGCCAGAATTGGTGAAGCTTTGGTCTGTCCCTCCGGACGTTGATACCCCTGTACTAGGGCTCTCCAGCTCGGCTATGGTACAATCTGCTGAGACCACTGTCCCCAAAGATGGGGAAGATCGTCGGATTGACCAATACGCTCGACATGGTTTTATCTATTCCGGGTCAGCGTTGCGCCCGGTATGTGCTTCAGCCCTTCTTCTATTGGCAATTAAGTCCTTAATTCAGGGGCTATATGAGGATCTTAATCCCGCTTGCAAACAGTTCACTGCGCTTAAGCAGTGTGAATCTTTTGTGGCTTATGTCCTGGCCGCTCAGGACGATGCGCTGACTATGAGTAGCAAGGCAGCAGCTATGCTGGTGGCTATTAGCAGGTCAGTATGGCTGCGTCAGTGGTCAGCGGACACGGCTTCCAAAAAGGTGCTCACAGCTCTCCCCTTTTTGGGGTTGCGTCTGTTTGGGGAGAAAATTGATTCAGTCGCAAAGGGTGGTAAGATGCCACAACGCAAAAGGCCTCGTGGTCCCTTCAGGGGGGCAAGTTCCGGTAGGCCTTCCTTTCAAGGATTCAGAGCGGGCAAAGGTGCGTCCTTTCCCGCTACCAGTGGCGCAGGTTGGACTCGGGGGAGGGGCCGTGGCCGGCCCACTCAGTCCTGGGGCACCAAGCCCAAACCTGCTGATAAGCTCACTCAGCAATGAGGGGCTGCCCTCACCCGTGCGGGTGGGGGGACTATTGCGACACTTCTACCATTGGAACCAAGGGGTTCCAGGCAGATGGATCCAGGGGGTAGTGTCGCCCGGTTACGACCTGGAATTCGAGTCTCACCCTCCTTCACGGTCCATTCATGGGTTGGTTCATCCCGGCCTGAACTCTCATCAAGACGGAGTGTGTCTTTCTTTTGCCCAAATTCACACAAGAACGCTTCAGCTATTTCTGTTAGCGTGTTGGGACCAGCAACCTCAGTCGTTGGATCAGTCCTTCCAGTTGTCCTCCCGTGTACGGCAGTACCTCCTGTGGTGATTGGTCCCGACCAATCTTGTATAAAGCAGGCCTTTCCTGACCCCCCTTTGGAAAATTGTCACCACGGACGGCAGTCTGTCGGGATGGGACAGATTCCGGAAGGAGCTGCGGTTTCAGGGGCAGTGGAGGCCCCACTTACCCATCAATATTCTGAATCCGAGAACCATTCGTCAGGTGTTTGCTCTCCTGACTCAGTACGTTCTGGGCCTTCTGGTCCAGATGTGTTCAGACAATCGATAAGCAGTTGCTTACGTCGGTCTTCAGGGAAGGACGCGCAGTCTGAGTACTCGAATTCCAGGTCGTAACCGGGCGACACTACCCCCTGGATCCATCTGCCTGGAACCCCTTGGTTCCAATGGTAGAAGTGTCGCAATAGTCCCCCCACCCGCACGGGTGAGGGCAGCCCCTCATTGCTGAGTGAGCTTATCAGCAGGTTTGGGCTTGGTGCCCCAGGACTGAGTGGGCCGGCCACGGCCCCTCCCCCGAGTCCAACCTGCGCCACTGGTAGCGGGAAAGGACGCACCTTTGCCCGCTCTGAATCCTTGAAAGGAAGGCCTACCGGAACTTGCCCCCCTGAAGGGACCACGAGGCCTTTTGCGTTGTGGCATCTTACCACCCTTTGCGACTGAATCAATTTTCTCCCCGAACAGACGCAACCCCAAAAAGGGGAGAGCTGTGAGCACCTTTTTGGAAGCCGTGTCCGCTGACCACTGACGCAGCCATACTGACCTGCTAATAGCCACCAGCATAGCTGCTGCCTTGCTACTCATAGTCAGCGCATCGTCCTGAGCGGCCAGGACATAAGCCACAAAAGATTGGTGTCCCTGATCCGGACATGGGCAGTGTTCCATGTTCCCTGTCTCTCGGCGGTTTACATTCCAGAGGTGATGGAACGGGTAGCGGACCGGTTGAGCAAGGGCTCTCCCCGTCTGGAAGAATAAACTCTCCATCCTCGGGTGGTTCGCTTATTGTGTCTCCAATGGGAGACCCCGGAGGTGGACCTGTTGGCCCCTCATCACTATCACAGGCTCCCGAACTTCGTGTCACTCTCCTGGGATCCTCTGGCTCTGGCAGTGGACGCCATGTCCCTGAACTGGGGAGTTCTGGGATTTCCATACCTGTTTCCTCCGATGCCCATGCTGAGCAGGGTTCTTCAGAATTTGGCTCTGGAAAAGGTGTACGCCGTTCTCGTGGCCCTAAAGTGGCCAAGGCTGAGGTGAGGTTCGCAGACATCGCTCGGCTGGCAGTGGACCAGTTCGTTCTGCCTCTTCGGTCCGGTCTGTGCACTCAGGGTCGATTGTGCTACCCCAATTTACCAGCGCTGGGTTTGATGGCCTGGCTGCTGAAACCTCCATCCTGAAGGAGGAGGGTCTTTCTGATTCAGTCATTAAGACTTTGATCAGTGCCCGGAAGAAGTCTTCTTCCATCACCTACTATAGGACTTGGAAAGCCTATATCGCTTGGTGTGAGATAAGATCTTTTCCTTGTAGGGTCTTTTCGGTCTCCAGGATTCTGGAGTTTTTACAATCAGGGCTGGACTCTGGTCTCCAGCTAAGTACATTGAAAGGGCAGGTCTCTGCCTTATCTATCTCTTTTCAGAAGCGTGTTGCGCTTAAACCTTTAGTTAAAACTTTTTTCCAGGGGGTTACGCATGTGCGGCCTCCCAGGAAACCATTACTCCCTGTTTGGGATTTGAATTTGGTTCTTTCTGCTCTTCAGGCTCCTCCTTTTGAGCCTTTGCAAGATATTGCTTTGTCTACCCTGACTCAGAAGATTGTCTTCTTGGTAGCTATCACTTCTGTCCGGCGTGTCTCAGAGTTGGCGGCCTTAACTATCCAGGCGCCTTACTTTGAGAGGCATCAGGATAAAGTGGTCTTTCGGTTCAAGCCAGACTTTCTTCCTAAGGTTGTTTCTGCTTTTCATTTGAACCAAGATATTGTTCTTCCCTCCTTGTGTCCTAATCCTAAGAATGACAAAGAGAGGGTTTTGCATTGTTTGGATGTAGTACGCTGTGTTAAGTACTACTTGATTATCACGTCTCCTTTTCGTAGGACGGATTCCTTTTTTGTTGTGCCCCATGGGCCTAAGAAGGGTTTGGCACCAGCCAAATCTGCCATTAGCAAGTGGATACGTCAGGCCGTTACTGCGGCCTATTCTGCTAAGGGAAGAATTCCCCCTTTTCGTATTACTGCTCATTCCACTCGCGCTGTTGGGGCGTCTTGGGCATTTCAGCACCAAGCTTCTGTTGAACAGGTTTGTAAGGCCGCCACTTGGTCTTCTGTTCACACTTTTTCTAAGTTTTACAAAGTTGATGTGCGGGCCTCAGCGGATGCTGTTTTTGGCCGCAAAGTTCTGCAGACTGCAGTCATTTAAGTTATGCTTCACCTGGCCTTGAGATGCCCTTCCCTTGTGGACACTGCTTTTGGATGCCCCAATAATGGATGAATATTTAAGAAGTGAAGCGGGGTGTGTGGCACACCAAGAATAATACCATTTTGTGAGTACTCACCTGAAAAATGGATATTGTTGGTGTGCCACACACCCCGCTTCACCCCCACCCTTTTCGGTATTACCGAAGCATTTATATGGTGAAGCCCTTTTTTATTTGTATCAAAATTGATTTTTGAGGTTACCGGTGGAATACTGGTACCTTGTCTTTCTGCTTTTTAAATATACTGGTGATTGAAGGGAGGTACCAGGTATATATAGGCCGGAAGGGGGCTCGTTACAAGACTTCCTCTCTGCGGTGGATTAACCCAATAATGGATGAATATTTAAAAAGTGAAGCGGGGTGTGTGGCACACCAACAATATCCATTTTTCAGGTGAGTACTCACAAAATGGTATTTTTTGGCTTCAACATGTGTCCTTTAAAAAATTGGGAGATACTAAAAGCCTTACCTATCCTTTTTGTCAGCAACAAGACGCCATGGCTGAATCAGTAAGATTCTGGGCACAAAGTATGGCCGTGACCAATTCCGGGCACAGGACTCTCTGGTTGAGGACCTGGTCCAGAACATCGGGTCAAAGATGGGTCTTTGTGCAATGCCCTTTTAACTGGGGATAGGGCGGCCGATAGGATCATGGGTTCCCTGCCTGATCTAGGCCTCCTGTAGTAATGGAGTTCCTTCCTAGGTCCTCTTTTAGACAATCCTGTCATATAGGGACACTACTAGATGTCCCGGGGGTATCTTCCTCCTCTACCTTTACTGCAGGAAAGGAGGATTTAAAGGTTCCACTCTGTATGGAACTGGGCGGTACAACCCAAGAAACAATGACGCCATGTCTTGGGTTGGGGCCTGACTAAGAGTTTTTGTTCACAGTGTTGGACAATACCTTGAATTTCCCTTTTGTTTCCAGGGACATAAAAGTTGGGTTCACTTAAAATTTACTTGTACCCCTCAAAATTCTGGTTTCTCCTATACCCTTGAGGTCGGAGGAACGATCAGACATTCAGGAAAGTCTGCTAGACATGGGGGCCAGGGGAGTCATTATCCCAGTTCCCCCCGTCACCAGCGAGGAATGGGTTTTTTTTCACGGTCTTTCTGGTGAAGGAAGCCTTGAGTAGATTTTATAGGAATCATCTCTGGGTTGATACAGACATTTGGAATAAAACATTTTTTCTTCAGTGAAAAATATGCTTCCACAGAGCCCTTTCGTGGTCTCAATAGATCTGAAGGATACTTGCTGACAAGATCCAATGAGCCTTGGACTTGGTCCTGCTTCACAGTAAAGGACTGGGTTTTTTACACCTCCAATTAGATTGCTTCCCTTCGGGCTGGATTCAGCCCGAGAATTAAGAGAATACAAAGATATTGGCAGAACCTCTGGCATATCGAAGACAGAGAGTAATCAGTATTTGGCTGATCCTGACTATCTGCTACTTTTTTGCCCATTTAAGGAACAAATTGCTACAGGGCCTCAGTTACATCTTGGAGCTGTTTTCAGCTCGGTTAGGTTCTGAGCCTTGAGAGTTCAAGTCTGGTTCCCTCTCAGGCAATGAGTTATTTAGGATTTGAAGTCAACACTTTTCTTCAGACTTATTGTGCCTTCTCAAAAGATTTCGGCCCTTCAGGAAGCCGTTTGATTCCTTTGTGCCAGTTCAACGTCTTCTATAAGACAAGCCATGTGGGTATTAGGACTGTTAGGACTCTTCATATACATATCTTGAGCAATTGGAACGGCTCCCGGTATGGGTTGGAAGATATAGTTTCAGTGCTCGGTCAAGGGAAGCTATATCGGGAACCCCAAAAGGAAAGATGGTTACTACAGATACCTCAGCTTGGGGTTAGGTAATCCATTGCGAAAGTTGGGCAGCACAAGGAAAGTAGCCCAAGGCCCTGAGCCAGTCCTGGCCCTGGATAACAATGAAGTAGCCTTGATGGAATTTGTAGAACATTGGAAGATCAGCATGTACAGATAAGATCAGACTATGCTACAACTGTAGCATACATTAACCATCAGGGGAGAGCGAGATTCATCGCTAGATGGTGGTCACATTAGTGATCCTTATTAGTTTAGAAGGAAACCTGAAATCTCCGTCACAAGTGTTCCAAAAGGAACTTTGAATCATGTGGCAGATTTTCTGAGTGCTTCTCATGAGAGGGTCAGATTGGTCAGTCACCTCTAGGGTGTTCAAGCAGATCGGCTTTTAAGGGACTTTTCAAATATGGATCTATTGCTTCAGCCAGAAGTCGCAAGCTGGCCAAGTACTTTGAATCCAGAGGGTCCAGCAGTGGGAGCAGACACCTTATCCCTTACACGGCATTTCAGTCTAGCCTATGCTTTTTTCCGGTTCAATGGTGTTATCCATTTGGGTCCCTAGGCTGTCTCTAACCCTAGACTGCCTCTAACCCTAGGCTGTCTCTAACCCTGGGATGTTTCTAACCCTAGGTTGACTTTAACCCTAGGTTGACTTTAACCCTGGGCCATCTCTCTAGCCCTGGGCCGTCTCTCTAGCCCTGGGCCGTCTCTCTAGCCCTGGGCCGTCTCTCTAGCCCTGGGCTGACCTTAGCCATAGGCTTTCTCGGGGACCAAGGCTGACTCTGGCACTAGGCTAGTCCTTTCTCTTACCCGAGCAACTTTTAGGGTTAAGATTTTTATTCAGGATCAAGTGTTCAAACTTTTGAGCTTTTTTCCCAGATCCAGTATTCTGAGAGTGGATCCTTGCTATTGACCTAAGGTCTCATCAGTTTTCTTGGACTCAAGGAATGGTCCTTCTTTCTATAACTGATGAGGAAGCTTCGTATGATATACTTTAGATGTTTTACACATTGTTGATGTCCCTTTACCAGACTAAGGGAGATCCGACAGTGGGTTCATGTACGTTGTAGGTCCGAGTAAAGGACAAAGAGGTTCTAGTCGTCTTTACAGGATTTGGCTTATCGAAATTGTCAGGCCAAATGGTATCACGTCTCATTTACAAGAAGTGATGCTTCATCTGGGGCAGAGCAGGCTGGGGTTAAGCAGCCACTTGGTCTTCCAGCGAAGGTTTTTTGCTGGACTCTTTCAGTTGGATCTTCTGTCCCAGAAGGATCTGTCTTTTGGCAGAAGTGTCCTCCATGCTATTATTCCCACCCAACGAGGTAGTACTCGCCTATCTCTCAGGCGTATGCTGCCCGAAGGATGTTTTGAGAAAACTTAAGTTAGGTACCTGTTCTTTTTTTCTAAACATCCGAAAGGGCAGCATACGCCGGCTTCCCTCACTTTTTTTCTTATGTGGAGTTGGATTATGTATTGATTATATGTTGGAGTTGTGGGTCTGTTTCTTTTCTCTCTTTCAGATCTCTACAACTGAGGAATGGGAGGAGGAGTCAAGATTTTATTCTGTCTGGTGGTCAGGTGTTCCAAATTGGTAGGAGGAGCCCGGAGGTCTCAGGCGTATGCTGCCCTTTCGGATGTTTAGAAAAAAAGTTTACCAGGTACCTAACTAAGTTTTTTTGCACCCAGGCTTTAATAAGAATATGTAGGTTTGTAATTTTTTTTTTTTTTAGCGATTTTCATATTTGGGTAAAAAAAAGAAAACTCATATTTTTAAACTATTGCTTTTTTTCAAAATAAAAATGTAATGTGTTCAAGAAAACCATATCGTGTGTGAAAACCTCATTTCTCTTGATTAGACTGGTACCACATATGTATGGTAGCGCTTTATGACCTTTTTAAATGAATTACAACTACTACTATCTGGAATCAAGATGTGAAGGAAAGATCCAGTTTAAATGTGAGTCTATAGTTGCCCCTTTATTTCCTCCTGTAGCTTTAAGGCTTTTTGGGCCTAAGGACTAGGACCTCATCTCTCAAGGTGAATTAGCATCTGTGAGCTGAGCCAAGTGCAGATAACACACTCCCTGCTGTTTTCCTTACACTTCTGGGCTGGGAAGGCCCCGATAGGTCTGAAGCCAATGTGCCCTTGGCTGTGAGCTTCCTCACATCAAGGACAGGAACCTCAGACAACCGGCACCAACACAAATTGGACCATAGCTGGACCACTGTGTGTCCCAGCACCAAGCCAGATACAGAATGGGCTCACAAAACCACACGTAGACATTCAATTCTTAGGGCCATGTGACCAGGAGATCCTAGAGAAATGGAGATCTCTGGTTCTGACCTATTTAGAGACTCCATCTTTAGGCTCATCGGATGCCTGGCATCCAGCCCAATATTTTAGTGCTGTATCCAGAGCCATATGACCTCCCCCTGCCCAAAATTATGACCCTTAAGGGGTTTTAGGTTCTAAAGCAAAGCAGGTTCCACAACAGTGGGAGCGGACAATCTTTTCCAAAGAAGGAAGGGAGTGAAAAGGTCTCACTGCACAAAGTGGGGAGGTCGCCCTGCATGCATGCTGGAGGTGCCCATCAATAAGCTTGCCACTCACCTCCATGTGGGTGCTCACCATCACTACTCTACATCTGCATGTTGAGGTAATTGACTATCGTATCTCTGTGTGTAACTCACTGTAACCTGTAAACCACTGATTAGAACGACATTTGTATTCATTCATATTTCATCATAGCCAAATGTTTATCACTGCCTAGTGTGCTTATTGCATTAAAACCTTTATTTTACTTGAGCGATCTTTTTGCCTTAGCCAAGAATCTGTGTGTCTGTAGGCTTTGGGCCTGGTATTCCTGCTAGGAGGGCAAACGGATGGGGGTTTCGGAAAAGCGGGCTTGCGTGATCGGGAGGTCCCTGATAGTTGGATCACGTGACCTGTAGTTCCCTGACAATTTGGTGGCAGCGTCTTGGGATAAGGCAAATAGTGTGAGTGTGGGCCCCATGCTCACATACAATAAAGATTACCAGCAGTAGCTTTTCTGTTGCTGGGATCTTATGATCAGCTCAACACTAGGCAAATTCTGAGAGTGGTTGCAATATTTGTCAGTGACCAGCAGCTGCAGGCATGGTGAGTGGCACCAGGGCCAGAAGCCGGGATGTGGCTGCCGAGGTTGCACTGGGTGTGGAGGGCCCCAGCCAGGTCTCTCCCTTAAGCCAATCACCATCCCTCAGAATCCTAGAGGACCGTGCCCTGCCTGATGGTCCTCCCTGCCACTCATGCTCAGATGCTCTACTGCATGCTTCTCTACTGCATGCTGCTCTGGCCAGTCTCCGGGCTGGAGACTGGAATACCTATGAGGTGCTTATTGAGGCTGCAGAACGATGGGAGCAAGCTGAACGTGCACTCCAGCTCCAAGTACTCCAGCTTAAGCTTCAGCACCCCCTACCCAGGACAGCTGGTAGCGAGCCCCCTGAGAACCAGGCCCCAAAGTTACGTGCAGAGGATTTCCAGTTTTGGTCAAAGATACAGATTTGGACACCTTTCTGCTGGCTTTTAAAACGGTTTGTCATCAGTACCATGTACGGATATCAGTGGGTCAGGTACTTAACCCCCCGCCTTAGGGGTAAAGCCCTGGAAATCTTTGGGTACCTACCGAGCGTGACCACCCTGAGCTATGAGCAGGTCATGCAGGCTCTGATCCCCCAATCCAACCTGACCCCCGAGTTCCATTACAAGAAACTGCGGAGTTTGCGATGGGGCTAGGCCGACCCTACAGAGAGCAGTTGAGCAGTGGACTACCGGCTTAGAGCTCACCACCATCCAGCAACTGAAGGAGCTTATTGCTACAGTTTCTCTGGAATTGCCCTGAGGATCTGCAGCAGTTTCTACGTGACCGGAAGCCTAAGGGGGCCTCAGCCACTGCAGCCCTCGCAGATTAATACACTCACAACATGGCCCAAACATGCCAGCTGGAAAGGGGATAAGCCGCCACCGGCGCCTGTTGTCCATGCCCATCAGCCCCTGCCCCTACTTCCCTCTCCTGGCAAGGGGAAGGGGGCCCCCCATTTGTCGTCACTGCAACCAACCTGGAAACTTCAAGGCCAAATGTCCCCAGCGCCAGCTGGGTGCGGCTCAGCGCTCATCCACTGTGTTGTGTGTGGATGAGGGGGCAGGGAGGTTCATGGACAATGTACAACCTATCACCTTAGGCCAGGCTGTGGCAGGGTGTGGTAAGGTGCCCTTCTTCCCTCGGAGAAGAGGAGGGTGACTGAGTCGGCTGTAATCTCCCCAGAGGTCATCCTAAACATGATGAGCCAGGGACAAGCAAAGGCTGTGGGAGGACCTGTGACTGAGGTAAGGGCTGTTCCAGGAGACGTGGGACCCCTAGGCAAGTCCGCATCGCAGGATTGCTCCACTGCCGGGGTATTCGGGGCCCAGGCCAGCCAGTCTGGTGTGGCGACTTGGTTGAAAGCGGAAGGGGAGCTGGCGCTACCAGCAGTGGGGGCACTAGGGGGCCCAGGGGTCTGACGGCGTGCTCCCTTCCAAGTGGCTGCCAGGACAGATGAAGCTCAGGCGACAGATCCAGAGGAACGATCTGAGGACACGGCAGTCTCTTCCAGCCAGGGGTTTTAGGCAGCTTCAGAAGAAAAGCCTGAATGCTCTCAAGGAGCAGTCGGCACAGCCTCCCTCAAGCTCAAAGAGTGTGTGGTCTGGGACCAAGGATGGCTGTATCACATGACCGTCTCGCAGGATTCACCGAAGTGGCCTAGGGACCTAGAGTTGGTGGTCCCCTACCCCTTCTGGGCAGAATTGTTGCGGGTTGGGCATGAGATTCCAATGGCTTAACATTGGGGGTCACAAAGACAAAAGCCAGACTAGCCCAGCACTTCTACTGGCCAAAAATGGGGGTCAAAGTGTCCACCTACTGCCATTCGTGTGAAGTCGGTCAGAGGGTCGGGAAGGCAGGGCCACGACCCAAAGTAACTCTGCCAATCATAGAGGAGCCTTTCAGAAGGGTGGCTGTGGATTTGATTGGACCACTGTCCGTTCCCAGCAGCTCCGGGAAACGCTTTATACTAACGATAGTAGATTATGCCACATGGTACCCAGAGGTAGTTGCCTTATCTATTCGGGCCGACAAGATGGTCGCCGCCTTGCTGGAGATATTTTCTAGGGAAGCCTCTCCCCAGGAATTGCTTACGGACTGGGGGATCCAGTTCATGTCACAGCTGATGGCGTCTCTGTAAGCAGATTGAGGTGCAACATCTGGTGACCAGCCTTAACCACCTGCAGACAAATGGCTTCTGTGAACGGTTCAATGGCACCCTGAAGCAGATGCTCAAGATGGATGTCTGTTGATGCCCATGGGCGTGACTGGGAGCGGTATCTCCCTCACCTGCTGTTTGCCTACAGGCAGGTTCCACAGGCCTCAACGGGATTCTCCCCCTTCGAGCTCCTGTATTGGTGGTTTGCGGGGGCCCCTGGTGAGGGAGGCTTGGGAAGGAGATCTGCCCCCCCCCCCCCAAAGTGTTGGTTATCGAGTATGTGATGTACTTCCGGGACAAGATGCAGGCCTTGGCGCGGTTGGTGCATGACAATATGATGCAGGACCAGGCCGATCAGAAGAGGTGGTATGACCAGAACGCCTGTGAGCAGACCCAACAGGTGGGCCAAAAGGTATGGGTGCTGGTCCCGGTACCCCACAATAAGCTTCAGGCTGCCTGGGAAGGCCTCTATCTTGTGCACCGGCAGCACAATGCTGTGACGTATCTAGTCATCCTAGACCCTGCCTTACATGTGAACATGATGAAGGCACATCATGAGCGGGAAGCATGTGTTCTCCCAATCTGCAACCTGACAGAAGAGGGGGAAGCTGATACCCTCCTGGATATGCTCACCCAAGTTAGGGAGGGGGGACCATCGAGGATGCCGAGATTGTCATCAACTCTCAGCAGACCAATGGTCCCAGCTCTGGGCCACCCTGCACCCCTTCCGGGACTTGTTCAACAGCAAGCCTGGATGAACAAAGCTAGCCGTCCACCATGTGGACATTGTGACTCCCTGGAGATGCAGCAGATCCATTCAGGGTGAAGGACCGCTTTAAGAAAAAGTGGTTGTCGCATAGGCCGGGAGCTCTTACACCACTGTTTCATAATCCTTCTCCCCCCCCCCCCCTGGAATTAAGATAAGTACAGTTATAATCTGGGAAAATCACAGGAGACCAGACTTGGTGACTTGGTGAAATCGCTCCCCAAGCCTACAGTAACTTCGGACCTAGGGTTGGGGCAAGAGGTTGTCCTGGCTTCCTCTGCTCCCACTCCCCGATGTTTTCTCTCTCCCAGCCCCTAACCCCTTTTGAGAGCATCCTGTGATAAAATTCTGTACCTACACACGCTCTCCCACTCTTCTACCAGGTTTTGCAGGCAGAGGGAGACTCCTCAGAGAAACTCAGATTTGTAAGAAAGTGGGAATCAGAGTTGGGTCGGGAACTGGGGGCTGAGGACTGGGAAAAAATATTTTGCGCTGACCCACAAGCTCTCCTTGGCTTGTAAAGCTCAGGAGAAAACCTATAAGATCTTGGCTCGCTAGTATAGGTGCCCAGTTGACCTCGTTAGGTTTGGAGGGGCTGACTCAGGCATGTGCTGGCGCTGTGGGAGAGCGGAAGGGTACTATGATTCACATTTGGTGGAGTTGCCCTCTGGTAAACAGGTTTTAGGACCAAGTGCTCTCGGTGTACCAGTTCCTGATGCTGGAGAGCGTTCCTAACGAACCACAGGTCGCTCTGTTGTCCGTGATGCCTGTGTCGACCTCTGACGCAAAGAAAGGGCTTCTCTGACATTTACTAGCAGCCAGATCGGTGATCCCTCAACATTGGCGCTCCCAGAATATTCTAGGCATCCTGGAGTGTGTACAGGAGGTAGAAAATATCAGAATGGAGGAGCTGGTACTGGAAAGCGAGGAGAATGGGAGGCAGAAATTTAGCACGATTTGGATGACCTGGATGGCATACCAAAACGCACCGGAATTTTGGGCACTGCTGTCATCAATGTAGTCGGGCAAGAGACCAGAACCTAGGGAAAAATTGATTGACAAGATGGTGCATGTGGTTCCATCTGGGCAGACCATGGCCGCCAGACCCCCTTCACCTTTTACCTTTCTCTCCAATTTCCTTTTTACCCTCTCCCCTTTCCCTTTTGTTGCCTTTCTTTTTTTCTTCCCGAACGCCTTCTTCCTGCTTTGCCCCCCCCCCTTTTTTTCCCTCTTTTTTCTCTCCTTTCTCTAAAGCACACCTACAGAACTACAACTCCTTGAATTGGATGTATTTCTCCTCCTAGAGGGGTCCCTCTGAGGGCCTTGTAACAGTGTACGACACAACACCTTTGTGTGGAGGGGGAAGGACACATGCTAAGAGTAATTTGTCAATGTTACAGGATTGCTTATTGAAGATGTCCCCCCTGCTTTGTTCTGTTTATCGTACGAAGGGGAGTGTCTGGAGAATGTTGTTAACTGTTTTTTACTGGACAGTTGCATATGAGAATATTGTTGTAATATTTTGTTGTTGTGCTTCTCATTCTTACCTTTTCCAATAAAAACATATTGAACAAAAAATAAATAAAAACATTAACAGCCAGACGCTGGAGGAGCAGGCAGGGAGAGTCCTGCTCTGTGCCACTTCTGGTCCTGGTGCCCACTGCACAGACTGACGTGTGTGCACACACTGGAGGATGGACAGGGTGAGTCCCCACTCAGGACGCTGTTGCTTCTCTGGTTAGTGAATGGAGGGGGTTCTGCACCTTGCCTATTATTTGGTTCTTCAGGGGGGTGGTGTTTTGGCACAACATTTGGTTCTGTTATTGGAAGATTGTGGGGGGGGGAGCTGCACGCTGCCTTTAATAGGGGGGATTATGCATACTGCTAGTTAAGGCGTGATTGGGGGAGATTCTACACACTCCCTGCTATGGGGTGATAAGGGGGCGTTCTGCACACTGCCTGTAATGGGGTTATGCACCCTTCTTTTAATGGGGTGGACGACAGTGGTGCAGGGGTGGAGTGATTAGGTGGAGCAAAATGCTGTGCGGCTAGCATGTAGCCAAGTGGGCTGTATGCCTTTTTGTCATCTTAATGAAATTGGTTTCATCTAAGCATTGGCCGATATTCATAGGATGGTAAATGTGGATGGTAAAACGTAGTCAGCGGTGGTGGCAACTAGTTCTATTTGTGTGCGGTTATTTGTGATGTGATTGCTCCCTGTACTGAAAGCAGCCCATGCACACAACATATGTCAGTACACCTGGGGGGTATTTCAAATGTGAAGGGTTGTTTTCCTTGAAAAACTGAAAGTGTGCATAGTAGTTGTATTTTATCTCAGTTTAGGGGGGCTCCTGGGCAAGAAAATAGATTTTTATTTTTTTGCTAAATATTGGGAATAGACTAAAAAATGACAAACAAGACAAGTAGCGGCCATTTTGAAATTTCCTCTCCCAGCATCTCAGCCATGCTGCTGCCTGGATTCAACTGACATAACGGACAATGCACAGTAACGGGAAGCCCAGCAGCACTTCCTGTTTGCAGGTGACCTGCAAATGCATGAGCCGCCATTTTGTTTCTAAAGTTCACTACAGCTGGAGTTAGAAAAGGGTACATTTTTATGTGCAGCAAAATTGACCTGGGGAGGGATGCATATGAGCACTGTTTGTTGTGTTGGTCTGGTTTTAACCCTTCTAGTGCCTACCATTAAGTGCCAGCTCTGTGAGACTCACGTAGCTGACTTTAAACCCCACAGAAAAAATGTATAAAAGTTAAAAACTCACCAGACCCCTCATATGATCTAGCCGGGTCTTCACTCATGGGACATCCAGCCCCCCCCCCCCCAGGGCTCTTCTGGCTTCAGGAGAGTGCCTGGAATCCCTCCCGCTTTGTCCTCTGCTGCTAACTGTAAAAAAAAAAAAATAAATACATTTACTCACCTGCGGCCACGATCCCTCCCACCAGGTCTCCTCTTCACTGGGGGGGCTTCGATCACCCCCGGGCTCTTCCGTGGGGAGCAGAGGGCAGATAACGTAGTCTAATCCACAAGGTCATCCCACACCCAACCCAAGATGCTCAGTAGCGCTGGGTGATCGGAGGTCAGAGGGTTGGAGAGGCCAGGGCCTGTGATCCTTTGCCCCCCCAGCCCCTCTCCACTGATCACCTGGCAGCTGTCATCGAGCTCCATGGGATAGGATCGCCGGGGGAGAGCAGAGGATTGGAGGTGGGTAAAAAAAAGTATATATTTTTTTTTACTCTGTGTAATGTAATGGTGGGGGCCACCTTGTGCCATGTTCTACAAGCCCTGCATAGCTGGTTCCTGGGCTGGTAATGCTGGGTAGGTGGGACCCTGCTCCATTTTTTGTGGATTTTTTTTTTTTTTTTTATTGTAATTTTTATTGAGGAGACAGGCATTACAAACTGCAGCATTACAGTCATGGTGGATCAATACAGCGTGATGAAATTACATAAATTGGCAATACACAATAAGGCAACTATGTCCAGGTGATAAATAATCAAGAGGGGGTTTCACAGTTGGAGGGACACAACTGCCACATCCGGCGCCCTCAGAAACCAACTGAGCACCCGGCCCCTCTCCACACAGCAGCTATTAAACTCCGCTGTCCCGGCTACCGCCTATTAAACCTTATAGGCTTTTGTCTGCAACCCAAGCCTCCACATTTTTTTTATGCATAAACATATCAAAACAACTAAAAACAAAGCACACGACAAAGAAGAATACCTAAAAAGAAGAGAAAAAAAAGAAAAAGCGAGGGAGAGAGGGACGGAGAGATGGGGGGAGGCTGGGTAATGGGGTGGGGCGGAGGGGACTCGCTTAAAAGTATTTTGGCCTCATTCCCGAAGAAAGCCAAGGTAATCAGCCGATAGGGTAAATTAATCCCAAGCGCACCAGATCTCCCTGTATTTGTCAAAGGTACCCTTCATTGAGGCCGTTAGTTCCTCCATCCTACTTACGTCTCTCACCCTAGACAGCCACTTAGCTGTCGTTGGAGGATCGGACGACTTCCAACACGCAGGGATACATGACTTTGCGGCGTTCAGTAGTGGGGCTAGGATGGATTTACCCCTCTTCCGAATAGAGGTGGGGGCCAAATTCAGGAGATAGCCGTCCGGGTCCTCCCCCAGATCAATTCCAGTCAAGTGTAGCACTACTTTCCGGACATTGCCCCAAAACTTAGTGAGGCCAGTACATTCCCAGAAAATATAAACCATTGTGCCCCTTTCACACGAGCATCTCCAACATAGGGGACTGGAAGAGGGGAACATCTTAGCCAGCCTAGATGGCACGTAGTACCAACGGGGCAGAATTTTATACGAGGTTTCTTGGTATCTGCTAGAGATAGAAGAATTGTGAACCAGCTGAAACATAGCTTGCCTCTGATCCGATGAAAAATTTCTGTTAAGTTCCCTCTCCCACCCCTCCACGCACATACAAATCCGGGGGACCAATAATGGCCTACCCCAGTGCAGAGTCGCTCAAAAGGGGTCAATGGTCTATTAGCCTCGGCCATCTGGTCCGCAGATTTCTGGTAATGTGACAGCTGAAAGGCCCTCCAGAAATTGAGTGGCTGCAGCGAATGTTTAGCAGCCAGGTCCTCCACCCCACTCCACCCGCCCCCCTCGCACATATGCAAGATCCTGTAGCAATTCCTTTGCACCCACGAAAGGAAGACGCCGTCCTACTGGCTCACCGGGAAGTCCGGGTGCCCTATCACCGGGGTTAATGGTGACAGGGAGGGGGAGATGTCCGGCTTCGGGAAAACCCTCGCCGCCACCCTCCTCGTGGGGCCTATTGTAGGGTACTTATAGAGTATTTGAAGCTGGCCCAGCGGGACCCATGGGAGTCCCGGAAGGAATGCAAGCGAGGCCTCCTGTTCAACTTGTGTCCACTGTTTCAGCGAGGAATGCCTGCACCAGTCGATCACCCTGACCAGGTGGGCCGCCGCGTGATACAGCTTCCAATCCGGGAGGCCCAGGCCCCCCGCGTCTTGGGCAGGGTCAGGAGGGGTGCTGCCAGTCGATGCGCTTTTCCAGCCCAAACGAACTGAGAGCACAACCCCGTAAGTCGTTTAACCCTTTAAATGCCAGTCACGTAAAATTTACGTGGTTGCCTCTCCGTCACTCAAGTGCCAGCCACGTAAAATTTACGTGCCTGGCATTTACCCCTGCTAGTGGGCAAAAAAAAAAAAATACTCACCTGACCCCTCGTTGGATCTGGCCGGGTCTCCTCTTTAATTTGGTGCCATCCGATCCCCCGTGGAGGGTCGGATGGCTCAAGGAGAGCCCCCGGAATAGGCCGCCCCCCCCCCCGCTTCTGCAGCAGCAGCTGCTAACTGTAAAAAAAATAAAAATGACATTCACTTACCTGTGTGTGCGCTGGCTCCCGCTGTCCCTCCTCTTCACCTGGGGGGCCTCCGATTCCCCCCCAGGGCTTACCGATCTTCAGGAGAGAGCCCAGGAGGCTCTCTCCTCCACCCCCTTTGGGGGTGGGGCTATGATGTCATCCCGGTCCGTCTCCCCGTCAAGCACCGCCCCTTTTGGAGGCGGGGCTATGGCGACATCCCGGTCCCGATCACCGGCTTCAGCTCTTTCAGCTGTCAGATGCCGGTGATCGGTGCCCGGGGAAGGAGCTGGCAGGAGATCCTCTGATCTCCTGCCTCCCCCTTCTCTGGATGCCGATCACCGGCATCTGTCATCAGAGCGTTGCGGGACAAAGGAGCTTACAATCGGAGGTAAGTACAGTAAAAAAAAATTTTTTTTAATAAAATACTTTTATTGTGTGTTTTTTTTTTCAGTTAACCCTTTGTGAACTGGTAAGGGGTCCATGAGACCCCTTATACCAGTTCACAAGGCTCTGGGTCTGGCAAGTCACCTGCGGCTAGTGAGTGACTTGCCATTAACCCCCAGCCCCCCATTACCTGCCTCCCCAACGGCTGGGGGGGGGGGCAGAAGGTCCCGGGCCACTTAGTGGCTATGTGGGCTAGTAGCCTGCAGGGCCAGGGGCCACCAACGCTGGCCCCTGCGCCCTGTTCTACAAGCCCCCATAGCTGGCCCGGGTCGGTAATGTTGGGTAGGGGGGACCCTACGTCATATTTTTTTTTTTAACCCTTAAAATTCCAAAAAAAATGGGGGTTCCCCCCCCCCCCCAGGAGGGGGGACCCTATGTCATTTTTTTTTTAATTAACCCTTTTGTGTTCTGTCATCCAGCAGCTATAAAAGGCTTCTAGCAAGTGAGCAGAAGCCAGTGATCGCCGAGGGACAGAGTGCTCCACTATGGTAAGTATTAAAAAAAAAAATAATAAAATATTTTCTCTCTTTGTGTGTCTGTGTTTTTTTTACATTTAACCCCTTGTGAACTGGTAAGGGGTCCATGACCCCTATACCAGTTCACAAGGCTGGGGGAGGTGGCAAGTCACCTGCGCTAGCCGGTGACTTGCCATTAACCCCTGGCACCCCCATTACCTGCCTCCCCAAAGCCCAGGGGGGGGGGGGGGCAGAAGAGCCCGGGCCCACGGGCTATGCGGGCTTGTAGCCTGCAGGGCCAGGGGCCACAAAAGCTGGCCCCTGTGCCCTGTTTCTACAAGCCCTGCATAGCTGGTCCCGGGCCGGTTACTTTGGGTAAGGGGGGGCCCATGTCATTTTTTATTTTTTAAGGGTTTTTAACCCTTAAAAATCCCCCCAAATATGCCCCCCCCCCCTCCTGGGAGGGGGGACCCTATGTCATTTTTTTTTTCTCGATTTAACCCTTTGTAGTGTGGATGGTAGTTGTATTTTATTTGTAAATGTTAAAAATTACTTGTTTCAGTTAGGGGGGTCTCCTGGGCAGGAACAGGGGGCTACCGATAAATATGTGGTACCGTTCTAATCGGTAGAAATGGGGCTTTCACATGCAATATGGTTTTCCCTAATCAAATACATTTTTTATTTAAAATAAAGGAGGCAATTTTCTTTTCTTGTTTGCATATTTATATTTTAGGAAAAGGTGTTTTTTATTCTGCTTTTTTATACATTTTTTAGGGAAACCCTGCGCAACCAAAGAGTTCTTTGAGGGATTAATTCCAGAAAGGTGAGCCCACTACAACAAGCTGGGTACGCTTAGAAAGCTTAACATGTGTACTTTCAGGGAATATATGGTTTATGGGGGATATTCCAAATGTAAAGGGTTGTTTTGGTTGAAAAATCGCAAGGTGCGCACTTTGTCTGCAGAGCTGAAATTTTCAAGAAAAATTACCGTTATGCTCATGCTTTACTTTGGGGTGTTTGGCAACTCTTCCCTTGACAGAACCTATGCATGTTGGGTATCGTTCTGTTCGGGGGATGTTGCTTTTTCAGATTATGCTTGTTTTTTCTTGTTTGTATATAGCTTTTTTTAGGAAAATGTGGCTTTGATTCTGCTTTTTTATCCTTTTTTTAGGGAAACTCTTTGCAACCAAAGAATCCATTGAGGGATTACTTCTAGAAAACTGTGGCCACATCAACAAGCCTGGTACAAATAGAAAGCCTGAGGTGTGTAGTTCCAGAGAATATATAGTTTGTGGGGGGTCTTTCAAATTGTTTTTCTGGAAAAACTGCAAGGTGCGCATAGCGCATATCACAGTTGTATTTTTTCTGAAAATCCCATAAAGCTCTGTTTCAGTTTGGGGGAGTCTCCTGGGCAGGAAAGGGTGTCCACCTATACATATGTGGTACTGCTGTAACTGAGAAATTGGGGTTTCACACGCAATAAGATTTTATTGACAAACTTGTAAAATTGTAAAAAATTGTTTTTTTCTATTTTTCTTGCACATATTTCGCCAAAAAATATTGAGAATACACCTAAAAAATGACAAACAAAACATTTCATGTTAAAGCTCAGACTCTGCTGAAAAAAACAATATATCATTTTCCTGGGAAATCCCTTCAAAAATCAAATTTGAACATGGGGAGTGCAAAATAGTGCAAAATGGTCTGGCAACAGAGTGTGACAAAAACTCCAGGTAGGCTGGCACTTAAAGGGTTAAAAAAAAGTGTGGGGAACCTCTATTGGAAGGCCCTGGAAGAGATATAACACTCTGGGTAGTATATTCATCTTAATAATATTCACCCGGCCAAACCAGGTAAATGCACCCTTGTTCCACTTCCGGAGATCCTCTTCCACCCTCCTCAACAACGGGGGAAAGTTGAGACAGTAAATCTTCTGAAGCTGGGCCGAAATTTGTGTCCCCAGGTAAGTCACAGCCTCCCTCTCCCATTTGAAGTGGAAGGTCTTCGAGATCTGCTCCAATCTTTTGGGCGGAACGGTAATGTTAAGGGCCGAAGATTTCTGATAGTTTATTTTATAGTTCGACACAGCCTGGAAGCCCCGGAGCTCTGCCATCAAAACAGGCAGAGTTGTTTCTAGCTTAGTGACAAAAACAGGTCGTCGGCATACGCTGCCACCTTGTGCTCAACACGACCAACAAGTATTCCAGCAACATCCGGTTTCTTCAGTGTGTAAGAATGGTTCTAGTGTTAGGATGAAAATCAACGGTGAGAGCGGGCATCCCTGGCGCGTTCTGTTTGATTGGTTAAATGATCTAGAGGGGAGCCCGTTTACTATGACGGACGCAGAGGGGCATGTGTAGAAGGCCTTGATCCAGTGGGTCATATTTTTCCCAAGGCCAATGACTGAGGGTCGCAAACAGAAATTCCCAGCTGACCCTATCAAACGCCTTCTCTGCGTCCGTCGAAAGGAGCAAGGCACCCAGCCCCCCAGTATGTGCTTGATGAATCAGATTGATGACCCTCATGGTGTTGTCCCTACCCTCTCTTGAAGGAACAAAGCCAACTTGGTCCCAGTGAACCAGATGAAGGATGAGGGGCTCCAGTCTGTCTGCAATTATCTTGTTGAATAGCTTTAGGTCACAATTCAGCAAAGAAATGGGCCTATAACTGCCACACTGCATCGGGTCCTTGCACGCCTTCGGGATGATCGTGATGTGCGCTCAGAGGGTGTCTCTGGGCGAGGGGTAACAGTCTTTCAGGGAGCCGAAGGAGGCAATAAACTGAGGGCCAAGTAGTTTGGCAAACTCCTTGTAATAGCCCAGGTTAAAACCGTCTGGTGCCCTTCCCTGCTTAGTGCCTTTAATGGCCCTCAGGTATTCCTCCATATCAATCTCCCCTTCGAGGGCGCAAATTACCTCTTTTTTAGCCTAGGGAGCCCCAACTCCCGGATATAGGAAGCAATACGATTCAGGTGGGTAGTCGAGCGCTCCTGTGGCAGATTGTAAAGGGTTTCATAAAACTCCTTGAAGGTCTGCGCTATGTCAGACGTCAGGTGTTTCCTGTCCCCCTTGGAATTCTGTATAACTGGGATAAAGTTCCTCCCACGCTGAGCTTTCAGCGTCCTCGCTAGTGCTTTTCCCGACTTATTGCCATATTCATAAAAGAATCCCCGACTCCTAGCGGCACATTTTTTAGCCTCAGTGAGGCAGATGTCTCTAAGAGACTCCCGGAGGCTCACCAATTTGGCCCCCAGGTCCCTGTCCAGAGTCCGCTTGTGCCTAGATTTGATGACCAGTATCTCCTGCGTCAGCCTAGCAAGCTGGTCGTTCCTTTGTTTTTTAAGGCGCGACCCATGTTTAATCAGCAGGCCCCTGACCACACACATTCGTGAGACCCCCTCTGCGACGTTTACGGAGAAGAATCTGGCTGATGTCCATGCTGACCACCAAGTTTAACTACTTGTGTGGGACCAGGAAGAAGTCTATATGTGAGTAAGAGTTGTGTGGTGCAGAGAAAAACTTATAGTCTCTTTCCCTGGGGTTTGTGTCCGCCACACATCCATCAACTGGTTCCTGTGGAGCAGGGACTTTATTTTTTTTAAGCATAGAAAAGGGAATGTGGGAGATCCCCCTAGAGGTGTCCAACCCAGGATCCAGGGCTACGTTAAAGTCCCCCCCACCAGAAGAAACCCCTCTGCAAAGGCCGCAAGTTTCTCTAAAGTAGAATAGAGAAACTTGTGTTGATTAGAGTTGGGGCTGTAACATGTTGCTAGGGTAATTTTTAGGGAGTAAAGTGTTCCCTTTACAAAGAGAGACCTTCCCTCAGGGTCCAAGAAAGTCTCTTGGTGTGTCCAAGGTAGAGCCCCCGTCAGAAGAATGGCGACCCCTCTAGATTTTGAGTCCGGAGAAGGGCAAAGATATTGAGTTTTAAAGTGACGGTCGGTGAGGTTATGGGACCTGCCTGCTTTGAGGTGAGTTTCCTGTAGCAATCTGAGTGTGCAAGCGCTTCAGTTCCCTGAGGGTGGAGGATCTCTTATAAGAGGAGTTCAGACCCTTGGCATTGAAGGATGTGCACTTTACCTTGGACATTCTGATATACTAAGAAAAACCCCGGCTTCAATTTTTTAGAGGACGACACGCGCTCCACGTATCAGAGGCGAGGGGGTAGGTGAGAAGGCGGGAGGAGGGAGGGATGGGCCTGAGGGTGTGGGAGACGAAAAAGGGTAAAGCGCAGTAAGGAAAGAGAAGGAGAAAGAAAAAGCTATAAGGAAAGAAAACACCAGACAAAAATAAGAGATAAAAAAGAAAGACCAAACACACGTAGTTAAGTACAATACACACCAACTTCTACAAAATAGTAACTATAGGGATAAGAAGAAGGAAAAACCCTGTAACTAAGCGGGGACTAAACTTAACTTATACCCAAACGTGAGCCCCTCCCCACCCGGCCGAAGCTGAGCAGAGGGGGTACAGAACCTACTGTGGGTACGCGACGAGCCGAAGGAGACCGCAGGGCCCCCCCCAGCCAACCACCCGGCCATACCGCCCGCAGCGGATCACAAAAAACATTACCCACCCAACAAATAACATTCTGAGGTGTCCCCTGGCCCCACGTCAACGATCCTCCAAGTCCCGCAATCGTGGGCCGGAAGTTAAAGCACAGCTGGTCAAATAACAGAGGGGCCAGTGGGAAATCGGCTTTCCTATAACAACCAACAAAGGGCATGGCAGAGAGAAAAAAAAAATGGTAAAAGGATATCACAAGGAAGTCTCTTTTTGCATTAGGTCTCATTATCTTGGGCCTGTGGGGCCAGCGGGGGTCTTCTGGTGTTTCTTCTGCTTGAGGAGCTCGTGCCCCCCCTGGCGGTTCCCCTCTCTCTCGCATGCGGCAGGGGAGCCAGCGAAGAAGGATCCAGCCAGTCCAGCACCTCAATTGGCGCCGAGTCCAAGAAAGCGAACAGATCAGGGAGATCCGCCGGGGATCCCAGGGCAAGAACTCGCTGGTTTTTCCGCACCAGCAGATGGAACGGATATCCCCAGCGGTAGGAGGCACCACATTCCAGGATTTTCCTCAGAGCTCTGTGAAGATGGTCAATCACAATTTCCGCAGTAGGCGAGCAGTTTAAGATCCCGTTGAAAACGCCAGTCACCGTATGCAGTGTCTTCTCCTCTTGGCCTGTCAGCAGCGAGGTAGGAGCTGATTTTGCAAGATAACCCTCTGCCCCCTCCGCTTCTTCGCCATTCTCCGCTGGGTTGGTCTGGGTGGGTTAATGCTCAGAGACAGTGGGAATTTACAGTCGGCTGGAGGGAGCCCACAAAGATGTGACTTCACTTCTCCATGCCCAGCCACGCCCCCTTTTGTGGATTTTTAACCCTTAAAATTCCCAAAAAATGGGGTCCCCTCTCCTGGGAAGGTGGACCCTATGTCTTTTTTTTTTTTTTGTAACCCTTTATAGTGTGAATAGCAGTTTTTATTATGTTATAAAGAGCTCTTTTTAGTTTTGGGGGGGTCGCCTGGGCAAAAATGGGGGGGTACCGATACATGGTACCACTGTAATTGAGAGAAATGGGGATTTCACGTGCAATATGGTTTTCTTTAATAAAATGTTTTAATAAAAATATAGACCATTTTCTAAAAAATATATATTTTTTTTTTTTCAAAAATATTTTAAACAGTAGAAAAATTACAAACAAGGCATTTCATGTTAAAGCCTAAACTTTGCCGCAAAAAAAAAAAAATCCCCATTAGACTTACCGGTAACGGCTTTTCTAGGAATCCTTCAGCATGACCCACGGAGAGAGAGAGAGAGGCTCCGCCCCCTGGGAGGAGACAAACTGAACAGAGATTAAAAGCCCCACCCCCTTCCTCCCCACCTCAGTCTTTATCAAGTAACCTAAGTTAACCCTAGGACTATGGGTTGGCCATGCTGAAGGATTCTTAGAAAAGCAGTTTCCAGTAAGTCTACTGTGGATTTTCTCTAATCATTCCTCAGCATGACCCACGGAGAGGATTAGGCAAGTTTTTTATTATTATACCTTAGGGGTGGGAAGCTGCAAGTAGTACCCTTCTACCGAAGGCCTGATGTTTTGCCGATAATAGATCAATTCTATAATGTTTGAGAAAGATGCGGGGTGATGACCACATTGCTGCTCTGCAGATCTCTTCCATTGCGGACCGCGGCCGCTAGGCTTCCGGACCCCATGGCCAGAAGGGTGGGTGCAGAGACGGGTGTCGGGGCATATCGGGGCCGGAGACGGGGAGGGAAGCCAGCGGGCGGGGCCGAAGACTGGGAAGGAAGGCAGTGGGCGGGGACAGAGAGCGTGAGGGAAGGCAGCGGGTGGGGCCGTCGGCCTGAATGGAAGGCAGCGGGCGGGGCCTGAGACTGAGGGAAGGCGGGGGCCGGAGACCGGGAGGGAAAGCAGCGGGCGGGGTCGGACAGACAGGAGGAAAGGCGGCATGTGCGACGGGTAGGAAAGACAGCAGGAGGGGGATTTATGGAGGAGCGGCCGGCTCAGCTGTCTGCTTCGATGGCAGGAGGCTGAGCGGCGCTCAGTTAAAAGAAGTTCTGCAGTGCACTTTCCAATATCCTCCGGGCTGCAACAAGCAGGACTATGCATTAGTTTCGCCCTGCATAGTTCTGTTTGCAGCTGCCCAGCGGATATAAAACAGTGCATGAAGCAGGACGTTTATTGTGCATCGCTCAGCCTCCTGGGATAGTTGCAGATGGCTGAGCATGTCTTTTATCACCAGTCAGCTTTTCCCTGGGGCATCCTGAATCGGGATGCCCCCACTGTAAAAACTCACCTTTCCCTGCTTCAACTCTCTTTTCCCTGCTCTGTCCCATCCCATCTCTCTTTTCCCAGCTCCGTCCCATCCCATCTCTCTATTCCAAGCTCTGTCCCATCCCATCTCTCTTTTCCCAGCTCCGTCCCATCCGATCTCTCTATTCCAAGCTCTGTCCCATCCCATCCGATCTCTCTTTTTCCCAGCTCTGTCCCATCCCATCCCATCTCTTTTCCCAGCTCTGTCCCATCCCATCTCTCTTTTCCCAGCTCTGTCTCATCCCATCCGATCTCTCTTTTCCAAGTTCTGTTCCATCCGATCTCTCTTTTCCCAGCACTGTCCCATCCCATCCCATATCTCTTTTCCCAGCTCTGTCCCATACCATCCCATCTCTCTTTTCCAAGCTCTGTCCCATCCCATCTCTCTTTTCCAAGCTCTGTCCCATCCCATCTCTCTTTTCCCAGCTCTGTCTCATCCCATCTCTCTTTTCCCAGCTCTGTCTCATCCCATCTCTCTTCTCCCAGCTCTGTCCCATCCCATCTCTCTTTTCCCAGCTCTGTCCCATCCCATGCCATCTCTCTTTTCCAAGCTCTGTCCCATCCCATCTCTCTTTTCCCAGCTCTGTCCCATCCCATCTCTCTATTCCAAGCTCTGTCCCAACCCATCTCTCTTTTCCAAGCTCTGTCCCATCCCATCTCTCTTTTCCCAGCTCTGTCCCATCCCATCTCTTTTCCAAGCTCTGTCCCATCCCATCTCTCTTTTCCCAGCTCTGTCTCATCCCATCTCTCTTTTCCCAGCTCTGTCTCATCCCATCTCTCTTCTCCCAGCTCTGTCCCATCCCATCTCTCTTTTCCCAGCTCTGTCCCATCCCATGCCATCTCTCTTTTCCCTGCTCTGTCCCATCCCATCTCTCTTTTCCCAGCTCTGTCCCATCCCATCTCTCTATTCCAAGCTCTGTCCCAACCCATCTCTCTTTTCCAAGCTCTGTCCCAACCCATCTCTCTTTTCCAAGCTCTGTCCCATACCATCTCTCTATTCCCAGCTCTGTCCCATCCAGTCTCTCTATTCCCAGCTCTGTCCCATCCCATCTCACTTCTCCCAGCTCTGTCCCATCCCATCTCTCTTTTCCCAGCTCTGTCCCATCCCATCTCTCTTTTCCAAGCTCTGTCCCAACCCATCTCTCTTTTCCAAGCTCTGTCCCATACCATCTCTCTATTCCCAGCTCTGTCCCATCCCATCTCTCTATTCCCAGCTCTGTCCCATCCCATCTCTCTATTCCCAGCTCTGTCTCATCCCATCCTATCTTTTTCCAAGCTCTGTTCCATCCGATCTCTCTTTTCCCAGCACTGTCCCATCCCATCCCATATCTCTTTTCCCAGCTCTGTCCCATACCATCCCATCTCTCTTTTCCAAGCTCTGTCCCATCCCATGCCATCTCTCTTTTCCCTGCTCTGTCCCATCCCATCTCTCTTTTCCAAGCTCTGTCCCATCCCATCTCTCTTTTCCCAGCTCTGTCCCATCCCATCTCTCTTTTCCCAGCTCTGTCCCATCCCATCTCTCTTTTCCCAGCTCTGTCCCATCCCATCTCTCTTCTCCCAGCTCTGTCCGATCCCATCTCTCTATTCCCAGCTCTGTCCCATCCCATCTCTCTTCTCCCAGCTCTGTCCCATCCCATCTCTCTTTTCCCAGCTCTGTCCCATCCCATCTCTCTATTCCCAGCTCTGCCCCATCCCATCTCTCTATTCCCTGCTCTGTCCCATCCAATCTCTCTATTCCCAGCTCTGTCCCATCCCATCTCTCTTCTCCCAGCTCTGTCCCATCCCATCTCTCTTTTCCCAGCTCTGTCCCATCCCATCTCTCTATTCCCAGCTCTGTCCCATCCCATCTCTCTTTTCCCAGCTCTGCCCCATCCCATCTCTCTTTTCCCAGCTCTGTCCCATCCCATCTCTCTTTTCCCAGCTCTGTCCCATCCCATCTGATCTCTCTTTTCCCAGCTCTGTCCCATACTTATTTTTTTCTGTAACTGTATTTTATTTCGAAGGCATGTTTAAATATGTTAACATTAAAATGATTGAATCAAAACAATATTAACAATCAGTGCAGCTGCACCGCCCCCAGCCACACCCCCAGTCACCCCCCCCCCCCCAGTGCCCCACCGGGCCGCGGTAAAATTACCAAATCCTGAACCGGTCCACGGTGAAAAAAAGGTTGGGACCACTGATCTAGCTTACGCACACTCTCCCCTTGATAATGAATAAAATGTATTGCATTTTGAATTGCTGGCAGTGGCAAACTGGTCTACCTGCGGGAGACCCCACTTGCTTACAATCTGAAGGAAAATTTCCTTAGTGAGACTCCACTCTGTCTGCTAGACCCCGATTTGACTCGATAATCTACTAAAGTATTGAGGGTCCCCTTTAGGTGAACTGCCGTGATGGACCAGACTTGCTGTTGTATCAGTCTCAGAATGGAGTCAGACGTCTCATCAGGACAGAGGACCTGGTCCGTCCCTGATGATCTAGGTAGGCTACTGTTGAGGCATTGTCTGATTGTACCTGTACGTCCGTGCCTACTATGATTGGTAGAAAGCAACTCGGTGCCAGCTTGACCGCCAGTTCTCTGAAACTTGAAGACCTGGCCACTTTCCCTGAACTCACTGACTGTCCAGGTGGACTCCCCAGCTGGGGTATGATGCAGTGATTAACGGGTTGATTGGTCTTCAGGCTCTTCTCCTTTCTAGTATCTCTGGATCTGTCCAACACCTGATATCCTCTAGGACACTCGCTTGTACTTTAACTAACTGATCGAGATATAGCCATCTGGCTATAGTGGATTCTGTTTTTTCTGTTGAAAGTTACTAAAAGTTGTTCTGCTATATGCCATTCTTTTGATCTTTACAGATAAATGATCAGAGCTCTTCTAACGTCTAGAAGTGAGCGATCCTCTTCCTTGGCTGCTCCAGTGGGCAGTGTTGAATGTACTATAGCCTAAGACTTTTTATTGATAGTTACTATTTATGGCAAAAACAAAGGATTAGGTCTAAGTATGATCTTATCTGGTAGTACAGAACAAGAGGGCCTACAGCTCGCTCACTTGCCTGGTAGAAGTAATGGCTAGCAGGAAACAAAATTTCAGTGATACGCACTTCACTGGAATCTCTAACGGGTCATAAGAGGATCCTATTAGTCCTTTTAGCACAATTGACAAGTCCCATGTAGGAAAACCCTTAGAGCGCTGGTCTTTTGCGAGTAACTGATTTGAAAAAAGCGATTAATTCATTCTGTCTCAATTTTTGTTTGCGGAAGACTGATAGTGCAGAAATCTGTGCCTTTAATGTACTTACTGCTAGCCCTTTCTCGAATGAATGATGCCCTAATGACTGATATTCGGAAAGTCGCCAGGGGCCCTTTTCCTAATTTTTCGTTCCATGAGCCACGCTCTTTTTTGGCCAGAATGTAGCTATGAAGAGAACATTGATTTCTTCCTGTGCTATCTTCCAGATTACTTGTGGCAGAATTCTGAAAGGAGGAAAGGCATAAGCAAGAAACCTCCATTGATGATCTAGCTCAGTGGTCCCCAACCCCCGGTCCGCGGACCGCTACCAGTCCGTGGCTCAAATGGTACCGGGCCCTGAGGCTATCGCGCCCTGCGCTCCAAACCCCCGCCCCTATTCAACGCGCGGACCGCGGTCCGTATTGCGGACTGATAGTGCACCGCCCCCAGCCCCACCCCCAGTCACCCCCCAGTGCCCCACCGGGCCGCGTTAAAATTACCAAATCCTGAACCGGTCCACGGTGAAAAAAAGGTTGGGACCACTGATCTAGCTTACGCACACTCTCCCCTTGGTAATGAATAAAATGTATTGCATTTTGAATTGCTGGCAGTGGCAAACTGGTCTACCTGCGGGAGACCCCACTTGCTTACAATCTGAAGGAAAATTTCCTTATTGAGACTCCACTCTGTCTGCTAGACCCCGATTTGACTCGATAATCTACTAAAGTATTGAGGGTCCCCTTTAGGTGAACTGCCGAGATGGACCAGACTTGCTGTTGTATCAGTCTCAGAATGGAGTCAGACGTCTCATCAGGACAGAGGACCTGGTCCGTCCCTGATGATCTAGGTAGGCTACTGTTGAGGCATTGTCTGATTGTACCTGTACGTCCGTGCCTACTATGATTGGTAGAAAGCAACTCAGTGCCAGCTTGACCGCCAGTTCTCTGAAACTTGAAGACCTGGCCACTTTCCCTGAACTCACTGACTGTCCAGGTGGACTCCCCAGCTGGGGTATGATGCAGTGATTACCGGGTTGATTGGTCTCCAGGCTCTTCTCCTTTCTAGTATTTCTGGATCTGTCCAACACCTGATATCCTCTAGGACACTCGCTTGTACTTTGACTAACTGATCGAGAGAGTCCTGTTTTTCCCACTTGAATAAAAGGAACTTCTGCAGTGTTCCCATGTGAAACAGTGGTCCAAAGACAAAGCAATGCCATGGCTCCCTCCTGATCTTATCTATTTTTTTCCTGTGGAAGAAAAGTCTTGTGACGAACCGTGTCTATATTGTACCCTGAAAATTTGCATAAGTGACTGGGTGTTAGTTTATTAGGCTCAATTCAGAGGCTCGTTCGTCTGGACTTCTGTAGCTGTCTGTGAAAGTTTTCGTGTGTGTTTGTCATTTTTTTTTTTTTTTTTCGTTCATTTTTTTATTCGTACGAACGTTCGGGCAAATGCGTATATGCGCTTTCAATGAACGAAAGCAAATCGGATCATTTGCGTTAGTTCGGATCATTTTCCTTTCAAAATCTGATATTTTTCGTTCGTTCAGATAACTTACGTTATTGGTATGGGCTTGCGTCTCATTCAGAGAGCTGATTGCCGACGGACCACCACCCTATAAACCCGTTTCCTTTGCGATCCCCTTACGGGACCATTTGGACCTTGAGACTAGCAGCTATGGATGACTCTAGTGTATTTGAGGAGCATGAGGATCTGCAGCTCATGGGCATTGAAATTGTCCGGAGGGCTGAGACCAGATTGCATCGGCGACGCATGCACATCAATGGCATGCATGACGTTGAGCTGTTCGAGCTCACCAGACTTAATCGCGCTTCCCTCCATAAGTTGTATAGTGAGCTGCGGCCATGGTTAGCCCGCACCACAAGGAAGGGGCAAGCAATTTCAGGTATGACCAAGATGCTTGGCTGCCTGCAATTTTTGGCGAACGGCTCGTTCCAGAGGCTGGGTGCCCTCTCCGTGGAGATCTGCCAGCCTACACTGAGCCGCGCGCTATCCAAGTTTTTGGAAGGCATGGCTACCATTACTCAGAACTATATTTGTTTTCCTGAGGACATGGTAGCCAGAAACGCGATTAAGCTGGCATTTTATAACATCGCCGACATGCCCAATTTCATCCATTGACTGCACCCACGTTGCCCTGGTGCCTCTGGCAGCCGACGAGTATATCTGCAGGCAAGTACAATCTGTCATTTTTTTTTCAATTACTTTACTTTTTTTTTTTTTTTTACATTTAAAAAAAAAACCCAACTTGTAATTATTCCCTCCTTGTAATTATTCCCTCCTTGTAATTAGTCCCTCCTTGTAATTATTCCCTCCTTGTAATTATTCCCTCCTTGTAATTATTCCCTCCTTGTAATTATTCCCTCCTTGTAATTATTCCCTCCTTGTAAAGAGTCCCTGTGAAACAATGGACCGTATTTAGTTTCTCCAAAATTTCACGTGTTCAAAAGGGAAACATTTTAATGTGTACCTGAAATAGACACTTCAAAGTTAATCTTTACTTTTTCAAACATACATATCCTTTTTTTTTGTGTACAAAATACTTATGTACTTGGTTAGTGTTATTTGTATTGGCTCACAGGTTTTGCTTAGGGTGTGATTAGTTAGGGTTTCACTAGTTTTCCTTGCCTTGCTAATGTTTTTATTTTTTCCCAGGAACTGCAAAATGGGGCACTCACTGAATGTCCAAGCAGTGCTGGCCCCGGACATGCGGTTCCTTAGTATGCTCGCCAGGTTCCCAGGCTCATCCCATGATGCCTACATTCTTAGAAGATCTGGATTGTACGGTCGGTTTGAGTCTGGGGAATTTTCCGGTGGATGGCTCCTTGGTAAATTGACGCCAATAACGTCATTTTTTTATATGTATGCCTATGAATTTCGTTTGTGTCCCATGTATGAAACTATGCCTATTTGAACACCTTGTTTACATGTGAGACACGACCTTAACCATTACATTTTTCAAACAACAAACCCTTGCCAAATGTTTTTCCTGCATTTGCAAAATTTAAAATTTGAATTTATAGCAAATTAATCATTAGTCTTCCCCACACTCGTCTGAAATTATGTTCTTGACTTTATGATAGGGTCTGCGCCATCTTTGCTTAGATGCATTACCCTTACTGAGTAGAGGAGAGCGGGATAAAGTGCAGGGGCCGGGTTAGAGCCGTTTTTGCCTCAGACAAAGCAGATACAGGGTCCTGAAAAGTTAAGACATCCAAGAATGCTGAGCAGCACAGTCCTAAACCAATACCTGTTAGCAGTCTGGCTGATTGGCCATCATCCGCCATCTTTGATATTTAAATTGTTCCCACATCTATTAGATGTTTTTAGCCTTTTTTTTGCCTGTGCAATATGTATGCTCATGCTGTTTAGCAAATGTGACCTAGCCTTTTAGTCATGTTGATGGGCCGTTTTTGGGATTCAATTTAGGGAGTAATGTGTAATTTATGTGTTTTGCTTACAATATTTGCAGGTGATTCTGGCTATCCACTCCTTCCGTGGCTGCTGACACCCATCCTCCAGCCCCAGAATGCATATAATAGGGCATACCGGAAGACCAGGGCCGTGGTGGAGAGGGTGTTTGGCTTATTAAAGACCCGCTTCACATGCTTGGACCATACCGGGGGAGCCCTTCCGTATGACTTCAAAAAGGTCATAAATATTCTCATGGCGTGTGCAGTGTTGAATAATTTTGCCATATTGCAGCGTGTCCCCCGGTATGTGGATTTGCCCCCCTCTCCACCTACCGATGATCCAGAGGAGGACTACCGTGGCCCACCTAGTGCGTTTGGCCAAGCCGTGCGGTCAAATTTGATAGCCACACATTCTTCCTAATTTGTTGTCCCTTTGTTTGTTTTGTCACTTTATTGATTGTTAATTTAGTTTGTTGCCCTTTGTGTTGGTTTGTTTATTTTTTTATGTACAAAAGAGTAAGGAATTAATTACTAAAAACCTCACACCTGATTTGAAACTCATGTCTTTTTTTGTGCCCAAGTTGTTAGTGCAAACTTTAAGTCATCTTTATTCCCAAAAAACCTAAAGGCATCAACTTGGAGTTGATGGTCACTCCCATAGTTCATGTAAATACATGGTCAAACAACAAATTTCATTTTTGGCAAATCATGCCACATAGAAATTGGCCACAGGCAGGAGTTTCAAAGTAAGGCACTCCAGGCCAAAGTTTAATACAAAATTTCAATACAAACACATATGTGACAACCATTGGCATGTCCAGATTTTTAACAAAACAAATAGGGCCACAGACACACCCTCTCCTGCTTGGCCACATTTGCCACAGGCACAGGTGTAAAGCAGCCATACCTATGCCACATCTACACCTGTTACTCAGTGGCCCACCCAAACAAGAACCCCCAGTCCCAATCCAAGTCCTGTTCAATCTCAGCCAGGGGTCAAGGTAGTAGTTTTCCAGCCCAGAATGTCCCCCAATCATGCCTACAAACAGGAGGAGCCAGAACCAATGTAATTAGGCCCAAGCCTGCAGCGCAACAGCTTGAGTGGCAGGTTCAGTGAGGCTTGACCTCCGGCATTGGCTAGTGGGCTACCTCAGCACTCTAATGAGCTATATGGGTGCAAATCCAAAGCATGCAAGCAAAGCCATACCAAAAGGGTATATTGGTAGGGCTTACCAGACAGGTCAGTACAGTGGGGATGTAGAGCAAAGATGTTGAGCAGTCACAGGCCAAATAGGCCTTAAAATGGGGGATGCCCATAAAACCCAGGTTGGGGCCCTTGGAGGTGGGCCCTCACCTGGGCCTGTGTGGCATTCAGAATCTGCAACTGTTCCAACATGTTTTTATTGGTAGTTCGAAATTCAGCCATCATGGCACTGAGATTGTTAGATAAGGTGACCATGTGGCTGTTGCTATTTCTAACTTCCTCAAGCATGGCACTGTAATAATTCGATAAGGTGGCCATGTGGCTGTTGTTGGACCTAAATTCAGTCAGCATGGACTTTAAGGTGTTATTTAATGTCTCTAATTGGCCATGAAGATGCTTGTGGTTTCTTTGATTTTGTAGGCGAAATAACCGCCTCTCATGGTGCCATGCTGACTCCATCATCGGCGCGCCCCTCCCCTGGGAAACTGGCCGATGTAGCTGACTACGCCTCCCAATTCCCCGGGTTGTGGGGCGTGCAGATGATGGGCCTCTAGGTCCACCAACAGCCACAGGTCTGCTTGGCAAATCCTCAGCAGCAGAGCTAACACTGGGGACTGTTGGCTCAGTCTCTGCATGCTGCCCATGATGGGCTGGCAGCATGCAGCCAGCTTCACTCTGCTGCTGGGGATTTGTTGGAGAAACATGTTGGGACAGTTGCAGATTCTGTCCCGGGGGGGGCTGTACAGAAGGTCCCATGAAGTGTCCATCCTCCATCAGTGTGTCGGTCTGTTGGGACACTTAAAAAAATAAAGGTTCAGTTTGGGGAATACATATATAATTCCGCAAAAAGAAACATGGCAAGTCACATGCATAAGCAAAATCAGAAAAAGACACTTACCGTATATATCGGATCCTGGGTCCGAGGCAGCACGGAAGTTGACGGCATGGTCAAACTGGCTGAGGCTTCGCTACTAGCTGAGGGATGATGCTGGGCTGCATTGTTGGAAAAAAAGGCATGTAACACACAACTATGCATTGCTGATGTGTAATAAAACATATGCTTCACTAAAACACGTGGCCAAGCATGAAATGGACCAAGTTGACCTTGACTATGAATGCCATTATCTGTTAGATGTATTAGTCAACAAGTACATACAAATTGGTCACCTTAAGCCAACTAAACATGCATGTACTGTCTGTTCTGAGGCTTCACACATCCCTAAAAGCCCATTAGCGGACCACACTCAGCTTGCAAATAGCATTTGGCATCAGATTATGCTGGTTGCCATTCTTTCTAGGTCAACCTTTCAAGCACCCCAGATCAAGTCATTCAGAACAAAGCACAGCTCCAGCCCAAGTGGCCTACAGATAAAGATGGAAGTGTTGGATGTAATTGACTCGAAATACATAACAGCCAGTCCTTTGCTAATCTCAATAGTGTTACTAAAGACTCTCAAAGCTCATGTATGGGCAAGCAAATTAGCAAATGATGAGTCCACAGACATAACACACCCTGTTTAAATTGTTACCTCCACTACAAGGCACACCCTAGGGGCATGTGTTAATATATGGCTTTGAGCCTCATTTTACACATAGCTCACATTTCACATACACACTAACATTACTAACCTGCAGGAATAGTCGGAATGTCCGTGTCCTGTCGGGCCGAGTGTCCCTCTAAGGCCACAGGATGTAGCAGCCCAGCACCATCTCCTCAGCTCGGGTAAATTGCAGTTTAGTGGGGAATCCTCGGCCAGTTTGTAAGCTGAAAAAGATAGTTTGACAAATTGAGCAAAATGTTGACAATACAAGAAGAAGACAAATCCACAAAGTATATATGTACCTGTAATGACGCCGTTTATTTTCTTTCTTCCGTGCTGCATACTTGAGGTCCGATATTTTCCTTTGAATCTGCTCCACATCTTTTAGCTCTTCCCCCGCTGCATTGTCTGGTGAGCTCCTCCAAAATTTCGGCTTTGCGCTGTTTGCTTGTAGCTTTGGATCTGCGCCCATATGGATCATCATAATACAAGGTGAGGCCACTAGCCAATGCCAGAGTTTGGGCCTCCCCAAACCTGCCACTCAACTGGCCTCTGCGCAATGTGCGCCCTGTTGGTTGCGGTTCTGGCTCCTCAGTGTTTTGTGGAAAAACATTCTGGCCTGGCTGTGTTGGGGTGAAATTACGGACTGCTGGCTGGCTGCAGATTGAACAGGACTTGAAAAGCGACTGTGTGTTTGTGGCTGGGTGGCCACTGAAGTCGCAGGTGTAGATGTGCCATATGGTGATAGCCTTGACACCTGTGCCGGTGGAGAATGTGGCTGAGGAGGAGAGGGTGTGGTTGAAAAAGTAGGGCTTGGGGCCCTGTGCCTCTGTGGGCCCTTAGAAGAAGCACCCCTTTGAGGTGGTAGGCCGGTCCAGGGGTGAGCCAGAGCTTTGGCTTCTTGGCCGGTGCCTTGCCCTCTTGGCCGAGGATTTGGAGACCCGTGCGGGTGGGGATGGCGACCTTGGGCTTCTTGGCCAGTGCCTTGCCCTCTTGCCATGAGACTTGTGGCCACGTGCGGGTGGTGTTGATGCCGAGCTCGGGCTGCTGGGGCTTCTTGGCCTTCTTTGCCGATGCCTTTGGCTCTTGCAATATTTTTCAACACGTGCGGGTGGTGGTGATGGCGAGCTAAACCTGCTGGGGCTTCTTTCCCGGTGTGTTCTTTTTTTAGCCTTGGCTTGGGAGACACATGGGTGGGGTGATGGGGACCTGGGGGGCTGGGGCTTCGCACCCTCTTGGTACCTTTTTTGGCGCCCGTTGTTGCCTTGCTGGCCTGTGGCTTCCTCTTGGCCGCTGGCTCCTTTTTTTTGCATGGTTTTTTAGTAGGCTTCGGCTGAGCACCGCGGGTTGCCTGCAGCTTACTTTTTGGCATCTGGGAGCGAGTTGTTGGCCCTGCACAAGGCTCCTGCCGCTTTTATGGCTGTTTGCTGCTTTTGGCATATTCTTTTTGGGTGCCATAATGTTGAGACTCTCAAAGAGAATGAGCTGTGTGTCCAGGACCCTTGAAAGAAGATTGGCGGGGTCTGACGCTTACACGCTCGCATACTCGTGCGTACGGACGTTCGGCCGTGCGGTACCCGGAAACCGCAGGGGCATTACTTATCTGCTGCAGACAAGAGGCAAGATGGCGCCCACAATCTTTACCCGCCAACAAGAAGAGATCATCATGCTTGTAAGTGTCTTTTAATGCCTTTGATTTGCCATCTAAATGCATGCCTAGCCCTTAAGGAAGTGCAGGAAGAAACGGTTTGTTTTACAAAGCGTCTAAAACTCCAAGGCTTCAAGGATTGGATTAGGCTAGAAATGTGTCTGTCAATGTCATTTTAGTCATCATGATCGCCCTGCAGATCATTGGGAAAATACAACATCAGACGGACACCACCTTCACCCACAGTCAGATCATACAGCATTGGTCGGACCTGAAACGGCTGCAGCGTTTTTTCGGACTCCCATTTCCCTAGTAAGTACATAGCGATTTTATGCCAGATGTAACTAATCCAGAAGGTAGGCATTTATTTATAATTGCTTTTCTTTTCTAGTGTTGGAAATGGAGTACCGAATCCGGCACACCCGGAGGCGCACAGGCCGACCAGTGCTGCATGAATCTGCAGCTGGAAGTGAAGGTGGTGGATCTCCAGGGCGATGGTCCTACCCCTCCTCTGTTGGGTCCTCCGACCAGCCCCTGGACCTTTCCACAGAGGAGGGGCGGCACGGCGTGGGCAGGCAGTCGTACCCAGCCATGCAGGCGGGAGCCTCTGGTATGTGACTCTTCATGTAACCGCACACACATATACATGCTATTTCCACCAAAGCTGATTCCCTTAATCTGTTTTTCTAGATGCTTCAGGAGCGGGTGAAGATGTGGAGGATGCAGCAGATCTCGCCCAGGAGGCACAGGGAGAAGGTGAGTGATGTGACACACACATTGAAATTGACATTTGATTACTGTTGACTAAGACATTATAAGTGACCCTATTTGCCATGTCTCTACAGCCTCGACTTCACAGCAGTGGCAGGACGTAGGGTTGTCCCCAACGAGGCATCCGTCGGCCACCAACCAAGTAAGTTGTAATGTCATTCTTTGCAGTATGTGGTAATTGACATGATCACCCAGATACATCAATCCATAGTCAATGGCATTAGCAGAATCACCTCTGCCCACTTCCTTAGATTAATGACTGAGCAGAATGACCTCTGCCCACTTCCTTAGATTAATGACTAAGCAGAATGACCTCTGCCCACTTCCTTAGATTAATGACTGAGCAGAATGACCTCTGCCCACTTCCTTAGATTAATGACTGAGCAGAATGACCTCTGCCCACTTCCTTAGATGAATGACTTAGCAGACTGACATATGTCGTCATGATTTAGGTTGGCAACTAACAAACATTCCATCCACAGGTGAGAAACATGTCTTTGTCGCAAAATAATGTATTTGTTAAAATTTTATACAGGGACCACACGGGCAAGAGTTGAAGAAATGAATAGAAGGGTCCTTGAGTTAGTGGCCGATATGCAGCAACCGGTTGACTCGTTGGGAACAACAGAAGAAGAATAGTGTTCTGGGTCCTGTCACTTTTTTTTTTTTTAATTTTTAAACAATTTAAAGTTTTTAAAAAAAAAATGTTATAAAAACTTTGTACAAAAAAAAATTAAAAAAAAATGGGCTTCTACTAAAAAAAACAAAATAAAAGTTTCAGTGTCATTTTTTTACACAAATACATTAACACCAAACGAAGGGTGAAATAAATATTTAGAGATGAAGATTCAGGTGACTGGGAAGGGGTTTGGGTAAGTTTTAGGGGCCTAAAATGGAAGAAGAACCTAATCGGGAAGTGGTTTGGGTAAGTTTTAGGGGCCTAAAATGGAAGAAGAACCTAACCGGGAAGTGGTTTGGGTGAGTTTTAAGGGCCTAAAATGGAAGAAGAACCTAACCGGGAAGTGGAGGATAGTGCTAAGTGGTTGGGGTGAGCTTTAAGGGTCCAAAAGGGAAGATGGAGGATAGCGCTAAGTGATTTAGCTAAACATTGTAGTAGAAGTGAGGGTGGCAAATATGTAGGCGAGCACTTTAATGAATTAAGTTTGTAGTGTGCAGGCACAAGATCGTAAGGATTTACATCCGGACGATTAATTTGTGAAAAGGGAAAACAGAATCTATCGGGAAACGTAAAGGATTCGTGGAAGGAGACGATGGAAAAAGGGCAAAATCGAAAGCCGACGTTGTAACATGAGAAAATAAAATAGAAAAGTCACGCTAGAAAATGACATCCTCGCATCCTGGCATAGGAACGGACAGAAACTTTACTGAAGGTTAGCAATGCATGCATAGAATCGCTCGCACACTCTTACGAGAGCAGGAAAATGTAAAAAAAAAACAGATCAGCACTAAAACGTCTGTCTTTTTTTGTCTCTCTTGTTTTGTCTCTCTGTATCGAGCCTAATGTTCCAGATTGATTACCCAAACTACAGATCTCAGCAGTGATAGGGTCTTCCCAAGATCTGCTAGGAGTAATTCCATTGACCTGTTAGCAAGAGGAGATTGTACTGATAGTGAAAACTTCTCTGGTCTGACTGAATCACAAATCTTAGATAATTGCGGTGTGAGGTCAGAATTGGTATGTGTAGATATGCATCCTGTAAGTCTAGGTTGACCATCCAGGCATTCTCTATCAGAATGTGCCCCACAGAGTAAATTGACTATCCTGAACTTCTGTTAAATCTGTTCAATCTTCTCAGATTCAAAATCATTCGATACTTCCCGGAGGGCTTTAGTACTAGAAAAAATTGAGTGTAGAATCCTCTCCCCACTATGGGTGGTAGTACTGCTTGGGTCCTTTGGTAGCTTGGTTACTAGAAAGGAGGGCTGGGGAAGGGAAGAAAATTCTAATCAATATCCCCCTACTAGTGTCTTTAGGACAAACTGACCTTGGTTAATGGCTCTCCAAGCAACTACAAACCAGGAGAGTCCCCATCGAGGGTGTTCGTTGTCAGGACTGTGACCTGTGAGCCTCAGGGGGTTTGCAGAGAGTTGTCGAACCCTTTTTTGTGGTCCCGTTTGAGACCCATTCTGTTTAAAATGCGTTAGGCGTACCCTGGTGCGAGTATTAAAAACTTCTATATTTAATGGGAAACTTTTTCCCCAAACTTGACCTAGACAAAATTTGTATCTAGCTCCTCACCAAAGAGGAGGCTACCATGAAAGGAGATTCTATGAAGCTTGGCCTTGGAAACGGTGTCTCCAGACCAGGCTTTTAATCAAAGAGCCCTTTTTGCGCAAGAACTTTAGGTGGTTGCCTTTGCTGTGGCTCTGATGGGCTCCTCCGAAGCATTAGTTAGGAAGGCGCAGCTCTAGGTAAGGAAGGTAAAGTCTGAAAAAATACTCTCTCTAGGAGTATCATTCTCTAGGTACCACTTAAAGCGAACCTTCACCCTGAATAAGAGCATATCTTATGTTTCCCACACCCTGTACATACAGATTGCTCAAATTAAAAATCATCCTACTTGCATCTGCTGAATGTTATGAGCCTTTAAACATCCAAGATGGGGACTCATGGAGCATCAGACAGCCTGCAAACAGGAAGTGTGTTCTGACTGTGCCGCTCTGCATTCTGGGATTGCTGTCCTTTTCCTGACCCCAGCCCTACTCTGTCTGTGCAAAGCACAACTATAACCCCACCCCCTGTACTTTATCCGCTCTCCTCGCCTCAGTATGTGATACTTCTGAGTCAAGATGGCAGCGCCCATATCGTAGAGTCCTGAACAAAAATTCAGCCCAGTGGGTAAATTAATAATAGATGACTAAAAACTTAAAATATATTAATTTTAGATGCTGAGGAATAGTTTTTTTAAGGGTTTGGGCTTTTCATTAAATCATGCTGAAGGTCCGCTTTAAGGTTAATAAGCCAAACCTTCGTGCTTCTGAGAATACCGTTTGAGGCCAAAGTTGGCCTAAATGTAAATGAGATCCCAGGCCCTTTTCAGAATGTTTTTGATCCAGCGATCCATGGGATCCCGCAATGCCCCTATGTCATCAAAACTTAAATCCACCGCTCTGAACATCTGACCCAAAGGAGCATCCAGCTTTTGGACACTTGCTCAATGGTTCCATGTCCCTCTGGCCCAGAAACGAGAATCTCTTCTCTCGTGAACATGTGGTGGCTGGGGTCACTGCAGCATGAATGGAAAAAACCTTTGAAGTTTTCCCCAAGAATTTTCTATACATCTTATCCTGAATTGATAGAGGCTTATCATCACCAAGGAAACCCTTCCTTCACCTCTTTCTGACCACCATCTCAGTTTGAAGTGGACCTGAACTAAAAGGCACTGGAGATATCTGCAGAAAGAGAAATTAATGCGCCTTAATTCATGCAATTAATTTGGCACCTAACAACCATTTATTGAGGTGGGCTGCAGCAGCAATGGATACCTCAGGTTGCGGATTAGAATCTCTTGTGGGCATCCCGCTTTGAGGCAATTTCATTCGTCATTGCGAAAGTTTTCCTAAACATGACTGCTGTGTCTAATCCCATCTTTGCTGACATAAAGGCCTCTGCCAATTATCCAAGTATGAATTGTTCGATGCCTTGGGCTTGATTCAACAAAGGTAGAAAAAAAATGGTTTTGCTCAGAGAATTGGATCGCATGCATGAATTTTTAACTTCTTCGTGCAATTCAGCAAAGAGATTCAATTAAATATTTGGCCTTGAAACTGCGATCGCAAAATTTTTTAAACGCTCGTGAAAAGGCTATAGCAAGCGAAAACTATTGGAAAATGTGCTCAGATTTTTCTGTAAGCATTCTTAACTGTGTATGTGCATTTCTGGGGCCGAGTATTGTTTATCTGACTGTTGCATGTTGTTTTTAGTCTTTTCATAAATTTTTTTTGCATGCATTCATTTTCCAACTATATTTGCCCATTTACCTATATTTACATGGTTAATATTGGGGCTGGTATAAGGTACTACGGCCAGGGTCTGATGGACCACCCCCCTGCGCCAAAGAGAATATAAACGGGGCTCAACTTTGTCACACTCGCCAATATGACTATAATCAAGTATACAGATTAAAAGATACTTCTTTATTTACATGCCAGTTAAAAATATATTCCTCTAACAAAATTAGTGCATGTGATCTACATTTAACCCTATGAGGGAAACATCTGCAAGTAATCTACTGGTTAAATACACAGTGGTACAGTATAAAATTGTAGTACAGAGTGACCATCATTCCGCTAGACAGACTAGTTTCGCCCTTCCAATTGGCTTCCTCAGTGTCTGCCAGACAGGTTCACTACAAAAAGATTTATTTTTAACAACAAATATTAATCAACCTTATATATTTCAGCAATAACAACATATACATATTGTAAGTATAAATAGCATAATTATTGTTACCTGGATATGAAAGACAGCTGCTGATTGATTGTTGGGGCATCCCATACACGATAGAATGAGATAAATTGCAGTCTCAGGCGATGTATATCAGAAAGTATGACCCTTCTTTCCCCCATTGATATCAAACACAGAAAAGGGGAAAAAACAAATGTTCTTTTATTCTATAATTTAAATATTACAGTGTTACTAGCCACTGTGGGCAGAACCACCACCATCAAAACCTGTGCTCCTGAGGGAAACCAAGCACAAAGGGAAGAAGTATTGGCATACCAGGGTCTGTGAAGGGAACCAAGTAGGCTGGGAATAAAGATATATTATCCAGTGAGCGGATCTCTAATCAAAGGTTAACATGCATTAATAGTGAAGCAATAGACTGTAATCCTTGTTATCATGCAGTTGGTATGCAGGCACTGGGTAAGGTATATTATAACATTGTGAAATACATTTAGGAAAAAGCTAAGGTTCCTACCTTATTTAAAAGATAACAACAGCCGCGGGCGAGTCCACCAGAGGGGAAACTCCGGATGCAAGACCCGGTGTATGGGTGGGCTGCAAACGCGGCCATCCGTCCTGCGTGTCCCCTTCCTCTCCCGCCACCCGTGAGAACGTACAATGCGGGAGGCCGGAAGATAAATAACATAAGGGGTCGCAGGGCGGTGACGTCACCTCCAGCGCGCAGAGCGCATCTAAGAGCCCTCTGGATGTACGGTGCGCGTGCGCATCGTCCGTCACTGGAGGCTACGTGGCACTCGGCCGTCCTGTCCTGCTGTGGACTCCATTTTGTTGGAGACTGGTCTATTCAATAGGGAATGATTCTCCTGTATTATTATTGGCAAACGCCTCGTCTCACCGGCTTAATCAAATTATCTCAGGCAAAGATATTTGGGAAATGTAGTATGCAGCAACCAAATTTGCAAAGTTCTACAAAAAATCTCTAAAAGCCTGTATCTCAATTCATTAATACTAATGCCATGAACTAGATAGTATATGACAGAGGACTAGGTAGTATATGGCAGGGGACAAACAGAACCCTCTATGGGAATGCCATTTCACCCTAAAGCACTATGACTCCATATGGAATCCCCAGGGGATCAAAAACATTATGTAAGTATAAACCAAGGGTATTTGCCTCACTCTGGTTATCACTGTGGGGCTAGGGAAGGTGGTCTGCCCTGTGTTTGTTACTATAAAATTAGAGAAGATCACCTGAAACTGAATCTCAAATGAAGATACAAAAATGCCAGTGGTAGAGTACTGGGTATGTCTCTCAAAGAGCAAGTACCTTGCATATTCACAATTTCGCAGTTTATACAGACTATATACAGAAACTTGGAGGTACAGACTATAAGCAAAACAAGGCCAAGTTGACCATTTGACAGAAAAACACATTAATAAGTTTATAGAGGTTACCATGATAGTTTTAACCCCCTGTAGGTTGTATTGATCTCATTTAGGGAGAGCTATTTATATATTATTTCACTCATGGTCACAAGAATGACACAAAAGTAATGGATTCATTTAATCCTGGGGAATGGTTTGCTTTAAAATGGTTGATCCACCTTGTCTCCCGTTGGAGGGTTAATTTTTCAATGCCCCCCCCCCCCTCGGGTTTCGGGTGTATCCGATCAAGACCAACTACTTTCATTCCATATGGGTTTTTCCCATGACATAGGGAAAAGTGACGTCCAATGGGGGTTTTGGTGTTGCCTGTTCGAATATCGTAAGAATGTTCATAAACGCGTTTTCTTAACTGTCTATTTGTTTTGCCTATATAAAATTTCTTACATGGGCAGATCAACATGTAAATCACATGATTGGATTTACAATTAACAAAATGTCTCAGCCTGAAAGGTGGTCGATTGTCAAGTGTTAGCACTTTAGTCTGCAGCATGTATCTACACACTGAAAGGTGCCAGTAACTGAACAGCAGGATCCCTTGGGATCCTGAGTAAAGTGGCTATGGACCAATTGATCCTTGAGATTTCTAGCTCTTCTGAACGTGAATGAAGGTTTTTGAGGAATTAACTGTCCAAGCTCGGGATCATTGGTAAGAACATGCCAGTGACGATTAAAGATATCCTTAATCTCTGTGTGGTGTTCCGTATATATGTGAGAATCATTGAGAGTTAATGCGTTGCTGATTGAACTTTCGGTTTATATAATAGGTCTGTGCGCGGCCTGGTCAGTGTCCTCTTATATGCCCTTCTAAGGGTTCGGGATTTGTAGCCTCTATTTCGCAGGCCAGAGCGAATGTTGTCAGCTTCCACTTGGAAATCTGAGTCCCGTGTGCAATTGCGTCGGGCCCGAATATACTCCCCAAACGGAATACTATGAAGGAGATGGTTCGGATGGGCACTCGAGGCTCTAAGAATGGTATTGGCCGCTGTTTGTTTCTGAAAAAAATCTGTCTGAATTTGACCCAATTGATCGATGAACACCGTAAGGTCCAAGAAGTTCACTTTCTGGGAACTGTATTCACAGGTAAACCTAAGGTTCAAGGAATTCCTGTTAAGTTTGGTTACAAACTGTAAGAGGTCATCACTTGAGCCCATCCAAATAATGAAGATGTCGTCTATGTACCTGTGCCACGTGGCCACGTGGCACAGGTACCCCGACAATTCGTCCTCACCCCACAACCCCCTCTCCCAGCCCCCCAGGTACAGGTTGGCATAAGATGGGGCACATGTGGTCCCCATCGCCGTGCCCTGCACCTGGTGAAAGAGCTGGTTGTCAAAGAAGAAGAGGTTGTGGGTGAGGACGAAATGCAATAGTTTTAGGAGGAAAGTATTATGATCGTGTTTGTCAATATCCAATTCATTTAAGAACAGACGAACCATAGCGAGGCCCTTCTCATGGGGGATGCTGGAGTAAAGGGCCTCCACGTCCAGGGTGACAAGGAGGGACCCGGGAGCCACCCACATCCCATCGAGGACGCGCAAAAGATGCCCCGTGTCCTTCAAAAATGAAGGCAATTGGTGTACTAGGGGTTGCAGATGGTGATCGATGTAACGACTGGCCCGATCCGTGAGAGAACCCATACCCGACACTATTGGTCTTCCTGGTGGTGACACGATGGACTTGTGCACCTTCAGCAACGCATAAAGCGTCGGAATGGTCGGATATGGGACCTCAAGGTAGGAGCCAGTCGCCGCATCGATCACCCCTCCGTCAATGGCGTCCCTGATGAGACGGTGGTAGGACCCGGCATCCTCCCGCACCCTGGACATGGAGGCCCCAACATACCAGTCTTTGTTCTGTAAAATGTCCGCGCACATGTTAGTATACCCCATTTTATCCATCACGACAATGTTCCCCCCCTTGTCTGCGGGCTTGATGATCACATTGTGATTGCTGGATAATTCTTCCAGCGCAGATTTCAATCTTAGCGGAATATTAGTAGTTTTTTTATGTTTCAATCTCTCAATGTCAGTGGACACCAGGTCCACGAACGTAGCAACATGTGCGTTAGCCGAAAGGGGGGGGTAGTAGGTCGATTTTTTTCTAAAATGGGCCAGTTTGGTGGTTATCATTGGACTCACTCCCGTTGCCTCCGTGGCTAATTCCATCATAATTTGGTTCAAGTCTTCCTCACTAGGTACTTTTTCAGATAGTGACGGTATTTGGGGATCTTTATTCCTATTAAAATGGTATCTGCACATGATTTTCCTGGCTAATAAGTGGAGATCTTTAATAACTTCAAAAATGTCTGTTCGACTTGTAGGACAAAAATTGAGTCCCAGTTTAAGTACTTCCTCCTGAGCGGGTGTTAGGACAAATTTGGACAGATTCACTATATCAATCTCTGAATGCGGTTTAGCTGTCACTGGCATTTCCGTACCAACCTGCTCCCACCCTTGGATGTGGGTACCTTCTTGGCGCGGTTGCGTCGTCTCCTGAGGTTTCTTTTGTAATTTCGGTTCCGTCTAAAAAATCCCTCCCTGTTTCTGACCTATCTTTATCATTGTCTCTACCGGGCATTGTTGCATCCCTGCGTTTGGTTCTAGATCTGGTGACTCTATCATCCCTTTCCTGGGCTGTTTCCCGCATGGGGGCAGCCTGGGGTTTGGATGTTTTATTAAACCTGGATCTGGGTTGTCTGTTCAAAAAGGATTCTCTCTGAGTATTATTAGTTCTCTCTCGAGAAGATGAAGACTCAGAGGATGAGAACATTCTAGGACCCTGGTCTCTTCTTGTCGGTCGTGGGTTATTGGTAGGCCAAACATATGCATATTTATTTGCATATGCTATCTTATCCCTCTGCAATTTGTGTTCCTTATTCTGGATCAGTTCCTTGTTTACTCTTTCAATGGATTCTTTAATATTCTTATCCCTGTTGGTAAAATAGTCATCTTTTTTCAGTTTTTTTAAATCATTTGCAGTTTCCTGAATCAAAAGCTCTACTGTTCTAATTTGTGATTGATGATAATCCACCAATAGTTTCATCAGTGAGATGGAGCATATTTGTAAAGTCTCCTCCCACTTCGTTTTAAAGTCTTCCGGAATCTGTCCCAATTGAGGGAAGAGCCTTAGACGGAGACCCTTAGGGACTATCCCTAGGGATAAATATTCCTCTAAGTAGTGGATATCCCACCAAATCTTGGACTTTTTATAGAGAAGATTATGCAGTGTGTTAAATGCTGATTGTGTGCGTTCCTCATGTTCAATAGTCACTTTACTGTCCAATCTACATTGTGTAAGATCCTGTATCATGGTGTGCCAGTTTGTGCTTGTCAAGTCAGTCCTTTTTAAGAATAATGTGGGATCTGCCAGATAGTCTGTTATATACACCTCCCGTGGCCTTAATAGTCTGAAAGAATGATGTGATCCTGTTTGTTAACAGGGCCTGGATAACAGTGTGGGGATACAAACTGGTCCAATTTAAGGAACTGTTGCTTTGCGTTGGTCCTGGTTCCACCCCTCCACCCGAGAGGAGGGGTAGAATCAGAGTTAAGTTTGACCCACCACTGGGAATCAGGATTTCGTATTAAAAATGATAAATGTGTCTATGTTTCCTCAGAAAACTGTGGAAACATTTTAGATGGGCTGGTTGAGTCATTGGCCCCTCTAGCAGGTATAAGGTTGTACGGCCAGGGTCTGATGGACCACCCCCCTGCGCCAAAGAGAAGATAAACGGGGCTCAACTTTGTCACACTCGCCAATATGACTATAATCAAGTATACAGATTAAAACATACTTCTTTATTTACATGCCAGTTAAAAATATATTCCTCTAACAAAATTAGTGCATGTGATCTACATTAACATATTGGGGCTACATTTAAGCAATAGGCAAGGTATGCTGTAGTGTATCACTAATGAAATTAAACGTATACGCATATATGTCGGCATATTTTGGAGTGGGGGTTTGGATTGGCAGTCGGCTGGTTATAGACATTGAGCTTGGTTCAACAAACATAGAAACAAACATTGGAAAATTTGAGTCTTTACCCCAAATGGTGCATTTATTTTCTACATTTCACACAGCTTCAGAATGATCAGGTGACTTCTCATGTAATATATCATTGTGAATGTGTGACAGTTACTTTTTAATGCACTAGTGCAACTAGTCACTTTGTTATGAAGGATCGCATTCATCCATGTAATGCTAGATATGTATTTAGTAATAGATCAAGGCAACTGGACATGCCGTTTTCTTTTGCTTCACATGTTTTGTTATTTAGCTCACTATTTAGTAGAGGTAGCTGGATGACTTGTGAAATGTGCTGAATTTAAAAAACATCATTGCAGTTGTATAGATATATCCCTACATATAGGCTGGACTTAACGTTATTTATTTATTTTGTAACTGTTTCAAATAAAGTGAAAGAAGAATCACGGTCCTTCCTTCAGATTGCCAGACTGGTGCACCAGGCATAGTAAGCCCAGGGTCAAAAACCTGAACCAACTTACCCCCGGACCTTGGCAACTTACCAGCCCCATGGCCTTTGTCCAAGGTTTAGCACTTTTGCTGGGGTTATTAAAACACTAATTAAAAATATAAAATTAAATAATAAACAGATGTATTGAGTAATAGATCAAGGCAACCGGATCTGCTGTTTTCTTTTGCTCCACATGTTTTTATTCATCCCACTGGATGTATGGCTAGATGACTTATAAAAAGGAAAAATAAAATATTGCAATTGCATAGTTTTATGCCTGCAAACCTACTGGAGCTAATTGTTTATATTTACTGTTTCCATTTAAATGAAAACAAATCATGGCCCCTCTCTCCAAATTACCAGGCCAGTGCGCAACTCACTAGACCTCTTAGTCTTCGGCCCAGGTTTGGTGGTTTGCCTGGGGTGTCGGCAGTTTTAAATTAGAACAGTCATAAAAAATATAAAGTTACTGCCGCATGTCTTTTACACTGATAATAAAAACACGCTGGCAGTTGCTAACCTGGCTTTTTTTGGTAAAATAACCATAAGGGAATGTGCTGAGAATTTTTTTACACTTGCTCAGGGCAGCTGTAAATAAGTTCAAAAGAGTAGTAAAAAATAGAGCCAAAACATTGCTGAATCACACTAATTTTTTACAATTTAAAATTTCAGCTGTATTTTTTTTTGCTTTAGACAAATTTTTTTCACTTCACAAGAAAAGACAGTTGAAAAAAATTAGTGTAGAAAATGATGCATGTTTTTTTCTTTAATCACAAGAATTTGAAAAAGCTAAAACGGCAGTATTTTTTTCTCAAGAAACAGACAAATCTCTTGTTACAAACTTTGTTGAATCAAGCCCCTTGAGTTTCACCTTTGTTGGATTCCTGTCCCTACTTTTAAACCTGACTGAGTCTCAGGCTAAAAAAGATAATCGAGAAAAAAAACGCCATCTGGCATCTTAATCATCCAAACATATAGAAAAAAACAAGGTCTCTGCATTACCAATGTAGTCTTGCTTGCAGTGAGAAGGTTACTCTGAGTGCCGACACCTGACTCTGCTCGAGAGGATTGCTCCCTGCTGGGCTCTGGGTGGACATTTTGTGTGTTGCGTTTTCTCCCTCAGTCCTGGACAACGGCGACTGCTCTTGCCAAGGGGGATGTAACGCTGGGCGCTTTGGATGCCCTGCTGTACTGCCCGGCCACCTTCCCTCCCACCTTCCTTCCCCGTACCTTCCCAGCCAGCCTGGAACTGGTCGCGGCGATCTGCCATTGCTGCCTTGCTTCTACCTTGCGGTGATGCCTGGCCGCTGCTTGCCATCGCATCCCCGAATGCACTGTGAGGCCCACCGTTGTGTCTGCTGCTCTCCCTCTGAACTGTAGACTGGCTGGGGAAAAGTGCCAACTGACTACTTCCGGGGCACAACACGTGTCCTGCACCACGCCCGGAAGTGACGTTAGAATGCTGGGTCAAGATCTGAAGATCAGAAATTGCTAACCCAACACTCTGAGCACCCCAGGGTACTGGTACTGAGTACCCCACTGGTCAGGCACACCAGGAGCTTGTTCATATGCCAGGATTTAAAGAGAAATCACACAAATAGTGCGTTATGTCGGATTAAAATAACAAATCGTCTGAAGCCTAGCAATGCTCTGTTCAGTGGTTCCTTAGGGAGGGGAAACAAAGAACTGAGAAGGGGGTGGGGCTTTTAATCTCTGTTCAGTTTGTGTCTGGAGTCTCTCTCTCCGCGGGTCATGCTGAGGGATGATTAGAGAAATATATAAATTTCATGGGAATTCCTGCAAAAATCACAGTTAAATATAGTGCAAAATGGTGAAACATTACCTGTCTAAATGTAAAGTAAGATGTCAGTTAAAATGGTTAAAATTAGCTATGCATGTTGGGTACTGTCCAAAGGGGACCTTGAGCTTTCAGATTTAGCTTGTTTTTTCTCGTTATGTATATGGATTTTTTAGGAAAATGTGTGTTTTCCGCTGTTTTATAATTTTTTTTTAGGAGAACTCTGTGCAACCTAAGAATTCTTTGAGGCATTACTTCCAGAAAGATGAGCCCACTACAAGCTGGGTACACTTAGAAAGCTTAATGTGTACTTTCAGGGAATATATGGTTTGTGGGGGGGGGGGTCCAAATGTAAGGGGTTGTTTTGGTAGAAAAAGGTGTGCACTTTGTCTGCAGAGCTGAAATTTTCAAGTAAAATTACCCCTACGCACATGCTTTACTTTGGGGTCTTTGGCAACTTTTTCCTTGACAGTACCTATGCATGTTGGGTATTGTTCTTTTCGGGGTACCTTGCCTTTCCAGCTTGTTTTTTACTTGTTTGTGTATATTTCTTTAGGGCAGTGTGGCTTTTGATTCTTTTTTCTTTCTTTTCTCTTTTTATTCATTTTAGGGAAACTGTGCAACCAAAGAATTCATTGAGGGCTTATTTCCAGAAAACTGCACCCACGTTAACAAGCCTGGTAGTATTATTATTTATTATTGTTATTATTATTGTTTATTTATATAGCGCCATCATCTTCCATAGCGATGTACAAAGTAGTAATTACAGACAGGGTAGAAACATAAAGTACATCGACTACTACAAATGCAGTGTTGCAGAGTTTACAATGGATATTCTGAATACAAGGGACAATAGGAAAGAGGGCCCTGCCCTGGGGGAGGATCACAAACAGTCACTATTGAGCTTTATGGCATGTGCCCTTTAGAAAATTGGTTAAGTTAGATTGTATGCTTGTCTCAATAGGTGAGTTTTAAGGGCAATTTTGAAGGTTTTTAGAGTTGTGGAGTGGTGGATTGGGTGGGGGAGGGCATTCCAGAAGATTGGAGTTGCACGTGAGAAGTCCTGGAGGCGGGCATGAGAGGAGGTGACCAGGGTGAAGGACAGGAGAAGGTCAGCAGCAGAGCGAAGGCTGCATCTGTGTTGGTATTGTTGGATTAGAGATGAGATGTAGGGAGGGGCCTGGTTGGTGAGAGCTTTGTAGGCGAGAGTTTTAGTTTTGAACAGGATTCGCTGTGGGACTGGCAGCCAGTGTAGGGATTGGCAGAGAGGCGTAGAGCTGGAGGAGCGGGAATGTCTAAAAAGCTTGAGGTGTGTACTTCCAGAGAATATATGTCTAATGTAAAGGGTTCTTGAAAAACTGCAAGGTGCTCATAGCATAGTTGTATTTTATCTCCTAAAGCGCTGTTTCAGTTTTGGGGGAGTCTCCTGGGCAGAAAAGGGTGTCTAATACATATGTGATACAATTTAACTGGGAGATATTGGGATTTCACAGGCAATAAGATTTATTGACAAACCTACATTTTTTATTACAAAAAACACTAAAAATTGTAAAAAATAATTTTACAGTTTTTTGCACATATTTCACCCAAAAATATTGAGAATACACTTAAAAATGACAAACAAGACATTTCATGTTAAAGCCCAGCTGAAAAAAACAACATATGGTTTTCCTGAGAAACCCCTTCAAAAATCACAGTTGAACATGTGTAGCACAGAATGATAAAAAATGGTTTGGCAACAGAGGGTGACAAAACTCTAGGTAGGCTGGCACTTAAAGGGATAAGTTATTTTTGACTGTTGGTCTACTTTGAAATCATATAGAATGGGGAAAAAAGGTTACTCACCTTTTGTCCTGCACTACTGGTCACTGGCAGCTCCAGACCTTCCAGACCTTACCCAGTCGTTTTATCGGCCTGTTGCCTCCCGTGGTGTTTGGGGACAGGATTGATGGAGGGACGGAATTGCAACTCTCCATCAATCACTGGGATGTGGCCACGCCCTCTCCATTAATGGCAATTGAGGTAGTGGGCGAGGCCCTACATTCACAATGAGACATATTTGCTGAATTATATAGTCGTGGCAGGCATCTCTCATTGGACGAGAGCCCATGCATGCGCCGTTGGAGTGGGAAGAGGTGAGTGCTTTTTAGAGGTCTGTGAGGAGGGGGACAGTAAGGTTTGTGCTGCAACACCACGCTACCACCCTCCTGCCCATTTGCATATGGTTTGGTTTTAAAACTTTAACCCTTAGCTTAGGGTAAGGGGAGACCTAGAGTAGTGCAGCCTGTGCTGAGTGCAGTGGTTACTGTACAACAATTTTATATGTGAGGGCACCACTAATCACAGATGTTAAAGAACTCCCAAGAGGGTGTACCCCGAATTCCAAATAGCAACTAGTCTATAGTACCAAACAACCACGTGGAATTCAGAACATATGGGCACTCCACCAGGCTCATAAAAAATATTCATGAATTTTATTATGCACCACCATAAAATCTAAAAAACATACACACACTAATACACAAGACAATTAAAAACAATGATTACTAACCACCTTGGAGTTATACATGATAATGAATTAATATACATGATTTTGTAGAATTTCCCAATATCAAAAATGTGTACAGGCGGAAAAATAAACAAATATGTAAATAAAAAGAGATATTTCACCAAATTAATCAAACCATACTTCTTTGTGCTGATCCTTTAAGAAATGTCCAGGTAAGGCCCCTGATCTACAATATGAAATAAACCCCTCTATGTGCTAAAGTACTTAAAGGAGCAGTAGTGCTTAAATGGTACTTTGAATGTAGGTAAGTGTTGGAGTAAGAATTACAAATTTAGAAAAAAATGGTGTGTGTTGAGCAGCTGGAGACTAATAGCTCATGTTTATGTCTTCTGAGTGTCGGGACCGACACTCTGGCCTGTTCCACGCTGAGGAGAGGTGTGAAACAATGTATCAAAGTACCAGCTGTTCAGTGCTGGCAGCCGTCCAGCATAAGATAACAACATTGCAACATTGCCTGGCCAGAACTTATATATCTAAAACAGAGAGAAAAGCTCTAGAAGTCATTTAGCTGATTTTGACAGTTTTCCCTTCATGTTGGCTCTGCTGCAGAATCTTTCAGTTTACCATTTTCTCTTTCATATTCTTATTTTTCATTTTTCCATATGATCTTTCTTTCAGCTTTGTGTGTTTTGAGCAAAGCCCAACCCAGGATTTTCACAATCTGGAGTTTTGTTTTATGCCCCTGATATGTGAAATCCCCAAGTTCGCCTGTGAAAACGTACCTTTCCCTGTCCCACAGTGCATGCACGGGCTCTCATCCAATCAGCTCTGTTTGCACGCAGTTGGGGAGCCTGAGCAGTAACCTTCCTGGCCGCCCGGCCTGTCTAAATGACTATCTGCGTGAGCGCACCAGAAAAATGAGGGGATCTGTGGTTATCCAGGGGTTGTTTCACACAGTGGGGCATCCCGATTTAGAATGCCCAAGGGGAAAGGTCAATGGCCGGCTCTTATAGACTTCAGGGTCGGCCACTCAGGGTTTTGTTCCACTTTAATACCTTTAGAATTTCAGTTATTTTCAGTTTAGTTTATTTTGTATAGATTTTACACATTTGAGTCACCTGGTCTCATAACAAAAGCAGCACCTCACACACACACAGCCGTTACCACTGATTACAGTGTCAGCCTCTGAGGTAAAGTGTTGCTAGGAGACCAGTGGGCTAAATGAAGCAGCTCACTAAATACAACTCAGCAGATCCCCCTATTCAGCAAATGGACTGAGCCATTGTAATTATACAATTTAAAAGAAAGGCATATATTTTTTCCTATTTCTATCGCCAGATTATTTATACACATGTTAGAAGCTATTGTGTGGCTATTTAATTATTTATCTATTCTAAGTATGTCACACACCCCGCTTCAAGATATTCATAACGTGTGGGTATACTGACCTGAAGAGGGCGATCTGCAGAGATGATTGGAGGAAAGAAAGCCCCTCCCAGTCCATAAATACCTGGGACCTCCCACTCATTACCCAGTCTTCATCTCTGCAGACGGCGAGCAAGCAGCAGATGATGTCTCCTCCTTGCACAGGGGGATTTTAAGGTAGCCGGGTCTACTCCCGGCCAATATTTTTTATTTCCGTTCGGACTCTTTATTTCCCTTATGAATACTATATATATATTTGAATGCCTCCCAGTCTTGACTGCTGTCCGAGCGAGGGTATACTAGCACCACAGGTGATCAGGAGTTATGCTCCGCCGCGAGACCCTATAAAGAGGGTAGGCGGTTATACCGGGTTGGTGACCCCGGTTTGGGATGCCCTGTCCATGAGAATAATTTTTTCCCCTAATTGGCCTATCCCCACATTATTAGCTTGTTCGGGGGCCCTCTCCTCTGATTTTGGTGTTTTCCATGATGTGGGGCGTCTAGAAGTAATCCTTCTATTTAATGTTTGCATTGTTTGTTTGTCTGTGGTATGAATGATTCATTTTTCTGTCACTTTTCTGTCACTTTTTTCCTTGCCAGACACCACGGCCGCCATTGCCGCCGCGGTGCTGGTTTTTACCTCAGAAGAGCTGAGGGGAGGTTTTTCTCCCCTCACGCTCTTCTGTGTGGGGGCGGGGCCGGGCCTTCTGCGTGAGGCCGCGGCCCGCGCCCTTTATGTTGTAGCGTGGCTCGAGCGGTGAGCGGCTCCGCATGCATTGCGGGCCGCTACCGGGTGTTTTTTATTATGCGCCCGGTGCCGCGGGTGCCTGCGGCACCGGCGTGCGCGTTTTCACAATGGAGGGGAGCTTCCCCTCACGACTTAGCTGTGGGGGCGGGACCGGACTCACGACGCGTCGCGTTCTATTTCTTCTGCGGTTGCCAATAAAGCACCGGCTAAGAGGAAGCATTTATCACCGGTTAATCATTTTGAATATGATGATGATGCGGATGGCCTGGATTGGTCAGATTATTCCCCTCTTGAAGAAGGGGAGTTATGTGAGGATTCAGATATTTCTGATGATCAGCAAATTGTTGGCGCTGATTCCGATCGGAGGTCAGGGATTTCCTTGGACACTCCTAATGTTATGACTCAGATGTTTGAGGTTCTGGCTATCTCAACAGCAAGGTGAGTTTTATGACGAATCCAGGCCGCGCTTGGAATTTCCTAATCAAAAGCATTTTGATAATATTATTTCTAAGGAATGGGATCGGCCTGCCCGGCTCCCAGGCATTCCTCAGAGTTGGGATAAAAGATATCCTTTCCCAGTGGATACGGTTAAGCGCTGGGCGTCCCCCCCCCCCCCCCCCCGAGGTGGACGCCCCAATTTTAGGGTTATCCAACTCAGCCGTGTTGAATAGCCCTGATTGTTCCTCTCTTAAAGATGGTGAGGATAAACGCATTGACCAGATGGCTTGTCATGGTTTTGTCAGTATTGGGGCAGCCATACGGCCTGTTTGTGCCTCATCGCTGTTGGCGGTGGCTACCAGAAAGGTGGTCAGGAATTTGTTATCCTCCTCCGGTTTGAATCCGGACAGTGATGAATTTCATGATCTAAAACAATGTGAGGTATTTTTGTACTTCATAGTAGCCGCTTTGGATGATTCCTTGATGATGAGTAGTAGAGCCTCTGCTCTAATGGTTACTATCAGGCGTTCAATTTGATTACGCCAGTGGGCGGCTGATTTTGGGTCAAAAAAGTCACTGACGGCTCTTCCCTTTGTTGGGTTACGGCTCTTTGGAGACAAATTGGACGCTGTAGCCAAGGGCGGAAGGCTACCTCAACGCAAGAAGCAACGACGCCCCTTTCGAGGAGCGGCTTCCTTCACCCCTTCATTTCGGGGATCTAGAGCGGGAAGAGGTTTCGCCTTCCCTTCTACAAGAGGAGATTCCTGGAATAGGGGCAGAGGAAGTGCCCGTTCAGGATACAATTGGGGCTCAAAACCCAAACCCGCGGCCAAGCCCGCTCAACAATGAGGGGGCGCCCTCACCCGTGCGGGTGGGGGGACGGCTGCAACACTTCTCCCAGGTCTGGAATCGGGAGGTTTCGGACAAATGGATCCGGGAAGTGGTGTCTTCCGGCTACAAGCTGGAGTTCGAGTCCCGCCCCCCCCCCCGTTTCTTCAGGACTCGGGTGTCCCCGGATGCACCGGCTGCGCAGCAGCTCCGGGCGGCGGTACCAAGTCTTCTGGAAATGGAAGTCATTTGCCCAGTACCCCCATTAGACCGGGGTCGGGGTTTTTACTCAAATCTGTTCACGGTCCCCAAGAAGGATGGCTCCGTCTGGCCCATACTGGACCTAAAGATTCTCAACAGGTTTGTAAGGCTGCGAAAATTTCGCATGGAAACGTTGCGTTCGGCTATTCAATCTCTTCGTCAGGGGGACTTCATGACGTCCATAGACATCCAGGATGCTTACCTCCATGTTCCCATTTTTCCCGCGCACCAGAGGTTTCTGAGGTTCGCGGTGGAGGATCGGCACTTTCAGTTTGTGGCTCTTCCCTTCGGTCTCACCACAGCTCCAAGAGTTTTCACCAAGGTGCTTGCTGGGGTGATGGCTCTCCTCAGAGCGCAGGGAATTCGCATAGTGCCGTATCTGGACGACCTTCTCATCATGGCACCGTCATTCAGCCAGGCAGAATTGGATACCAGGACGGTGATATCCACTCTGGAGAGGTTCGGCTGGGTGATCAACTACCCCAAGTCCTCACTCCACCCGTCCAGGACAGTATTCTTTCTGGGAATGTCTCTGGATACAGATCAGGCCAGAGTGTTCCTTCCTCAGTCCAAGGTTCTTCTGATTCAGGAGTTGGTTCGGTCACTCATGTCTATTCCTCGACCGTCCATCCGACTAGGAATGAGACTGGTGGGTTTGATGGTGGCCTCCTTCGAGGCAATCCCCTTTGCTCAGTTTTCACACAAGGACACTACAGCTCCATCTGTTGTCGGTCTGGAACAGGTCTCCTCAGTCGCTGGATCAATTCTTTCAGATGTCCCCCCGGGTTCACCGCTCGCTTCGGTGGTGGCTGAACTCAACCAACCTGCTGAGGGGCAGATCCTTTCGGACTCCTCAGTGGGAGAGAGTCACCACGGATGCCAGTCTCTCAGGATGGGGGGGGCTTTTGGAAGGATCTGCAAGTTCAGGGTTTGTGGGGTCCCCTGGAAGCTCACGAGCATATAAATGTTCTGGAATTAAGGGCCATCAGGTTGGTTCTTTGTCATTTGACTCATCAACTGCGAGGCTTGCTGGTCCAGGTCAGGTCGGACAATCGGACGGCGGTGGCCTACATCAATCACCAGGGAGGGACCCGCAGCATGAATGCTTTCAAGGAAGTGTCTCTGATTCTGGACTGGGCGGAGAGCCATGTCCCGTGCATCTCGGCAGTTTACATCCCGGGAGTGGAGAACATGGAGGCGGACTCTCTGAGCAGAATGTCAGTCCGCAAGGGGGAATGGTCTCTCAATCCCAAGGTCTTTCACTCAATTTGTCGCAGATGGGGGTCACTGGCGGTGGACCTATTTGCCTCCCGTCACAATCACAAACTTCCGGCATTTGTGTCTCTGGCGAAGGACCCTCTCGAAGGGCTCTCGCAATGGATGCCATGTCTCTGAATTGGAGGGATCTGGGTTTTCTGTACCTGTTCCCTCCGTTTCCCATGGTGGCCAGAGTAGTGCGCAAGCTTGCTCTGGAGAGAGCACCAGCAATCCTGGTGGCTCCAAGGTGGCCAAGACAGGTCTGGTTCGCAGATGTGGTAAGGTTGGCAGAAGATCAGTTCGTTCTGCCCCTGCTGCCAGATCTACTTACACAGGGTCTTCTTCGTTACCCCAATTTACCAACGCTGGCTTTGACGGCGTGGCTGCTGAAACCTCCATCTTGAAGGAGGAAGGTCTTTCGGATGCTGTGATTCGGACTCTTATTAGTGCTAGGAAAAGGTCCTCATCGTCTGTGTATTATAGGACTTGGAGGTCTTATATTGACTGGTGTGAATCTAGAGCTTTCCCTTGTAGGGAATTCTCTATTTCTAGAATTTTGGAGTTTTTGCAACATGGTCTGGACCTGGGGCTCCAACTCAGTACTCTGAAGGGACAGGTGTCTGCCCTGGCGGTGTTTTTACAAAAGTCTTTTGCGCTTCATCCTTTGGTTAAGACTTTTTTCCAGGGGGTTACACATGTGCGGCGTCCTAGGAAACCTATGATTCCAGTTTGGAATTTGAATTTGGTTCTTTCTGGTCCCCAGGGTCCCCCCTTTGAGCCTTTGCATGATATTCCTTTGTCTTCCCTTACACAGAAGGTGGCCTTTTTGGTAGCTATCACTTCTGTTAGACGTGTTTCTGAGTTGGCGGCTCTATTCATGCTCCATATTTTGAAAGACATCAGGACAAAGTGGTTTTCCGTTTTTAAGTGTCGGGGCCTTTTCTGCTAAGGGGAGAGATCCTCCTTTTCGTGTTACAGCTCATTCTACTCGTGCGGTTGGGGCTTACTGGGCTTTTCAGCACCAGGCCTCGGTTGAGCAAGTTTGCAAGGCCGCTACCTGGTCTTCTGTTCACACTTTTTCAAAGTTTTACAAGGTTGATGTTCGGGCCTCAGCGGATGCTGTTTTTGGCCGCAAAGTTCTGCAGGCTGCAGTAGTTTAAGTTGTGCTTTATGCCTTGTTTTGGATCCCCACCCTTTATGGACACTGCTATTGGATGTCCCACACGTTATGAATATCTTGAAGCTGGGTGTGTGACATACTTAGAATAATACCATTTTGTGAATACTCACCTTGTAAAATGGGTATTATAAATATGTCACACACCCCGCTTCAACCCGCCCTTTTGTATTCTGGATCCTTCATTTTGTGAACTTTGCGTTGTTATGACTTATATTTGGCTCTTCCTGGTCCCTTACCTTACTGCTTTCTTTATACTGGGTAATGAGTGGGAGGTCCCAGGTATTTATGGACTGGGAGGGGCTTTCTTTCCTCCAATCATCTCTGCAGATCGCCCTCTTCAGGTCAGTATACCCACACGTTATGAATATCTTGAAGCGGGGTGTGTGACATACTTATAATACCCATTTTACAAAGTGAGTATTCACAAAATGGTATTTTTTTAATGCAAATTTCGCAATACTGCTCCTTTAAGGGTCCATTCACACCTCTCTGCTTGTGCTGCTTTGGGCAACGCAGTCCCAACGCAAGTGAAAATGCTTCACATTATTTCTTATGGGCAGCATTTTCCCTTGTGTAGTGACTGCGTTGCCCAATGCAGCGGAGAGGTGTGAAATAGAGCCCAAGGTTCTCCATCTTACTGGTTTCAGAAATCATTTCACATTAAAATGTCTCAAAAAATAGTCCAGCTTGGTTTATTAAAACAGACATGGCTTTTGTTTTGGTTTCCAGGTAATCTTCTTGAGTAAGGGGAGGGATCCTATGATGTCCTTTATGATGCCATTTTACCTTGTGAAGGATTGCTCTATTGAACAGCCTGTTTTCTCTGCAAACTACATCAAAGGAACAATAAGTGCTGAACCAAGTGGTATGTAAATTTCTCATTACATTTAGGTGGTGGCCAACAATCTCTGAATGATTTAAAACTAAACACCCAACTTTTCATTCCACCAATGAAGCAACGAGTGAGTTATGAAAAATGAATGAAAAAAAATTCATATTGGCCATCCTGGGGTTTGTTCCATGCCCCAGGGGCATCCCGAATTGGGATACCCCGCTGTGTGAAACCCCCCAAAACGCCCTGTAAAACTTACCTCAACGGTCGGGTTTTTATTGAATAATTAGGGATACAGCAAAAATGAAAGACAAAATGGCACGGGTTTAAAAAGAACATGCAGAACAAGAGCATTCAATGCACCCTTACAGCAACCGATATTACACCTTAGCGGAAATATGAAGACTGCATTTACTCCATTCCAGCACCTAATGAGCTTTGGCTGTTGTCCCGCATTTCATTATTCCCTGTGAGGATCGTAGCGCCAAGGGAAGCCTACCCCTCATCCTCGCCAGAGCTGGACATCCAATACTGGTAACTAGAGGGCTAAGGTAATAGTAGCTGAGATAGTAGCTTAATACAACGCCTCCGTCTCCTAGGTCATGAGCTGTACTCTTCACTGCAGGTTCCAGGGCCAGTATTAATCAGTAGGTTGCTCCGGCAGCAACGCCTCTGCATGCTGAAGGGGTTTAGATTTAGAAAGGGAGCAAGCGTGGGGGGGTGAGGAGGGGAGGGGAAGAATAAGAATTAAATCCTTCCTGGAGGAGTTGCAGGCCTAGACAGCTGAGAAATATCGAGTCTGTGCCTGATCATATTAAGGAGTTCAGTTGTGAATCATGGAAATCTATCCATCCGGCACAGGTATATGCCTACATTCCTGAAATCAGGTTTTCCATTTGGTGGATGGACACCCCCTAAACTCATTCCATAAATGTTGGGGAGTGTCTGGAACATCCAGTGCCTGGGGATTACTACTTGCAGGGCTGTAATGAAGTGTCTCAGTACCCCTCTCTTAAGGTTAGAAATTGACCCTGGGAAAGGCAATAGGAGACCTAGTTGGGGTAATTAGCCAATGTGGTTTCTACAATTTTGTTATAAAAGGCTGATGGTGAGCCTTTATGGGATGCCCCTCCCGCATTATTGCCCCATGCCCCGTGTAGCGGTGGGTCCTGTACAGAGGGCCGCCATCCTCCCTCATTCTCCCTGTAGCCTTCGGGAGGGAAAGAAGGGGGGGGTGTGTGGGTGAGCGTGTATCGTGATTCGCGCATATGGCGTTTTCTCATGTCTTTTGACTAGTATATGTGGTGTCAGCCGCCGCGCTGACTTGTCTTTTTTACTATTGCAAATGCCGCTGCCGTGCGAGTCTTTTCCTTCATTTGGATGTTCCGCGCCGGGCGGTGGCGTTACCTCAGATGCTTCTGCGTTCTCATTGGCTGCTTGTCTGTGGGCTTTGCGCTCTTCGGGGGGTGGGGCCTGGCTTGGCGCGCCCTGCGTCACGGCTCGCTCTGGCCCGCCCTTCGAGGTACTCTCGGCGCCATTTTGTCAGGTGTCGCGCGCGTGTGACGTTCTTACCGCGGCCCGTAAGTGCCCTCGCGGGCGGCTTTATACTCATTGTAGTGTGTTCTGGTTCTGACACCCCTTCTTCCCATTGTGTCTTTCAGACGGGTGAATCCATTGGCTTCTCCTGGCCCAGTGTAATTGATAGTTGGGCCTTGTATAATTACTCCCACTTCCCTAACGGGTCATTGGGGCATCCAGGGTTGCTTTATAGCGTCAATCCCTACTGGCATATTGTGCCTAATAATCACCATATGGAGGCATCCCAGGATAGTGTTACCGGGGTCCCTTTGGGACAAGACCGGCTGTGTGTAGCGTGTGGGCAGCCTCATGCTGACGCTGACAAGGCACGGGTCTGTGTACCCTGTGCTGAGCAGGTGCTTACTTAGAATAATACCATATTCTTAGTATACAGTACGTCCTGCTCCAGATAGATTACTTACACTTGGGTTATCCTCCGCCAGATGGTGCTGCACTGCAGAGACATGTAAAACAGGCTCCTCCCGGCCCCTCAAATACCAGCCACAAATCCCCAGATTTCTCTGCAGTGCTTACTGCGAAGTCATGATTCACATCTGGGTTAGAGTGCTAAATAATTTAAATGTAAACAATTGTTAAAGCTTTCTGTAGTGGCTGGTTTAGTGCCAAGGTATTGGCTGGAGGCATGTGTGATACCTAGGCTTCTCTAGGTCTCCCTTAGGCAATAACAGACCTATAGTTTTTAACCTCTATTATGGGGAAAAGTGACGTCCTTAAATGTGACTGGGCCCTGGTGTAAATATTAAGCACTTATTGCCAGTGTCACATTGGTGCAAATTAGAGTAGTTAAATATATATATTTTTCACACTTGTGCATGTTGCTGCACTGCAAGAAACACATTTACTAAAACATTAGTGGCACAGCAACATGCTGAGAAATTTAGAAATAATTTTTTGCACTATTCTAATTTGCACTGAAATGACATTGGCTGGCAGAAATGCTTGTCAAATGTCAAACCTCATGCAGTGAAATGTCTTTTCACTCAGTTGAATGCAGCTAGACAACTAAAGACTAAAACAGCAGAGACAAATACTGCTTGCTTTCTCTAAATGATACCAAGTGATATGATGAATAAGGTAGAGGAGCAACAATCATGGGTCTCCGTGCCATCACCCTCTGCACCCACGCCTGATGTGGAAGCATTTCATGGCCAGTGATTATGGCAAGGGTCAAATGGTTTTCTGGACGATCTGGGGGGGGGGGGGGATGGGTCACATAGTGGGGATCCCGAATTGCAATTCCCAATGAGCACCTAGTCTTTTAAACTCCCAGGCTGGCCACGGAGGTGATTGGTCAAATTTAAGTAGAAGCCTCTAGGGACTTTGACTACCCTGGGTTTTGGTCCACCTCCCGGGGTGCCCCGCTATGTGAAACCCCCCAGATCTCCGAATAAAAATCACCTCACCCCGCTCGTACGGCACATGCGCAGCCGCTGTGGTATGCACGTCTAAGAGGCGTCTTACCGCAGCAGCTTCGAGCACGCTTGGCGGCCGCATCTCGCGCTTCCCTCTAGCAGAGAGCGTGTCCACGCAGGCCATTCAGAGCCTGCGCATGTGCCGTTGGACCGGGAGTAAGGTAAGGTTAGCGGGCATCCTGGGGGGTTTCACACAGCGGGGCATCCCGATTTTGGATGCCCCGCGGGGAGGGATCGAATCAGCCTGGGAATCTTATAGATTCCCGGGCCGATCCATCAGGGTGTTGGTCCACTTTAACAATCCTTGGCTTCTGCTGCTGCTGCTTTCCTTGCCATTGTCCGGTAGAGTTGGTCAGGTGCATGGTGTTTTTCTTCCAATCCATTCCAGGCCGTCCCTTAATCATTACACCTGGGTAATTCCTGCCTGAAGGGGCGTGACTGCAAGACAAAAGCGTGGCTCCGCCTCCCGGCCTATATCTTTTCGGCTGACTTCCTAGATTCCAGTTTCATTCTTGAAGTTGGGATGACTTCATGGCTCTCTAGACTCCTCTTCCATTTACTTTTTTTTTTTCTCAGATTATACCTTTGAAGCGGGGGCAAGACCCTGTCTGTCTTCCTAGGTCCCTTATGCTGCTCTGATCTGGATTGACCCATTATGCCATTATGCCCCCTCAGTTTTCCGAGTACCGGGCACAGAACGCTTTCTCCGTCCGCCTCTGTGCAAAGATTTTCGGCTTAGCGTAGCAGCTAGCTCCGCTGAGATCTCCGGTACTTTTCAGCGGTACTGTGCGTTTTCTCTAGCCTGGGATGCTGGAAGATTTTCGGCTTAGCGAAGTCACCAGCTCTGCTGAAGTGGCTGGTTCTCCTCCGCGACGGGGCACGCTGCTCTCGCCGACCAAGCTTAAACATTTTCAGCTAGGCAAAGTGCCTAGCATCGCCTGAGATCGCAATTCCCCTTTGGCTGCACATAATTTCTGGGGTAGTTGGCCAGCAAAAGGGCTGCTCTGAGCTGCTGCACGGCCACCCTCAAGTGGACCTAAACCTTTTGGTAGGTTATTTTTTATTTAATTTTTTATTTATTATTGATTGGGAAAGGGCAAGGTAATATATAATTTATATTGTAATATATAATTATATGGTGGTCTACCCTCAGAGGACTTGCAGTAGTTTTGTGCCTGTCGAGAACCTATATATACTTGGTCTCAGATCCCCAGGGTCATAGACTAGTATTATTAAATTCACCATGGCGGAGGCATATGGGGTAGTCATCTGGTCTTTATCAGATTTACCCCATATCCAGTTGCATGCAGTGGCACTGGATAAGAAATCCTCTGAGTATATTGAAGAGGATATTGTGGCTGCCATAGGCTCCTTCTGAGTCTGTAAACTGTCGGCAGCCCCCAAGTGGTCCTAAACCTATAGAGTCATCATGGAGTATTGACTACTTAAAAGGTTTTAAAGAAAAATTTTTTTCCTCTAATTTGAAGACGATATTGTGGCTGCCATAGTCTCCTTCTGAGTCTTTAAACTCTGTCGACAGCCCTCAAGTGGTCCTAAACCTATAGCGTGTCATAATGGAGTATTGGCTACTAAAAAGATTTTAAAAGAAAAGATTTATTCCAAGTATGTCACACACCCCACTTCCAATATTCATGACATCCCGGTCCATTACCTGGGACCTCCCACACATTACCCAGTTTTCGCCTCTGCAGACGGCGAGCAAGTCAGAAGATGGCTGCGTCTCTTCCTTGCAGGTAAGCCGGGTTTACACCCGGCCATTTTGTCTCTATTTCTGTCCGGACCTTGTTTGTTTTAGTCCCCATGCCTCCCAGCCTTGGCTGTAGGTCCGAGCGACGGTAGACTACACCTTTAGAGGTGTATTAGGGAGCCATGCTCCCTCGTGAGACCCTATATTTAGGGGTTTGGTGATCCTGGTTTGGGATGCCCTGTCCCGGTTTATCTCTTCCACCCTGTAGTGCAGGATTCCCCCCCTTCCGGGTCTCCCTGTTTCCCTCTACTTGGGGGGGGGGGGGGGGGGCTTGTGTGTGTGCTTGTTTCTTCACTCTTCGCGTGGGGTGTGTGGGCTTTTGGCCGCATGTGGAGGCTTTTTTTACATGGGGAGCTTCTTCCCCTCAGGTTGCTTGGAAAGGGGTCGGGCGCTCGGCGCAGCCCGCCCCCTTTGCTTATGGTGCCATTGCGGAGCCCAGCTATTTGCTGGGATCCGCGTCTTTCAGATGGGGGCGGGGCCAGGCGCTGGCCCGTTCTTCTTCTCCCTATCAGGAGCTCCTGGCTGGCAGGACGCCATTTATCTTCCGTGAGTGCCCTGTTGGGCCCCTCCTTTTTTTTTTCTGTATATGTGCGCTGCGTGTTCCTTCTAGCGCGTTGGGGCAGCCTGCCAACATGGGTCCCTTCACATTGTGTTTTTCAGGAGGACTCCCTATCATTTATATTAAAAGGGGGTTCTCCCGGTCTTGGGGTCCCTTGCAGATAAATTTGGGGTCCTATAAATGAGCAGGCCATAACGCGGCAGTCGGGGGGCCCAGGCGTCTGGGTCCGTGCCACCGGCCTCATCTCCTACCCACCCCGCCTTATCCGCACCCCAAGTGACACTGTCATTGGCGGGGAGTCGCAATCTGATGTGTGTGCTAGATTGGCCAACATCGAGAAATTGATTTCTAGCTCTGCGACCAGAAAGGCCCCAGCTAAGAGAAGACATCTGTCTCCGGCCGCACCGGTTCTGGATTTTGATGACTATGATACCCTTGACTGGTCTGATTATTCCCCGCTTGAGAAGGGGGAATTGTTTGCTGAATCTGATGCTGAGGATCAGCAGTTTTTTGATGCTGATACTGGGCAGGCGCAGGGGGATGCCGTTGATACCCCCAGGGTCCTGGCCCATTTATTTGAGGTGCTGGATATTTCTCCTCCAGCGGAGTCCCCTCCGCTGAAGGGGGAATTCTTTGGGACTTCTAAGCCTCGCTTGGAGTTTCCAAATCAGAATCATTTTGAAAGCATGATTCTTAAGGAATGGGAGAGACCTAGCCGGCTCCCCGGTGTTCCTCAGGGATAGGATAGGAAGTATCCCTTTCCGGTGGACGCTGTGAAGCGCTGGTCGTCCCCTCTGGAGGTCGATGCGCCCGTTCTGGGATTGTCCAACACCTCTGTTGTTCATTCTCCAGACGCCACCACTCTAAAAGATGGTGAGGACAAGCGCATTGACCAAATGGCCTGCCATGCCTTCGCTAGTGTGGGTTCAGCCTTGCGGCCTGTTTGTGCGTCTGTGCTCACGGCTGTGGCTACCAGGTCTGTGGTTAGGGACCTGTTGAGTGGTTCCCAGCTTAACCCGGCCAGTGATGAATTCGCAGCCCTTACGCGGTGCAAATTGTTCATGTCTTTTGTTTTATCCGCCTTGGATGACACAATATGCATGTGTAGTAGAACCTCGGCGTTGCTAGTGGCTATTCGCTCGGTCTGGTTGCGCCAATGGGCGGCTGACATTGCGGCTAAGAAATCACTTACAGGGCTACCCTTCCTGGGTATGCGGCTGTTTGGAGATAAATTGGATTCGGTGGCAAAAGGGGGAAAGTTACCACAACGTAAGAAGCAGCGTCGCTCCTTTTGAGGGGCAGGCTCCTTTAATCCCTCCTTTCGCGGTGCCAGAGCAGGTTTTGCCTACTCTACCTTCAGAGGTGATTCCTGGAACAGAGGCAGAGGACGTGCTCGTCCTGGACCTGCCTGGGGTTCCAAGCCCAAGCCCGCTGCCAAGCCGGCTCAGCAATGAGGGGGCGCCCTCACCCTTGCAGGTGGGGGGACGGCTGCAACACTTTTTCCAGGTTTGGGCCCGGGAGGTCACAGACAAATGGATCTTGTAAGTGGTCTCTTCTGGGTACAAACTGGAGTTTGAGTACCGGCCTCCTCACAGATTCCTCAGGCCTCGGGTGCCCTCGGATCCCCGGGCTGCGCAGGGGCTCCTGTTGGCAGTACAAAATCTTCTGGACATGGAAGTCATATGCCCGGTGCCTTTCTCGGAGAGAGGCCGGGGCTATTATTCCAACCTCTTCACGGTGCCCAAAAAGGATGGAGACACGCCATGTCTCTTGCCTGGAGGGATCTCGGGTTCCTGTATCTGTTTCCCCCCCCGTCTCCATGGTAGGCACAGTGGTGCGCAAGCTGGCTCCAGAGGGTGCGCCAGCAATTCTGGTGGCCCCAAGGTGGCCCAGACAGGTTTGGTTTGCAGACGTCGTAAGGCTGGCGGTAGATCAGTACCGGCTGCACCTGTTTCCGGATCTGATCTCTAAAGGTCCACTACGTTACCCCAATTTACAAACGCTGGCTTTGACGGCGTGGCTGCTGAAACCTCCATCTTAAGGGAGGAAGGTTTGTCTGAGGCTGTGATTCAGACTCTTGTTAGGGCTAGGAAGAGATCTTCCTCTAACATATACTACAGGACTTGGAGGTCCTATATTGACTGGTGTGAGGCTAGGGCTTTGCCTTGCAGGGTGTTTTCGATTCCTAGGATCTTGGAGTTTCTTCAACATGGTCTGGACCTGGGGTTCCAGCTTAGTACCTTGAAAGGGCAGATCTCTGCCCTGGTGGTCTTCTTTCAAAGGTCTTTTGCTCTGCATCCTCTGGTTAAGACCTTTTTCCAGGGGGTCACTCCTTTTGAGCCGGTGCAGGATGTTGCTCTTTCTGTGCTTACTCAAAAGGTTGCCTTTTTGGTGGCTATTACCTCTGTTCGGCGTGTCTCTGAGTTGGCGGCTCTGTCCATTCAGGCCCCTTACTTTGAGAGACACCAGGACAAGGTGGTTTTTCGCTTTAAGCCAGATTTCCTTCCTAAGGTGGTTTCTGCCTTCCACCTCAATCAGGATGTAGTGCTCCCTTCCTTGTGTCCTAAGCCTAGCAATGACAAGGAGAGGGTTTTGCATTCTTTGGATGTGGTTCGTTGTGTGACGTACTGTTTGTTGGCTACTTCTCCCTTTCGTAAGACGGACGCCTTGTTCGTGGTGCCCTCCGGGCCTAGGAAGGGTTTGGCGCCCGCCAAGTCTACCATTAGCAAATTGATACGTCAGGCCATTGTTGGGGCCTATTCTGCCAAGGGGAAAGTTCCCACTTTTCATATCACTGCTCATTCTACTCGTGCTGTTGGGGCTTCTTGGGCTTTTCGGCACCTTGTTGAACAAGTTTGTAAGGCTGCTACTTGGTCTTCTGTTCATACTTTTTCCAAGTTTTATAAGGCTGATGTGCGGACCTCAGCGGATGCTGTTTTTGGCCGCAAGGTTCTGCAAGTTGCAGTGGTTTAAATTTGTGCATTATTGCCTTTTTTGGGATCCCCGTCCATGTTGGACACTGCTATTGGATGTCCCATATGTCATGAATATTGGAAGCGGGGTGTGTGACATACTTGGAATAATACCATTTTGTGATTACTCACCCGTAGCTCGTGGGAAAAGAAAGGGGGGGGGGTATGCATGTGGTGGCGGTCTCAGAGTAATGCTATACACGTTTATGGCCGTTGCTTTTTTCTTTGAACTTGGGTGTCAGAGCCACGCTCCTTGCTCCACATAACCCTTGTCTGGTTGCGCGCGTGTCTTTTTCATTTACAAGAAGTGTGCGGCCCGGGCGGCAGCATCATTCTCTAGTTTTGAGAGCAATCTCCTTAACTACACTCTGTATGTGTGTCCTATCCACTGCTGTCTTTGATGTTACGCTGGTTAGAGCTTCGCGCTCTTTGGGGGAGGCGGGGACTTGGCATGACGCGCCCTGCGTCACGGCCAGATCAGGCCCGCCCCTCGAGGTTTGCTTGGCACCATTTTGACGGTCTTCGGGCGCGCGTGTGGTTGCGATCCTCCTCTTCCCTTGGTCATGTAAGTGCCCTCCTGGGCGGTTTTTGTTCCTATGATCTCTCATTCAGCTGCGCATGGCTCTGACACCCCCTTCTTATCCTCTTTATGTCTTTCAGACGCCAAGATTTCGGTGGATTCTCCCGGCCTGACATATATTATAGCGGGTTCACATAAATAAATTCTCCCACATTCCTAGCGGGTCTTGGGGCATCCAGGGTTGCCTTGCCTATAAGATTCCCGGGCCGATCACCCCCCTCACCGCGGGACATCCGAGATCGGGATGTCCCGCGGCGAGGGACCCCCCCAAAACCTCCTCTAGCCGTGCGCGCGCACTGTCAGAGGGACGCGCGGGAGGCGGCGGCGGACGCGCTGCCTTGTCCGCCGCTTGTCCGTGGGAGCGTGGTGAGGTGAGTTTGGGGGTTTCTGGGGGGTTTTACACAGCGGGGCACCCCTAATCGGGGTGCCCCCCTGAAGTGGACCAAAACCCAGGATAGTCAAAATCCTGGGTGTTGGTCCACTTTAAATCCCTGCAGGCATATTGCTCAGATAATCACCATATGGAGGCATCGCAGAATTATGTACCCGGGGTCCCTCGGGGGACAAGACCGGCTGTGTACAGTGTGTGGTCAGCCCCATGCTGATGCTGACAGAGCACGGGTCTGTGGGCCGTGTGCTGAACAGGCACTGACCCTGCAGTCAGGCTTGCCAGAGGCTGCACCTTACTTCAATACACCTGTCTCCCCGGACTTAAATCTCACTCCTGATGAGTCACACTCGAGCGGGGATGACCAGCACGTGCCGCGCAGGCTGCCTACGGCTGAGCAGGTGCTATCTAGTTTGGCGGAGCGCTTGGGCCCTGGGAAGAAGCGGACCCTGACGCCTCCTGGTTCTCCGGTTCCTAATGAAACTGATGAATCTGCTGCTATGCAGGACCTTGATCCTTCTGATGAAGGTGAGCTATTCTCCAATGCGGGCTCCCCGGATGAGATGCCCTGGAGCCGTGATGATTCTGGACCCGGTTCTTGGGGCCTGTGTGATCTTTGAGGTTTTGTCAATCTCCCCACCTGGGGAGGCTCCCAAGCCTAAGAGGGAGAGTTTCCACACAGCGACACCACGCTTGGAATTTCTGGAACAGGAGCATTTCCAGGCCCTTATATCCAAAGAATGGGAATCGCCTTGTAAACTTAAAGGGGTCCCGGGGGTCTGGGATTGGAAGTACCCTTTTCCCCTGATGTGGTTAACTTTTGGTCAGCACCTCCCGTGGTGGATGCACCGATTATAGGGGTTACTAACCCCCCCTTCATGACTGCTCCTCATTACTGTACCCTTCGGGATGCTGACAGACTGGCTTCCCACGCCTTTTCGTGGGCAGGGACGGCTCTGCGCCCGGTCTGTGACGCGGCCATCACTGCGGTGGCCGCCAGGACCCTTATTAGAAAGCTACTTGATCACCGACCTGAGTATCTCCCCTGGGAGGTCTTTAATGCACTCTCAGATTGTGATGTGTTTGTGAGGTTTATCCTCTCAGCGCTGGATGACACCATTAAGATGTGTGCTAGAACCTCTGCCCTTGTGGTAGCTATTTGCCGGCTGGTTTGGCTGAGACAGTGGGGTGCTGACGATGATACAAAAAAGGCTCTCGCTGGCCTTCCCTTTAGAGGACGGCGTCTATTCGGGGCCCGTCTGGACTTTTTTGGAAAAAAGGGTAAGGCACCCCTATGCAGAAGGCCGTCTCGGCCTCCTCGGGGCAGGGACACCCCTCCCTACGTTAGTGTCAAGCACGAACCTGATGTGTCCTTCCAACTCTTCGGAGTAGATTACCACTCCAGGGTGGGCAGGCAACACCCTCGGCCCTCTGGCAGGGCTAAGTCCAAATCTGCCAAGACCTCCCAAGCATGATGGGACGCCCTCGTCCTTCTGGGCGAGGGGACTGCCACAGCACCTGGCTCCTATCTGGGAGCGTATCGTCTCCTTCTGGTGGATCCAGGAGGTAGTTCCCCTGGACACAGGATAGAATTTGCTTGGCGGTCCCTTTTAGAGGTTGTCGGGGTGCTTCTAGCCCCTGTTTTTCCCCTCAGGAGTTGGTGCAGGCCGTACTCTGCCTGCAGATTCTGGGCTCACTTGCAGGTTGCCCTTAACAGGCTGGGGCGATGGCCTCTAAGTTGTCCTTTCTCTTTCCTTCAAAATGACGAGGCAGCCTGGGCCCTGCTGGCCTATTGTAGGCTTGGCAATTCTACACTCACAGGTAGTCCCTGCATGATATCTCTTTCTTGGGACACAGGCACCCTGTGCAAAGGGGGCTTCTGGCCTCCTGTGGAGATCTAGATCCTTTTAGTTTCCCCTGTGTCTTCTGGACACCAAGACTTGTACTAGTCAGCGTTGAAGGACCAACCCTGCGGATTGGGGCCTTGTTTTTGGCCTCTCTTCTGCTCCCAGGCTACTCGCCAAGGAGCAGATGGGGTGATGTCTCTGACATGCCTGTGGGGCATCCGCACTAGGACTTACCGGACCGCCAATCTCTACGTCAGGCCGAGTGGTTTAGTCGGCCGGCGGTGTCCTCTGGGAATTATTTGAATGGGTGTTCAGTCACCTCAATCCCTCATTGTCCCTTATTCGCGATCTCCATTCCTTGGATTTGGTTCAGGCTTGAACCTTCTTCCTTGGCAATAAGTGGACTCCTGGTTACATGGGCTCTGTCCCTCTTTGCTGACACCTTACTTTCACCAGGCAGGATTGCAGCTGGTGGTCCCGTTGGTGGCGGATCAGATGATGTCCCTTATATACAGAGCCCTTGGGCTCTTCGGCACAGTAGGTTATTGATCCTGGATGGGGTTCCAGCACCCCTGGAGCTAGGTCTGTGCTCATTCCCCCTTGGTACGGTGGTTCCTCTTGAGCTGGTGAAATTCAAGGACCCTGTCAGGGGGCACCCCCTTCTTTGCTTGCATCTTCCTGTGGATGGTCACCTTGGGCGCCAAGTCTCGCAGGTTGGCGGGGGGGATTTTCTTCTAAAATCCCCCGTGGCTCCTAGGTAGGGGCCCTTAGAGGGTCCATTTTTCCTACTGATTTTGTTAAAACTGTGAGCCTTCAGTTGGCTCGGTCTTGCCGGACTACTCCTCTTCAGGACCTGTCTATTTGGGGACTCTTGGCCTGTCGAAGGACAGTGGCCTGCATTTATTATCAGTCTGGAACTTGGAGCAGGATCTCCTGATAGGTGTCTGATCCTGATCTAGGTGGGGGCCAACCTTCCCTGCATCTCAGGGGTATTCGCTCCAATGGATGTCCTTCAGTGGCAGGTTGTGCTATCCTGGTGTCCCTCTGAGAGCCAGCTAGGGTGGCTCTGTTGGGTTACCGTTTATATCACAGGGGCTCTGCCCTTGTTTTTACTGCCCCAGAATATTCTGACTCTGGTCATGGGGGCTTAGTAATTTTATGTCTGGACATTCTATTTTATATGTCTTTTCTTCGTTCATCCTGCTAGGCGGGGTTCTGCGCGAGATTGCGCTAAGGGGACCCGTGATACTGATGGCCCCTGGGTGGCCTAGTGGACTGTGGTTCGCAGATATGTCTGCTGAGGACAGCGGACCTGTGCGATCTCTTTGGAGTGCGGTTCTGACCTTTTCAGGCTCCTTCTTATGTCGCCCCAATCTACAGGCTCTGGTCTGATGGCTTGACAGTTGATTCATTCACCCTTTTGGAGATGGGTTATCTTCGGGGGACTTTGTCTATGGGGGGCTAGGAGCAAGTTTCTTCTTCTCCTTTCTCCGTCTATTATAGGGTATGGCGTACCCATATTGACTGGCGTGAGTCTTGGTCTCTCCCCTGTTGGACGTTCTCTGTTCCCAGGGTTCTAGAGTTATTACAGCATAGGTTGGGGTTGGCTCCCCATCTTGGTACTCTGGAGGTTCAGGTTCTGCCCTGTCCGCCTTCCCATAGAAGTCTTGTTCAGTCTTCCATTGTTAAGCGTTCTTTTGGGGATTGCTCAGGTGCATCTCCCAAGTAGTTCTATGGTCCCTGTTGGGATTAATTTTATTCTGTTTGCCTTGCGGGTTGTTCGCTTTGGACCTATCCCGGATGCTGGCTGAACTGTTCCTGCTTCAAGTTGCCCTTCCGGGGGCTGTTGCTTCAGTCAGACGTGTGCCTGTGAAGGTGGCTCTGTTTAGTTAGCCCTTGTTCATTATTTATACACCATGATGTGGTGGTATTCCGCCTTACGCTGGACCTTGTGCCCAAGGTGGTGTCTTATGCTCATTTATCCAAGTCCTTTGCCTCTGGGCCTTATTCATAGTAATGCTAAGTAAGGGGGTCTACATTTCCTCAACAGGTGTTGAAGTTTTCCTGGATTGTTTCTTGTCCCTTAGGGGGACTGATGTCCCTTGGGGTTTACGGGCGCCTCCATACGTATGCGCCTGATCTCATTTGTTGCCCGGGGCTATGCGCCCTTTAGACTGATCTTACTTGGATGGATTGTCCTTCTGATCCTGAGTAAAGGTTTCAGCTTCTTGCTGATCCTTGTTAGTGTAGTGGTCAGTATCCCCGCATGTCTAGCGGGAGACCAGTTTTCAATTCCCCGATGGGGAAAGTTCTTTTACCAAGGCTACTGTTGCATTTGGACTGGTCAGGATGTTCTTCTGGCCTATTCCTTTAAGGGGAAGAATCTTCTTCTCCTTTTATTCTGTTTCTACTTGTGCTTGGGTACCTTGGGCCTTTCAGCTCCAGGTTTCTGTTAATCAGGTTTTGCTAGACCTCTGCTCGTTTTCTGTTCATACATACCTTTTCAAAGGTTTTTATGAGGTTGACGTTAGAGCCTTTGCTCATGTCGTTCTTGGTAGCAATGTTTGCAGGTGACAGCGCCTTTACTGTCTGCTGTGCCTTTTTTGATGGGGATCCCACCCTAGTTTATGGACACTGCTATTGGATGTCCCACGTGTAAGTATTATATATGGAGCAGGACGTACTGTATGCTTAGAATAATACAATTCTGTGAAATACTCACCTGTAGAATTGGTATTATATGCATACAGTACATCCTGCTCCACCCCACCCTGGTTTTACATTTTTCTGGATCCCCTGTATGGTGATTGTTATCATTACTGTTGTTACCAGTTTGGTGGTTGGTTTCTCCCGGCTTCTTTTCTCCCTGCTTTTCAATGCTGGGGATTTGTGGGAGGTCCCTGGGTATAGGAAGGGCCGGGAGGAGCCTGTTTTTGCAAGTCTGCAGTGAACAGCGCCCTCTGGCGGAGGATTACCCACGTGTAAGTATTATATATGGAGCAGGACGTACTGTATGCGTATAATACCAATTCTACAGGTGAGTATTTCACAGAATTGTATTTTCTGGAGGATGTTGCGGAGCATGTGCATTATTATAATCTGATCAATAGGGAATGGCAGAAGTCAGGTTGTCTTCTGACCATTCCTAAAGTACTAGATACTATGTATCTCTTTCCTCCAGATCAGATTGAATTATGGTCTTACCCTCCGGTGGTGGATGCTCTGGTGCCTGCCTGGTCTCTTTAAGATTTTCATTTTGCCATCCTCTGATAATGCTTCTCCAAAGTATCCAGCGGATAAATGCGCGGATCAGGTGGCATGTCATGCTTATCTATTATGGGGTCGACCTTGGGGCCGGACGTTGTTACATTCATAGAATTTTGGGAGCATCTGGTCTCTATGACTCTTGGGTCATTCATGGAAGCCATGCTCCCAGTTGTTCAAGATCAGTTTGACTCCAACAGGTAGTGTTCCTGGCTATGGAGGATTTTATGTGGTTAAGTGCCAGAGGCCTAGCTCTGGTGGTTGCCTTAAGGCGTGCTTTATGGCTTAAGCAATGGCCAGCTGACATAGCCTCTAAAAGGAATATGACAGGACTCTGTTTAAGGGGGGCGTCTGTTGGGAAGGCTTGGTTGACATGGTAAAGCATGCTACTAGTGGTAAATGATCTAATCTACTACAAGAGCCGAAGTCTAATACTGCTTCCGCAGGGCCTCTCATACTCCGGGTTCCGGCTAGAGGTTCGGCCGCTTTGTCCTTTTCCAAATAAATAAATAAATTCTCTTTGGTATCCCAAAGTTCCAAAATAAGGCAAGAGGTGTCTGGCAGAACAAAGCCAGATCCCCTTCAAAGCCAGCTCAGGCATGAAGGGATGCCCCCAGCCCTTGAAATGTGTGGGGGGGGGGGGAACTTCTGCATTTGGCTCATATTTGCAGGAAGCATTGAGATCTGCCGTATCTCACCTTTTAGAGATTGGAGTTGATAACCACAGTGTATATATAAGGATGCATATCTACATTGCTGTAGGTGGCTTACATCTTCAGTTTGTGGCGTTACCCTTCAGTCTATCATCAGCACCAGGGTGTTTACCAAGGTGTTGACAGGTCTCATGTTTTTCTCTAAGAAGTCAGGGATACATATAATCCCATACTGAGACTATCGGTTGATATGGGCTCCATCATGTCAGGGGACCCAGAAGGATATAGTGACTATCCAGTCGAATTCTTAAGTCAAACATCATTTCATAGCTTGAAGAGTTATTCTTTTCTGGGACGGTCATCAGGCAAAAGTGTTTTTCCAACACAGAAGTAACTCTTACTTCAGGCCAGGGTACAGGGTCTCTTGTCTTGTCTTCGCTCGACGATTCATCAAGGAATATGTCTTTTGGGCCTGATGGTATCTTGCCTTGTGGCAGTATCTTTTGCACTGTTTCACACAAGACCCCTGCAGATGGAATTGCTCACAATCTGGGATTGAGACCTACACACTCTGTATCACTCTTTTTACATGACACAGTCAGCAAGGCGGTCTCTAGCCTGGTCCTCAGCCTCTTCAGATTGGCAAATTCTTTCTTCCAGTACAGTGAAAGTTCATCACCACGGATGCCAGTCTATCTGGTTGGGGGAGTGTCATGGAGTCACAAACGATTCAGTGACAATGGAGTCTGAAAGAGAGCAGACTCTCCATAAATATCCTGGAACTGAGAGTGATTCTATTGTATTTCAGACATTGGACATACCATCTGAAGGGGCATCCTGTCCGGATTCAAACAGACAATCGGACAGCGGTGGTATATATCAGCTTCCATGAGGGCACCAGAAGCAGTTAAGTCCTGATGGAGTGAGCTGGGTTTTTACTTTGGGCCAAGAAACCGGTACCATGTATCTCGGTGGTACACATACCAGGAGTGGACAACTTGCAGGCCGATCATCTCAGCAGACTGGTCCTGCATCAGAGGGAATGGTCTCTTAGCCAGGGGATTTTTTAATCCCTATGCATGTGCTGCGGGATCCCAGACGTAGATCTTGCATCAGGGCACAGTTGGAAGATCCGAAGTTTATCCCGGTCCAGGGATCCTCTAACAATAGCAACAGATGCCCTGACTCTTTAGTGGTCAGCATTCAAGCTTCTTTATGCATTTCCCTCCGATTTTACTCCTGGGTCGTGTACTAAAAAAGTTTAACTCACAAGGAAGTCCCAACCATTCTGGTGACTCCTCTGTGGCAAAGAAGAAGCTGGTTCTCAGACATAGTAAGGATGTCAGAGGGCAACTTTTGGAGGCGACGATCCAGATCTTCTCACACAAGGGTCTCTAAGGCATCCCAATTCACAGTTCTGGCTTGGACTGCCTGGCTATTGAATCCTTTATCTTGGCAGAAAGGGTTTTTTTCTGCCATAGTTATCCAGACTGTGATTCAGGCCAGGAAAAAATCTTTATCAAATGATCTATTATTGAGTGTTGCAAGCAATTATCGGTGAATCCAGCGGTTCGCTTGTAGTACTGTTCTGAATATATCGTTTTTTTGCAGAGGTCTTGATGAAGGTCTTCAATTGAGGACAAATATCTGCTATCTATCTTTTTTCAGAAACCCATAGCTGAGAATGTTTTTATCAGAACTTGTTTTACAAGAAGTCGCTCATGTGCGGCCTCCTCATAATCCACTTCTGACGGCTTTGGGACCTGAACTTGTTTTTCAGGGTCCTCCTTCTTGAACCATGGTAGATGCATCATTAAGTCTAAGGGTGCCTATGGTTATCTCTTAGTGGCAATAACCTCAGCAGGCGGGTTTCTGAATTGCCAGCTTATCAGTAAGCCTCGTTATTTGAGTGTTTTAGGATTTTCTTCCTAAAGGTATCTTTTAATTTTAATGAAGAGATGGTTTTATGTCCTGCTCCAGTGTCTAATAAGGAAGGGGTGTACTTCACTGTTTGGATGTAGTGAGAGCTCTAAGGTATTATCTCACTATTACATAATCTTTCCATAGTTTGGACTTCTTATGTCATACCTGAGGGTCCATGGAAAGGTCTTCCACCAGCTAAGTCTGCCATCAGTTAATGGATTAGACAGACAGTGGTAAGAGTTTATTCTGCCAAGGGGAAGGAGCCCCTTGTTTTGGGTCACAGCTCTTTCCACTAGGGCCATTGGTGCTTCCTGGGCTTTTCAGCATCAGGCCTCGGTGGAACAGGTTTGTAAAAGCTGCCACCTGGTCTTCGGTTCATACATTTACCAAATTTTACAAGGTAAGTGTTAGGGCCTCAGCTGACGCTGTATTTGGTCGAAAAGTACTTCAGGCGGTAGTGAATTGAACTACTTTCTGTACCGCGTTGGGGATCCCGCCCATATTAGGCACTGCTTTTGGATGTCCCAGGTGTAATGGCTAAGGGACGGCCTTGAATGGATTGGAAGAAAAAAAATTCTGTGATACTCACCTTTAGAATTGTTTTTTCTGTTAATCCATTCCAGGCCGTATGGCCCGCACCTTTTGGGGAAATATAGGAAGTTACGATCTATCCTTGATACCCTTTTATGGTGTTCTTTTTTTATAACAATATTTCGCATTGAAAAGCATGCTAGGTCTTGGATGCCTAGTCTTGTGCAGTGATATTAAAAAAAAAAAAAAGGAAATAGTACATATTTATAATCAGAGAGAGGAGTCTTGTATGTTGTCACCAGCCTTCTTTTCTCCAAGAGATATAGGTATGCCTCCCGGGCGGCTGGTTATACTGCTTTTTAATTAACTAGAATCTAGGAAGTCAGCCGAAAGGATATTGGCCGGGAGGGGGAGCCACGCTTTTGTCTTGCAGTCATGCCCCTTCGGGCAGGAATTAGCCAGGTGTAATGATTAAGGGACGGCCTGGAATGGATTAACAGAAAAAACAATTCTACAGGTGAGTATCACAGAATTGTGTTATTCCTCCCCAGCAGCCACATAGGACACAAAATGGCACAGTTAATTATTTTGCCTGATTTTGTGCTTGCTTTTTACTTTTAAGTGTAGGTCAGTAGGGCCAAAAAGTGGAGTTTGTAATTGGATTGCAAAATGGTTGAAGAAACAGATAACACCAAGTTATGTAGAACAGTGCAGCTATTAAAAATGTTCATAAGCTTCAGGCTGATTTGGAAATAAGGCTCATCAGGGATAAATTAAATGCGGACCAAAACCTGGGATTTTTACTAATATGGGTTTTGATCCATCCCCCGGGACAATTCTGGTTTTGGATGCCCTGCTACGTGACACCCGCCGCTCAGGTGTAATATATACCTTGCTGGTGTTCCCATGGCACAGGTGCGACTCTCCTCCAATAAGCTTCTGTGGCCACACATTAATATGTGGCTGGAGAAGCTGAATGGAATATTATCTACACTCGGAGGTTGTTGTGCTGCTCCCCCTGAATCCCTAGGCTGTGTGCAGTCATGGCAGGCGCGGCCTCTCACACCCAAGTACGTGAGAGTTGGGGGCTCGTTGTGAGTTGATAATGAGGGTTTCACATAACAGGGCATCCTAAATCGGCATGCCACAGGGGTGGATGTAAGTCCAGACCTAGCGTCTTATATAGCCAGCAGCTCCCTGTGACCATGAAGATGAGGTTTGCCAGTGGAGGGGGGGCGGCAGAGTTTGCAGGCACTAGCCGGGCTGTCTGCTTGCTTACACATTGGCTACAGTGTGAGGATTTTGTGATCAGGGCCAGGCTTCTGCCCAATAACAGACTTGCAGGAGGAGCGTAATCAAAATGGTATTTAGACTACAGCATAATAAACATTAAAGGGACTTTCAAGACAACTAAAAAACAAAAGCCAAACTCTTCTCTTCTCCGATGGCTTTAAACTTTTAAAGGGCTCTGGTGAAGTCCCTATTTACCTATTTCAAGTGGTGCAGAAAATGGTTGTTGAATGCCAATGTGACGGTCGGGGAAGGGGGGCATCCAGATTGCTGGAACCCACCCCTGCAGGCCTTCATTTACCTCCCCAGGTAAAATCTGTCCCCATGATTGCCCATCGTGATCACATGGTCTGTTTTTCCTGGGGAATTTTGGTGGAGTTAATTGAAACCAGAATTTACAGTCGCATTGGCATCCAATGCCCATTTTCTGTAAAATAAATATTATACCACTTTAAGGTGCTACTAAGTGATGCTGTATGAATATGTAACTGATTTGCTTACTTACATATTTCTTTCTCACTTTGTAGGTGGTTGGGAAGGACAGGCATCATTTAAGCTGATATTTAGTAGTGGAGGTGCTATTGAGTTTGGACAGCAGATGTTTCATTTGGCAACCAATGGTATGTTGCAACATGTATTTATTGATATGTGCTGGTCTTTTGCTATACAGTGCTGGTAATCGTCGGTGCCCTAAAAAAAAAATCGCACTCGGTATTCTTAGTATACAGTACGTCCTGCTCCAGATATAGTACTTACACTTGGGTTACCCTCCGCCAGATGGCGCTGCACTGCAGAGACATGCAAAAACAGGCTCCTCACGGCCCTCAATTACCCAGGGACCTCCCAAAAATCCCCAGATTTCTCTGCAGTGCTTATTGCGAAGACATGAAGTATCACTCTCTCGCGGGTGAGCGGGGCTATTAAAGCCCGCGGCCCTGTTGGACTACTCCCACCCATCCTCCTTGTGATGTGCCTCCCAGCCTGGGCTGCGCTGGTCGTGTGAAGGTAGGCAGCACCATGCGTGCTTATGGAGCCATGCTCCACCGCAGTCCCCCACCAAAGGGTAGGCGGTTTAGGCTGATGGTGAGCCTCTGAGGGATGCCCCTCCCGCATCATTGCCCATGCCCCTTGTAGCGGTGGGCCCTGTACAAAGGGTTGCCATCCTCCCTCGTTCCCCCGTAGCCCGGGGGAAAGAAAGGGGGGTTGTGTGTAGGTGGTCCCAGTGTATTGAATTACACGCTAGCGGCCTTTGATAATGTCATTTGACTTGTCTACTCGGTGTCAGCCGCGCTGACTCGCAGCCTTATTTGTGGATCTGCCGCCGCCGCGCGCGCCTCTTTGCTTCATCGATTCCCAACTAGGACATGATTGAAGTGCTCTTGACACACAAGTGTTGTAGGGTGTCTCACTGGTCATGTGTACACTCATAGCTGTCACGCTCCGGGTACTACAGCAATCCACTTAGATAACTCCAGCCCTCTCAGTAAGACCTCAACCCCCAATCTCCGCAGCCAGCTTCACCTATAGGAGCCCCCGCTTGCCAGGACGCAGAACACGCCTGCCCGGGATCGGTTGCCCCCAGGACTTCAATGGCTCAAAGATTGGAGTCTTACTGTTCAGAGGCCTGGAGAACCCGTGGCTGGAAGTGGTACTGAGTAGCCCAATCGCTGAGCGTATAACGGAAGTCCAAACAGGCTTAGGGTCAGCAACGGAAGTTCTGAGATGGCAGCGGTACAATAGGGTTGGACAATTCGTGGTCGAGGATCAAGCAGAGGTCGGCAACAGGAACACAGATCGGGGATAGTCAAGACAGGTGGTGGTCGGCAACGGGAGTTCAGAATAATCACAAGAGACAAGCAGCTACTAGGTTCAAGGCACTATAACAGGCAATGGGCCAATGAAGGGGAATCAGCTTTATAGGGACAGGCAAGACTGGGACGGGATGATGATTGGTGCAACTGTGAAAACTAAGCTGGTTGGTCCAATTATACCCAGAGGGCGTGAGTATCAACCACCTCTAAGTGGGCTATTGGCCCACTCTGGGAACCCTGGGCTGATTGGCCCCTTTAATTTTTCCTTCGGCGGGCGCGCAGAAAGCAGCGCCGCCGGAGGGTATGAGAGACCTGTGCTCGCTCCCGCGCGCGAGCACGTACAGCAGAGCCGGGGTCGCGAGCAGGGGGCGTGGCCGAGCGGCGCGCTGCCCGAACAGACGCCGCGGGAGCCGGAGCCACTGCCCGGCCGAGACGCAAGCCGGAAGCAGCGCGGCTAGCTGCCCGGGGACGGCGTGGGAGCGAGGACGAGGTGAGTGGATTCCTGACATTACCGGTGAGTGGATTCCTGACATTACCCCCCTCTTCACGAGGGGCCTCCGGACCCTCACCCGGCTTCTCCGGATTATCACGGTGGAATTTCCGTACAAGAGCTTTGGCATGAACATCCCTCGCAGCCACCCAGCATCTTTCTTCTGGACCATAGCCAACCCAGTCCACCAAATATTGTAAAGAATTGCGAATCTTACGAGAATCCAAGATCTTATTTACTTCATACTCGGGCTCATTATCCACAAGAATAGGTGCAGGACCAGTAAGAGGAATATTCTTCGCCGGTTTTAACAGTGAAACGTGAAAAGAGTTGGGTATTCTCATAGTTGGCGGGAGTTGAACCTTAAAAGACACATTATTCAACTTTTTGATTATAGGAAAAGGGCCAATGAATTTTGGACCCAACTTACAAGAAGGTTGACGGAGTGCAATATTTTTAGTGGAGACCCAAACGAAATCACCTACTTGAAGAGTAGGCTCCCGTGATCTGCGACGATCGGCAAATTTTTTATATCTTAAACTAGTAGTCTTAAGAATTTCCTGAACATGTGTCCAGATATTCTTCCGTTCTTGAAGCCACTCCTCCAACGCCGGCAAGTTGGAAGGTGACCCTGAAAGGGAAGAAGCTCTAGGATTTTTCCCTAAGTTACAATAAAAAGGCGATATCTTGGTACTCTCACTAGGCGCATTATTGTAAGCAAATTCGGCGAAATCAATAAATTCTGCCCATTGTTCTTGGGCATCAGAGACATAACACCTTAAGTACTGTTCCAAAGTTTGATTAGTTCTTTCCGTCTGCCCATTGGACTGACTAGACGAAAGAGAGATCTGTATACCCAGCCGCGAACAGAAATGTTTCCAAAAACGGGAAGTAAATTGGACGCCCCGATCAGAGACTATATTGGACGGAATACCATGAATACGAAAAATGTGTGAAGTAAATAATCGAGAAAGCTCTGGTGCAGAAGGAAGTTTAGCCAAAGGAATGAAGTGTACCATCTTACTGAAACGATCTACGACCACCCAAATGACAGTATTCCCGTTTGATAAAGGCAAATCTACAATAAAATCCATAGAAATATGAGTCCAAGGTTCAGCAGGGATTTCAAGAGGAACTAGACCGCCACTGGGAGCCTTGTGAACCCCTTTACTTCGAGCACAAACAGCACAAGCGTCGATAAAGGCAGTAATATCGCGTCTCATGGTTGGCCACCATACATGGTGACGGGCAAGCAAAAAGGTTTTTCGGTTACCCACATGACCAGCAGTTTTAGCATCGTGAAATTCGCGAATTACATCCGAACGCAAATGTGGCGGTACAAACTGGCATCCCAAGGGAACATCACTAGGAGACTGGTCTTGAAACGGCGCCAAGGTGTTAGAGAGATCAGGAAGTAATGCCCCGACCACACAACCCATAGGTAGAATCGGGTCACCAGTATCACCCCGATCCTTACATTCACCGAACATGCGAGATAGAGCATCCGCTTTAGTATTTTTTACACCCGGCTTGAAAGTAATAATAAAATTAAAACGCGAGAAGAATAATGCCCGACGTGCTTGACGAGAGTTCAATCTCTTGGCAGACCCAATGTATTCAAGATTTTTGTGATCCGTATACACAGTAATAGGATGTAACGAACCCTCCAGCCATTGTCGCCATTCATCAAAAGCCAGTTTAATAGCTAATAGTTCCCTATTACCGACATCATAATTTTGCTCCGCGGTACTGAATTTACGTGAAAAATAAGCGCATGGATGAAGACGCTTAGGGTTACCAGAATATTGCGACAAAACTGCACCCACTCCCAGCTCTGAAGCGTCTACTTCAACAATGAAGGCCTTACGAATATCTGGGTGAATTAACACTGGTGCCGAAGTGAAGGCCCGCTTCAAGGTCAGGAAGGCCTCACAGACAGAGGGAGGCCAGTTAGCAGTAAAGGCCCCCTTGCGGGTAAGATTGGTAAGAGGTGCAACAACATGAGAGAAGCCTTTGATGAACCGCCGATAAAAATTAGCAAAACGGGGGGGCGTGGCCTGGCACGCTAATGGAGTGGCCGCACTGATCTGAGCTCCTGACCCTACACGGGCTTATAAGGCATTTTTTTGAGGCAATCAGATACCATCATCACCCTGTGGCATGCCAGGCAGAAGAGGTAAGAGAAGGGAAAGAGCCAGGGGCGCGTCTCGTTCTGGAGGTGGACTGTCGAGGAAACCGGCGGCCGCCTTACCTCATCCTGCTGACACGGATAGAAGAGAGCTGCCTGTGCAGCACACGTCAACGGCACCGTCATCGCCGGCTTCCCCGTCGCGGGCGGCGGCTGAAGAGGAGAAACCCAGGCGGGCAGTGAACCACAGCGCAGCCCGAGAGGCCGTGCGGCCGACGCCGAGAAGCACACAGCCGGTCCCTGTTATGTCCGGCGGGAAGAAGACGGCCCGCAAGATGGCGGCGACGAGCGAGGTAGGAAGGTTGTCCCCCTCTCCCCCCGCCCGATCCCACACACAAGCAGCAGCATCGGGAGAACACGTGCACATCGGCACTGTAAGCCTCCACAGCCACACAGCGGGGGGTAGCCGCAGTGCCTGTCCTGCAAATCTCGCCGGTGGGGAGATGCTCCCTCACAAGCCTAATCAAGATGGCGGCCGGGAAGCGGGGCCATCAGACAGCGAGACACAGTTGAGACCCGAGGGAGGGGGCGCCCTGGCCTTTGGGACGGGAGAGAGGGAAGACCAGCCACTCTCTGACCCACGGGGAGACCGAGGACAGGAAGCTCATGCCACAGAGCCCAAGCCCTTACAAGTGCCCAAATGGAGAGAGACTGCACTAAGCAAACTGGGGAGATATGCCTTCCTCCCAGACGGCGGGGAACCGGAGAGGCTGCCACCCATCAATGTTATAGGAGAAACGCCTCACTCATCCCAAGCGCCACAGGGGAGGGCCCTTCCACAGAGGACCCCAAGGTCCAGAAGCTGCTCCAAATCGGGAAGTAACAGAAACCCCAGTCAAGACCACGGCTGGGCTCCTAACGGGACGAGAACATCCAGTCCGCTACCACTCAGCCCCCACCATGATACCTCCGAGACATGGTCATCCCAAGGGAACGCAGCCATCCCAGGATCCCCGATTCTGTTATCTTTCTCCCCAGAAGAACCTCTCCGCCCTATGGAGGAATTTTCCACTCCGGAGGGGATTGCGCTCCCTCCCCCAACCACTTCCCTCCTGCGATCCCCGCAGCAAACTCCGAGAGATATTGAAGAAACCCCAGCTCCCGCAGGCAATATACACAGAGAAACTCTCTCATTTTTAAGATCCATCCCCACCAGGGCGGACTTTGAGGCGCTCATATCTAAGTATGAGACAGCATACAAAAAAGATATCGCAGAGGTGAGGGGCCACCTCCAGGCCCTCGACGCTAGGGTGACATCCCGGCAATCAGCTACTGAAGCCGCTATCGCAGATTTAGTACAACGGGTAGAGGCCCAAAACGTGCAGATTCTCCAGCTCCAGTTACAGCACGACGACCTGGAGAACAGGCACAGGAGAAACAATCTGCGACTCCGGGGCATACCGGAGGCCTCGGCGGGAGAAGATGTGAAGCAGATCATCACCACTATCTTCAACAAGTTGCTAGACAGAGACGCCGAGACCCCGATTGAAATCGACAGAGCTCACAGGGCCCTGGGCCCTCGCAATCCCGACCCGTCGCGCCCACGAGATGTGGTATGTAGGGTCCACTTTTACAAAATCAAAGAGGAAATAGCTCGCAGAGCCTGGCGACATGGACCGGTGGACTTTGACGGCGCTAGTATACAGATCCTGCCGGACCTCTCCAGGCGTACTTTGCAAATGAGGAGGCTGCTGCGGCCGGTGCTAGAAGCTGTTAGAAATGCGGGAGCCTCTTACCGCTGGGGGTTCCCATTCCACCTGATAGTGCACAGAAACCGTGAGACATTCCTTCTCAAAACACACCGGGACCTGGAGGGACTTTTCGCATTCTTGGGTTGTGACCCGTTCCAAACCCCAAACTGGCTCCTTCCACACGCGGAGCCACCCACACGGAGGCCTCGCGGGGCACCTCCTCACAGATCGAGAGCGTCCAGACCCCGGGTGAGACATGAAAGACGCGCAGGACCTATGGACAGCGAGCCATGATCTCCCTCGCCCTGGACGAACAAGAATTGTGGTGATATTTGATTTCATTATAGAGTTTTAAGTTACTGATTTACTGCCCAGGTCACTAGATCTGATTGCTCAGGTATTACCCGCGTTTTTTCAAACGCGGGTTATTTTCCTCTTTATTTTGAAGCCCGGTAGGTCTGGTCAAAGGCTGCCCCAGTTTCGTAGCTAGCCTCAGACCCCCACCTAGGTTGGCATCAGCCCCCCTCCGGCTGGAGGAGTGCTGATTCCCCAGAGCAGTTGCTCTTTAGTGTTCTCCCCGTGCCAGATTTGGCTCTTTCACTGTTTGCACTGTTTGTCATTTTATTGTTGTGTTCCCCTCCCCACCCCGGCATTTCCACTCTTGAATCCTAACCCCCCCACTGTTAGAGCCCACCTGCGCCCGCCTACCGCCCCCCCCCTCTTCCCGGCCGGTAACTCCCGCCCCCCAGCGCCCTGAGCCTCCTCGAGATGGGTGAAATAGTGATTGGCTCGTTTAACGTGAAGGGTCTTAATATCCCCGAGAAAAGGTCCAAGATTTTGTACAATCTCCACAAACAGAAAGTTAAAGTGGTCCTATTTCAGGAAACCCACTTTAAATCAGGCCATATTCCTGATATCCGTGACAGGCATTATACAACCTGGCACCATTGCTCCAACCCGGAAGGGAAGACAAAGGGGGTATCGATAGCCTTCCACAAATCACTCCCACATGAGATCCTAGATGTCCAGGTCGACCCTCGGGGTAGATTCCTCTTTCTTAAAGTCAGATTATTCAACAAGATCTACACATTTGCAAACTTGTACGCCCCCAGTACAGACCAGACCAGGTTCTCCATCCAGACTCTCAAACTATTAGAAGAGTTCTCAGAGGGAGTGATTGTCACCGGGGGGGACTTGAACGTCCCTCTTAACCCCTCGATTGACACCTCCTCCGGGAGGGCGTCCGTGTCGTTGGGTAAAATTAATAGCCTGAAAAAAGCTCTAGCAAACCTCCAGCTTGTTGATACCTGGAGGGTTCTCCACGGCCAGAAAAGAGATTACTCTTTTTTCTCACACGCCGCAGGCTCATACAGCAGGATTGACTACCTGTTTGTGAGCCACCATGCATTGGATTGGGACCCCAAAGCGTGGATAGGTCCTATTCTGTGGTCTGACCACGCCCCGATCTTTGTCTCGCTGACCTTCCCCGGCGTCACCCCTCTTTGTTGGTCGTGGAGACTTAACGACAATTTGCTCGACGACGCGGTATGCTCCTCTGCGGTAGAACAGGTGATACAACACTTCCTCGAGGACCACAAAGCAGACCCAACCCCCCTGCCCTTCCAGTGGGAAGCCCTGAAATGTGTTCTCAGGGGAGAGCTCATTAAACAAGGCTCTAGAATTAAAAGGGAGAAAGCGGACCTAATCAAGAGAATGTTGAATGACATTCATGCCCTAGAAACCACACACAAAGCCAAGCCCACTAACCTTGGGCTTCTGAAACTGCAGGAAGCCCGAGAGAAATTGCAGACCCTATACAACCGATCTTACCTAAGTTACAGGGATAGGGGCAGAGCTCAGCTCTATAGGCTGGCGAATAAATGCGGCCGTATGCTGGCTAGAACTCTCCACCCCCGGCCGACAGCTTCATATATCCCTGCTCTCCGGAAGCCCGACGGTTCATTAGCACAATCCCCCTCAGACATAGCAGCCACTTTCAGAGAATATTACAACTCTCTTTACAATATCCATAACCCCTCTAACTCTCCCAAGGGGCGGGGGGCCTCCCCCACAGCGATAGGAGAATACATTTCTAGGACCCCTTTGCCCACAATTTCCGCAGAAGAGGCTGAGTCTCTGGAGCTGCCCTTCACTGGCCAGGAGGTTGCCCAAGCAATCAAAGACTCCCCGGCCGGCAAGTGCCCGGGCCCGGACGGATATACCCCCAAATTCTACAAACGATTTGGGGCCCGACTGACCCCTTTCTTAACAAGAGTCTTTAACTCCATAGGCGGGGACTGCCCCTTCCCTAAGCAAGCCCTGGAGGCCACGATCTCAGTTATCCCAAAACCAGGCAAAGACACCTCGGTCTGTGGGAACTACAGACCGATCTCGCTCATCAATATCGACCTTAAACTTTATGCAAAGACCATAGCCCTAAGGTTACAAGGATTGCTCTCGGGCAGGATCCACTTAGACCAGGTGGGATTTGTGCCGGGGAGGGAGGCCAGGGACAACACTAACAAACTGTTCACCCTGATCTCACATGTAACTTCTTCCAAAACTCAAGCTTGTCTCCTCGCTTGTGACGCCGAGAAGGCGTTCGACAGGGTGAACTGGGCCTTCATGTCAGCCACATTGAGACAGATTGGTGTTGGTCCTGGCCTCCTCTCCAAGATTTTGGCCCTGTACACTAGTCCGACCGCCAGGGTTAGGGTCAATGGACTTCAATCAGCCCCATTCACCATAAGCAATGGCACGAGACAGGGTTGCCCCCTCTCCCCCCTCCTATATGTCTTAAAGATGGAGCACTTAGCCATAGCCATACGGAACAATCCGGACATTAAGGGCATACAAGTTGCTGATAGCCAATACAAAGCATCTCTGTTCGCAGATGATCTGATGTTACACATTACATCCCCACACATATCATTCCCGGCTCTCCTAAAGGAGTTTGAGCTCTTTAGCGCGGTAAGCAACTTCAAAATCAACCTCTCCAGAACTGAGGCACTCAACCTTTCCCTCCCCTGCCAGGAGGTACGCCTTCTAGAAACAAACTTCCCATTTAAATGGAAGTCGCAAGCCATCAAATACCTGGGTATTCAAATACTGGCGGACCTATCCAAAATATATGAGCTAAACTACTCCCCCCTCCTAACTAGAATAGGACGGGACCTTGAGGTTTATGTGAAGAGACCGATCTCCTGGTTTGGTAGGGTCAACAGCCTAAAGATGGACATACTCCCGAAACTTCTGTATGTTTTTCAGGCGGCCCCAATAGGACTACCCAGCAGTTTCTTTAGAAAACTGAGGTCAGTTTTCTCGAAATTTGTGTGGGGGTCATCCAAGCCAAGGGTCAGCCTCTCAACTCTCTCTAGGGGCAAAGGGGATGGGGGCATGGGTCTCCCAGATCTAAAAGCTTATCATGCGTCGGCAGTCCTGCAGAGGCTTGTAGACTGGACTCGCAGAGGGGAGGAAAAACTCTGGGTACAATTGGAAAGGTCGCTCTCCCGATTTAACCCCTCCACAATAGCATGGGCTGCCCCGTTATCGAAACCTCAGAAGAAAGCTCTGCCCTTCCTCATGGGACATTTCCTGGACATTTGGGATCCCCTGCAACACAAACACAACCTGGTTCGCAGACCTGGCCCACTCACACCTATCTTCGACAACCCAGCATTCGAACCGGGCTTACTGTCTAGAAACTTCCTCATTTGGGAGGCATCTGAGGGAACTACGGTGGGCCAGGTGATGCGAAACGGGGCCATTCCCTCCTTGGACGACTTGAAAACTAGAGCAGGAGCTAAACGGATCTCATGGTTGTTACATAGACAGCTTCATACCTTTTTAACTTCCAACAACATGATTGATAAAGCTCAGACCCCCCCCACGAAACTGGAATCTCTGATTATGCAGGACGCCCCTCCTACTCACACGATCTCCAAACTCTATAACATTCTCATCAAGACCCTCCACTCGGGGACCCCCAGATACATGGAAAAGTGGGAAAAAGAGCTGGGCCTCAAGTTTTCTGAAAACGATGTACAGAAAATGTATGTCTGCACCCTTAGCTCATCTATAGCCACATCTATTAACGAGCGTAACTTTAAAATCCTTACCCGCTGGTACAGATGCCCTGCAGATATACATAGATTCGACAAAACAACTCCCAACACCTGCTGGAGGTGTCAGAAAGAAGAGGGGAACATGACCCATATCTGGTGGGGCTGCCCAAATATTAAACCCCTATGGGACGAAATCATCGGCATCTATGAGCATGTATCAGGCAAAGTCATCAAGAACACACCCCAGCTAGCGCTATTGTCGCTGATTCCCAATTCCCTGACCAGCGCTAAGAGGGATGTACTCCTAGCGGCCATGAGAGCAATCATCCCGAGACACTGGAAGGGAACAGACTCCCCCACACTTGCAGAATGGGTGACGGAGTTGGAAGCTATCCGCTATATGGAGAGCTTATCCTCTGTCGATGCCGAAGCTAACAGCAGGTATGTGTTGACCTGGGCGAGCTGGTTAGAATACCGGGACACCCACTTGCAAGTGATGCTGCGGACGACCGTGTAATTATCGGGCGGACCCCTACAGGGGACAGGTGGCATTCGCCGGGCTTCCCCGGTTCACACATCCCACCTGCACTTACGTTATGACCCTTGCTGACGAAATAGGTGTCACTTGACTCACCCGTTTCCCAATTGCTACCACTGACAACACGAGCCAGTAGCTGATAATCCCACACTCAACAGACCTTCCCCCCACCCCCCCGCAGGGTGACCTACAAGCCCATATGGGCAACAGAGGTTCAGCCAGGATTATACACATGATCCCAAAGTGTTATGTGTTGTATTGATGTAAACTAGAAGTTGAAAACTGTATACTCCATTTATCGAACTGATGAGCATTGTATGTAATACTCCTCATGATGCCCTCCCCCTTCCCCGACCTCTTGCCTTCTGTATCCCTCTTCCCCCCCCCCCCCCCTTTATGTTGTTTTCCATTGTTGTTTAAAACCAATAAAAATTGATTATACTAAAAATTAGCAAAACCTAGAAAACGCTGCAATTCTTTTAAGGTCTTGGGTTGAACCCAATCCTGAACCGCCGAAACTTTCCCCGCGTCCATCTCTAAACCCTGGTTGGTAATAATATACCCTAAGAAAGGAACTGTGGTGACTTCAAACACGCATTTAGAAAGTTTAGCAAATAAGTTGTTCTCTCTTAATTTTTGTAGTACCAACTTAACATGACGTCTATGCTCCAACAAGGAATTAGAAAAAATGAGAATATCGTCTAAGTATATGACCACAAATCTACCGAGATACTCTCTGAATATATTGTTAACAAAATCTTGAAAAACGGCTGGCGCGTTACAAAGACCAAAAGGCATGACCAGGTACTCGTAATGGCCGTCTTTCACATTAAATGCGGTTTTCCACTCATCCCCCTGTCGGATGCGAATCAGGTTGTAAGCCCCTCTTAAATCCAACTTGGAAAAAATTTGGGACCCTGTGACTTGATTGAACAGATCCCCGATCAAGGGCAAGTGGTATCGGTTCTTAACAGTGATCTTATTCAAGGCTCGATAATCTATGCATGGTCTCAGGCCGCCATCTTTTTTCCCTACAAAAAAGAATCCAGCCCCGGCAGGCGAGGTAGAGGGGCGAATAAATCCCTTCCTTAAATTTTCGGTGATGTACTCCCTCATTGCTTGCTCTTCGGGCAGAGTAAGATTATAAATTTTTCCCCTCGGGGGAATCGTGCCAGGAAGCAAGTCAATAGGGCAGTCATAAGACCGATGTGGAGGAAGGGTATCCGCAGAACGTTCAGAGAAGACATCAACCCAGTCTGCGTATGGTTGAGGTAATCCCTGAGGTAAAACTTGCACACTTCTAAGGCCAGTAGTAAAGCAGTGATTTTTACAATGGTCACTCCACTTGATCAATTCTCCAACCCGCCAATCTAACACCGGGTTGTGGAGTTGTAACCAGGGGTATCCCAAAACCACCAGAGTCTCTGGACAGTCGAAGATGAAAAACTCTAAGAACTCAGAGTGGGAAGAGCCAACAATTAACCGAAGAGGTGGGGTCTTGGTGTTTATAGGTCCCCCCTGGATGGCCTTCCCATTGATGGCCAAAACTTGTAGGGATCTTTCAAGAGGAACTAAAGGGATACCTAAAAGGGAGATCATACTCCTGTCCAGAAAGTTTCCCGCCGCACCACTGTCGATAAAGGCGGAAACTGTTTGCTTGGAAGAACCCCAAGACAGGTCAATGGGCACTAACATTTTATTTTGGCGAGAGTTGCAAACTGACTTCCCCTTACCCCAACACCCTTGGTTGAACTTGATGGACATATGTCTTTTTTCAACCGTATTAACTATGTAACTATGTAACAGATCAGTACTCTCTACCTGGTCTGGGTGCGGAAGTTTTCCGCCGGTCTCCCCTTGTTGGGACAGGAACCTGCGAAATGTCCCGAGTTCCCACAATATAGGCATAACCCCTTGGATCGCCTACGCTGCTTTTCCTCTTGGGATAACCGGGTTCTCCCTAATTGCATGGGTTCTTCCTGGGAAGGAGATGAGGTATTTTCCCCACGGGTAGCCGGGGAACTAAGACCCTGAAGGACGTGGGAGCCCTGGCTCTCTCCCTAGCCCTCTCTCTAAGACGCCTGTCTATTTTAATGGAGACCTGCATTAATTGGTCGAGGTCTGCGGGTGGAGGAAAATTGACCAAAGCATCCTTGATGCTTTCCGACAGTCCCACCCTGAACTGACTACACAGAGCGGGATCATTCCACCTCGATTCAATGGCCCAGCGGCGGAATTCAGCACTATAATCTTCAGCCGAATTCCGTCCTTGTCTTAAGGCCCGAAGCCTATTCTCTGCCGTAGATTGTTGATCAGGATCAGCATATAAAACGCCCATAGCATTAAAGAATGCTGTAACGGATTGTAGGGCAGAATCATGAGATGGTAAACTAAAGGCCCAGGACTGCGGGTCTCCTTGAAGCAGAGAAATGACTAGGCCTACTCGTTGGGACTCAGGAGAGCCTGAGGAGATGGGTCTCAGCTTGAAATACAGTTCGCAGGCATTCTTAAAATTGGAAAATTTTGCTCGTTCTCCAAAAAACTTTTCAGGCAGTGGAATCTTTGGTTCTGAGATATGAGGTGGTACAGAGGATGCCGGTAACTGACGAGATTCCTGAGTGGCCACTCTTTGAGCGAGCTGGTTTATCGCCGTAGCCATAGCTTGTACCTGCTGTACCAGGTCATCCATCTTTTGGGCCTGTTATAATGTCACCCTCCGGGTACTACAGCAATCCACTTAGATAACTCCAGCCCTCTCAGTAAGACCTCAACCCCCAATCTCCGCAGCCAGCTTCACCTATAGGAGCCCCCGCTTGCCGGGACGCAGAACACGCCTGCCCGGGATCGGTTGCCCCCAGGACTTCAATGGCTCAAAGATTGGAGTCTTACTGTTCAGAGGCCTGGAGAACCCGTGGCTGGAAGTGGTACTGAGTAGCCCAATCGCTGAGCGTATAACGGAAGTCCAAACAGGCTTAGGGTCAGCAACGGAAGTTCTGAGATGGCAGCGGTACAATAGGGTTGGACAATTCGTGGTCGAGGATCAAGCAGAGGTCGGCAACAGGAACACAGATCGGGTATAGTCAAGACAGGCGGTGGTCGGCAACGGGAGTTCAGAATAATCACAAGAGACAAGCAGCTACTAGGTTCAAGGCACTATAACAGGCAATGGGCCAATGAAGGGGAATCAGCTTTATAGGGACAGGCAAGACTGGGACGGGATGATGATTGGTGCAACTGTGAAAACTAAGCTGGTTGGTCCAATTATACCCAGAGGGCGTGAGTACCAACCACCTCTAAGTGGGCTATTGGCCCACTCTGGGAACCCTGGGCTGATTGGCCCCTTTAATTTTTCCTTCGGCGGGCGCGCTGAAAGCAGCGCCGCCGGAGGGTATGAGAGACCTGTGCGCGCGAGCACGTACAGCAGAGCCGGGGTCGCGAGCAGGGGACGTGGCCGAGCGGCGTGCTGCCCGAACAGACGCCGCGGGAGCCGCTGCCCGGCCGAGACGCAAGCCGGAAGCAGCGTGGCTAGCTGCCCGGGGACGGCGTGGGAGCGAGGACGAGGTGAGTGGATTCCTGACATTACCGGTGAGTGGATTCCTGACAATAGCACAATGGGTAAATTATCTGGCTGTGCTGCGCCGGCGGCGTCGCCTCAGACACCGCGGCGCCATCATTGGCTAAAATCATCTATTCTCAGTGTGTCCTACACCTCACTCCTCATGACAACCCTGTCCTACTGGCTTAGAGCTTCGCGCTCTTCAGGGGGGCGAGGACCTGGATTGGAGCGCTACACGTCACGGGCCGCCCTGGCCCGCCCTTCGAGGTTCGCTTGGCGCCTTTTTTTGATGGTAGTCGCGCGCGCGTGGTCTCGGTCCCCCTCCTTCCGTGGTCTGTAAGTGCCCTCACGGGTGATTTTTCATGCTCCTTGCTTACTGTGGATGGTTCTGACACCCTTTTATTCCCCTTATGTCTTTCAGACGGTTCAGCGTCAATCCCTACTGGCCTATTGTGCCTATTAATCACCATACGGAGGCATCCCAGGATATCGTGACCGGGGTTCCTTCGGGACAAGCCCGGCTGTGTTTAGCTTGTGGGGTCTCACCTATCAGCGGTGACAATGCACGGGTCTGCGTCCCTTGTGCACAGCAGGCGCTAATGGTACTTCCCGCCCCTCCGGTGGCTGGGCCTGCACCTCGCCTCACTTCACCTACTCCCCCAAGCCTGAGTCTAACCCCAATACAAGCAGGGATTCTCATCCTGATGTCGCTGCTAGACTGGCCAGTGTTGAAAAATTGCTTGCTAATACCTTAGCGCGTAAGGCCACCGCAAAAAAGCGGCACTTAGCCCCTGATACCCCTGATGAGTTCTTGCACCTATATGGCCATGCCCCCTCGGACGAAGGGGAGCTCTTCTCCGACTCAGGGTCATCTGACGAGAAGTCAAGGGGTCGGGATGATTCTGGCTCTGATCACTGGACCCCGGATGATACTGACAAATTGCTGGTGCAGATTTTTGAGGTTTTGTCCATCTCTCCCCCTGTTGCGGCTCCCAGGCAAAGGGGTGAGCTATTCCATACTGCTAAGGCTCGATTGAAATTTCCTGAGCAAACCCATTTCAATAACCTCGTGCTTAAGGAGTGGGAACATCCCAGTAGAATTCCCGGGATTCCTAAGAGTTTGGACAGGAAGTATCCTTTTCCTGCTGACATGGTCAAGTGCTGGTCATCGCCCCCCCGAGGTTGATGCCCCTATTCTAGGGCGGTCTAATACATCCATTATGCACTCCCCTGACACTACTACGTTGCGGGATTCTGAGTACCGGCGCATTGACCAATTGGCAGGCCATGCCTTTGCATTTGGGGGGGGGGGGGGGCGGCGCGGCGCTACGCCCGGTTTGCGCTTTGGCTATTACCGCGGTGGCACTCAGGGCCATGGTCAGGAATGCACTTGACGGCCCAGACGATTTGCCACCTGATACTATTAATGCCCTGGCTACCTATGAAGTGTTTGTTAACTTTATCCTGTCTGCATCGGACGATGCTATTAGGATGTGTGCCAGATCTTCCGCCTTGGTGGTAGCTATACGCCGTGCGGTATGGCTGCGTCAGTGGGCTGCTGACAATGCTGCTAAGAAAGCCCTTACTGGACTTCCATTTAAGGGGCTACGCCTGTTTGGTGACCACCTAGACCTCTTTGCTAAAGGAGGTAAGTTACCCCAGCGCAGGAGGCAGCCTCGGCCCTTTCGGAGCCAGGGCTCCCCTTCAGTCCCCTACCGAGGCGCTAAGCAGGGGAAGGGATTGTCCTTCGCAGGGGCTCGCGCAGATTCCTGGCATAGGAGCAGAGGACGACGCTCCGGCTCCTCCTGGGGGTCCAAATCCAAAGCCCCTCCCAAGACCCCTCAGGCATGATGGGGTGCCCTCGCCCACCAGGGTGGGGGGACGGCTACAGCACTTCGTGCCCCTCTGGAGGTGCCAAGTCTCAGACCGGTGGATTCAGGAAGTAGTGTCTTCTGGTTACAAGATAGAGTTTGCTGTGCGGCCCCCCACAAGATTCATCAGGTCCTGGATCCCCCAGGACCCTGTATCAGCTCAGGTGTTGCTACAGGCCGTGCAAGGTCTTCTGGATCTAGGGGTCATTTGCAGGGTCCCCTTAAGAGAATTGGGCAAGCGGTTCTATTCCAACCTGTGACAGACGCTCTGTCTTTTGGATGTCATCACTATTCAGTTGCCCACCGGGCCATTCACTGGCGTCACAGGCAATGGCATTGTTCTGATTGAGTGTATTACAGACGCCTATTGTTTTGCTGATTGCGTCACCGGCAGAGTTGGTCTGTGTATTTGTCATGAGGTCCACGGGGGAGGTCCCATTGCATGGAGACTTGTGTATATAAGGCCTAGAGTGGCACTAATAAAAACACTTCACCTTCACCCTCAATACTGAGTTCTGTCTCTTATTGGGGGAAACGCTATATTACAGTTCACTAGCCCTTGTAAGGGCTGTTCCTGTTTCCTCACGGACGACTCTGGAATTCCAGCAGCACCTCTTACGATTGGGAAAAGGACGTCTCGGGCGGTGAAGCCCTCCGGCGATAAGGGTTATCGCTACAATTGGTGGCAAGCGGTCGGATGGTCCTTTCTACCCAGAGAGAGTGCTACCCTGATGGAGAGTCAGTAGGACAAGTTGAAAAGGCTGACCCTGAAGGATCTACTCGAGAGCCGGGGAAGGTCAGCTAGCAACCGCCCACGTCAGGAACTGATAGAAATGGATCGTGCAGCAGTGAGGACCGAAACCAATATAGAGACCGATGAAGACGCTGCTCTCGTTCAAGCGGTTCGGAACAGATTGTCGGTCTATGGCCCGAATCCATCACAGGAACTGATCGACCAAGTCTTCGCCGCAGCGGAGGCAGAGGCCAGTAAGCGAAGGGAAGATCGGCGACTTTCAACCCAGCAGCCTCTCAGCCTCAGTTACACTGGGGGGAGAAAGATTCCATTTGCAGCATTTAAGTCCTTCCAGGAAAGTGACGACGAGATTGACGGATTTTTGGCCGATTTTGAACGCCAGTGCGCTTTACACCGGGTACCCACAGAGGAATGGGTCACCCTATTATCAGGGAAACTATCTGGGAAAGCTTCCGATGCTTTCCGGGCCATCCCTGATGCGGACTTACCACACTACCATTTGGTAAAGGAGGCTTTGTTAGCCCGGTACGCTGTCACCCCGGAAGCCTACAGGCGACGATTTCGGGAATCCCAAAAGAAGGGAGGGGATTCTTACACGGAGTGGGCATGTCGCCTCCATCGTACAGCATCACACTGGGTCACTGGATGCAAAGCCACGACCGCTGAGGATGTACTACAGTTATTTTTACTAGAACATTTTCTCAATGCCCTGCAACCAGAGCTAAGAGAGTGGGTACGTGACCGGAGGCCTCTAACGCTACCTGAGGCTGCTCGTCTAGCCGACGAGTACACCGATGCTCGCCGGACAGAACAGTCCGCTCCAAAACCACCACCTCCCATTAAGTTTCAAGCACCCGTGGCTTCCGCGCCAACTCGTTACTCTGGGCCACATAGGCCAGCGCAGCAACCGAACCTCTCCACAGTTCAGTGCCATCGTTGCAAACAATGGGGACATTATCGCAGTGATTGCGCCCTAGAGCCTCCCCGAAACACGTGGGGGCAAAAGCAACCTTCCACCTCCCGTACTCCTGTGGCACACTGTTTGGAAGCTGAGAGCAGTTCGGAAGAGTATCTGGGGGTACTGTACGAAGCTGATCCCGTACAAGCGGCCATCCAAGACAACCGACAGCACCATTGCCAGGAGGTACGAGTCAATGGGCGCACCGCGCAAGGATTACGCGACACCGGAGCCACACTTACCTTGCTCCAACCTCATTTGGTCAAGAACAAAGACCGCACCGGACACACCGTTGCAGTAAGGGTGGCGGGAGGAGCTGTGTTTCGACTCCCCACCGCCCGAGTACATCTTGACTGGGGCGCTGGATCCGGCAGGGTACAGGTGGGACTTATGGACAACTTACCAGCAGAAGTACTATTGGGAAATGATCTAGGACCAATGACTTCTGCCTACGCTACCTCTGGACCAGCCAGCGTCAACCCTGTTACAACCCAGGCTTCAGCCCGAGCTGCCGACTCCAGCCCACTGGTCAGGGAGACCCAGGGGTTTCGTCTGCATCACGTCATGTCTGTTACACGAAGTCAAGAAGAGGATCAGCCGTCAGGTTACGTCCTTCCAGAAGGGAAACTTATGCCAAACACTATTTTTGTTGGGGGCATTGGCCGTCGGATTAATCAGCCTGAAATTAAGGATGTTTTTTCAAAGTATGGCGCTGTAAAGAATGTCAAAATTATTAGGGATGCCTCTGGCGTTTCTAAGGGTTATGGTTTTGTCTACTTTTACGATGATGTAGATGTGCAGAAAATTGTGGATTCTCCGATCAGCTTCCATGGAAAGAGATTGAAACTTGGGCCAGCTATAAGAAAGCAAAGCACCTGTGCACACATCCAACCAAGGACTTTGGTGCTGAACTCACCAACGCCACAATATCCCAGTGTTTGGACCCCACCCATGACCGATTCCTATGTACAGCCCACGTCAATGTTTAGTCCGGTTACTCACTATGTGCAGACTTGTCCTTACACAGAACTCTGCCCATAACAAGAGTCCGGACAGCCCCACGTTAACCCGAACAGGGTCAATCCGGGTCTGCCGGGTGTTCCACAAAAAGGGGGCATTGTGACAGACGCTCTGTCTTTTGGATGTCATCACTATTCAGTTGCCCACCGGGCCATTCACTGGCCTTTTCTTAATTAGGTCATTGGAGTTTGGATTGTATTATAAACTGCCTTTGTGTTAATTGATTACGTCACAGGCAATGGCATTGTTCTGATTGAGTGTATTACAGACGCCTATTGTTTTGCTGATTGCGTCACCGGCAGAGTTGGTCTGTGTATTTGTCATGAGGTCCACGGGGGAGGTCCCATTGCATGGAGACTTGTGTATATAAGGCCTAGAGTGGCACTAATAAAAACACTTCACCTTCACCCTCAATACTGAGTTCTGTCTCTTATTGGGGGAAACGCTATATTACAGTTCACTAGCCCTTGTAAGGGCTGTTCCTGTTTCCTCACGGACGATTCTGGAATTCCAGCAGCACCTCTTACGATTGGGAAAAGGACGTCTCGGGCGGTGAAGCCCTCCGGCGATAAGGGTTATCGCTACACAACCTTTTCACAGTGCCCAAAAAAGATGGGTCAGTCAGGCCCATTCTGGATTTAAAGATCCTCAACAGATTTGTCAAGAACAGATGCTTTCGCATGGAAACTCTGCGCTCGGCCATTGGCTCCCTGCGCCCGGGGGATTTCATGACGTCTGTGGACATCAAAGATGCTTGCCTTCACATCCCTGTGTTCCCGGGACATCAAAGGTTTCTCAGATTCGCGTTGAAAGATCAACATTATCAGTTTGTGGCCCTACCATTTGGCCTCACTTCAGCTCCCAGAGTGTTCACCAAGGTGCTGGCGGGGGTGATGTCTCTGATAAGGTCAGGGGGCATACATGTGCTGCCCTACTTGGACGGCATTCTCATCTCTTCACGGTCCCCACAGCAGGCGGAACTGGACACTCAGCTGGTGGTGTCCACCTTGGAGTCCTTCAGCTGGGTGATCAATCATCCCAAGTCCTCTCTGTCCCCTTTGCCGGTGACCCCATTCCTGGGGATGATTCTGGATATGGTTCAGTCACGGATATTCCTCCCTCAACAAAAGGTGGAAGCTCTGACTGCGCAGGTGAGGTTCCTGCTCTCGTGCCCCCAGCCCTCCCTCAGGCAGGTGAGGTTCCTGCTCTCGTGCCCCCAGCCCTCCCTCAGGCAGGGAATGCAGCTGGTGGGCCTGATGGTGGCGAGCTTCGAGGCAGTGCTTTGCTCAGTTCCATTTGAGGCCTCTGCAGCTGCACCTTCTTTCAGTTTGGGACAAGGATCCCACGTCTTTGGACGGGGTTTGTGTGCTTCCCCCATTGGTCCAAGAGTCCCTCTCGTGGTGGCTGGACCACAAGAACCTGCTACAGGGCAGGTCCTTCCTAGCCCCCTCCTGGGAGACTGTCACCACGGATGCCAGTCTGTCAGGTTGGGGGGGATTCTGGAAGTCCCTGCGGTTCCAGGGGAGGTGGAGGCCCACCTGCCCATCAACATTCTGGAACTAAGGGCGATCAGGTTGGTACTGGAGCAGTTGACCAATCACCTGAAGGGTCTGGCCGTGCAGGTGCGCTCAGACAACAGGACGGCGGTTGCCTACATGAACCATCAGGGAGGGACCCGGAGCAGGGGTGCCCTCCAGGAGGTGTCGCGGATTATGACATGGGCGGAGGCCAATGTTCAATGTATTTCGGCTGTCTATATCCCGGGGGTAGAGAATCTGCTGGCAGACTCTCTGAGCAGGGGGGCTTCCCGTCAGGGGGAGTGGTCCCTCTGTGTCACCGTTGGGGTCTACCAGATGTGGATCTGTTTGCATCCTGTCACAATCACAAGCTCCCGGTCTTTGCCTCCCTGTCTCGGGATCCTCTGGCCTTGGCCACAGATGCTCTGTCAATGTCATGGAAGGAATTTCGGCTCCTGTATGTCTTTCCTCCGTTTCCCCTGCTGGGCAGGGTTCTGTGCAAGATTGCTCTGGAAAGGGTGCCAGTGATTCTGGTGGCCCCAAGGTGGCCCAGAAGAGTGTGGTTCGCAGACGTGGTACAAATGGCAGTAGACCAGTACGTCCTACCAGGGGCCCCAGATCTGCTCACTCAGGGCTCCTTACGCCATCCCAATTTACAAACTCTGGCTTTGACGGCCTGGCTGCTGAAACCTCCATCTTGATGGAGAAAGGCTTATCTGCCTCGGTGGTGGATACCATGGTGCAGGCTAGGAAGAAAACTTCTTCTGCTATCTATTATATGGTATGGCGTGCCTACATTGATTGGTGTGAGTCTAGGTCTCTTCCCTGTAGGGAGTTCTTAGTCCCTAGGGTTCTGGAGTTTTTACAGCATGGACTGGAGTTGGGTCTAAAACGAAGTACTCTGAAGGGTCAGGTTTCTGCCCTGTCTGTCTTCTTTCAGAAGTCTTTTGCTCAGCATCCCTTGGTTAAGACCT